>VWYI01028465.1:28446-40532 GCA_013399455.1 Anthoscopus minutus
GCCCCGGCCTCGGCTCCGGCCCGGCCGGGCCCAGGTCGGGCCGGGCTCCCCCTCACTCACAGCTCTGTCACCTTCAGCCGCCGGAAACCAAAGAGAGCGAGTTCAGAGTTTCCCGGGTTTCACAATGGTATTCACGGGGGTGGAACCCGACTCTGAATGGCTTATACAGCTGTCAGTTCTCAGAACTGGACAGTCACTGGCTATTTCTGAAACTCCCAAGCCTCTCTCTCAGGAGAACCATTTCCGGGGATGTTTTACTTCCTTCTTTTCCAATACCAACTAAGGTCAAAACCAGCACACAAGTGGAGGGTGTGCAGGCAACACACCACATAAGGTCATGCAGAAAAACTGCTTACTGACTGAAGAGTCTGGCAGTTTGAACCCTCTTGAGAAAAGGAGTGCGCTCAATGCCTTAGTAATCGCACCTCCAGAAGGTGATGGTTCCTGGTGTTGGGGTGATTCTGCTAAGGGAAAGGGAATTAGTCATTTCTTAATCCATTGTAATGCCCCAACATTTAAATGTTAGGGATTTACCTGTACTCTGAGTTAAACACAAGAGAAATACTGACCAGATATTCTCAAGAGGTCAAAACTATTGTACTGGCAAAATATAGAAAATCAAGGAACTTTGGCGAAGAGTTTAGTAAAACATAAATCAACATAAAACACTTTTCACAGCATTAATTTGGCTCATCCAATGTAGCAAACTTTAAACCTATTCAGTGTTAAGTTAGAAAACTTTAAACCCATTTGGTGTGCTGTTACCCAAAATGATCCAAGAAAAGAGAGTTAGAAAAAAGGCAGAAAAAAAATAGAAAACCACAGATATAACTACCACCTCCTTGGTTCTAGCAGCGCCCAAATAGAAAGTCCAAGCAGAGGGTGAGTCAAGACACATACTTACCTCATACTCAGCCTTAAAATCCCCTGGGCCTCCATGAGCCCTGCCCCCAGGTGGGAGTTCTGGCCATTTGGCCACTCAGGAGCTGGGTTGGGTGAAAGTGGGGCACTGCCTCTGGTGTGCCAGTGACTGGCAGCTCTGCCAGGCTGCGGTGTAGACTCTAGGCTGGGAGGTGGGGTGGCTGCCAGGGCAATGGCTGACCTGCCTCCTCCCAAACACAGGCATCCCAAAATGTTTTGAGACATCAATTTTTCCAGTCTCTGACACCGGTTTACCTCCATGGCAGGAAAAAGAAACTACAGCGCCACGTGATGTTACCTAGAAGCAGCCAAAAATCCGGGTAAAATAATCACTAGGGAACAACAATTATCATGATCTGTAATGTCTCTGTGAATCACACTTAAATGTGATTCTGAATTGGCAATAAATTGTCAAACAGAGGTGTTGGAACAAAATATTTTAGTTAAAATACTGGGATTTTGCACTGGTGTTAAAAGAAGTGCTCAGGGTGGAGGTTTATCCATTTGTCCCTAACTCCATTGACTTCCAACTAGAATGAACCTGTGTGGAATGGAAACCTGAGGACCTAATTCATATAAAGACACCAAAATTCTAAAGATTCATAAAATAAATCCTGTCCAAAATCTAAGCTTACCTATCTTCATTACCACACAAAATTAACAGAACATATGTAACTCTTGGGTGCCTAAAATCAAGTGAGGGAAATCTTACAATTTTTAAAGCAAGAGTACAGAAATATTCTTCCATATCACAATGATATGGTACAACCCCCAAATATTTCTGACTATCAATATAAAATGGTGAAAAAATACACAGTTTGCATGGTATAAATACTACATAGGGACATACACACTGCCTGGTACAGAGAAAGGCCAAAGAAAAGCCACCTAGTGAGTCTTTTTGACATTTTGAGCTGACAGTCAAAATATTCCTGTCCATCTATTTAATAATCTTTTGATTGTGCCTCGAAGGTCTCTCTGTTATCTATAGATGAAAATTGGATGCAGAAATGCAAAGCCTTAGCAATTCTGATTTTATACTGTGTCTAGTTAAAATTCACAGTTCAACAGTATACTTATAAAGAAAGAAAAAAGAGAATGTATGCCAAAACTCAGCTTGATATTAGCAAGATACCCAGAAGATCCTAATATGACTTCATTATCATAGTTTCTTAAAGCTCAAATCACAGGAGTCTATGAGATCAGCCACAAAACCAAATAGGGAAAGCGGTCTGGGTTAGTCTAATTTGAATTTACTCTTTGATGCAAATGGTATCTTAAAAAAGAAATCTTTAAATATCTACTACTTTTTAGTGCTTTACACTTTCAAAATACATGTTTTCTTCCTGAAGAGTATCCTTATAATGGCTGAAAAAAGCACCTGAAGAAAATGATCTTGATAAGAAGGGTTAACAAAGCACCTTTTTTAGGGCATTTAGTGATAAAAAGTTATTAAGTTCTTTAATCAAACTTTAGACATCTGTAATATAGACATCTTCACTAGACAAAACTGAGATAATTGCTTCCTTTGAGTCAAAGAAAAATAAGCACTTTCAGGATAAAATTCAACTGACCTATTTTAAACATTAATCTTAGGTGAAATCAATACTGCTTTAGAAGTAACTCCTTTTCTCGCTATTGACAAAAAAGGGGTCCTAGAGGATTAGCATGGATGTAGATGTACTCTTTGAAGACATGTTTTGGGTTAGATGACCTCCACTTATATTTATATTCACTTATATGTGAACCTGTATGGTTTGTAAAAATCAGCACGTGATTAGTTCAGCTCTCTGTAAGGACGGAGAGAGATTCAGTGTGACGCACAGACAGATAATCCTTATTTTAATAGATGGTTCCTTATCTTAAAGCTTCCTTAAATAACGTAGTATAAGCTCAGTAGTTGGAGAGAAACACATCTTTTTACCTATTAGTACCTCAGGAAATTACATATTTTCAATCAATCCATACCAAGAAGGCATGGTGTATTTTTTAAGTTCCAGTGTTCTCCTTCATTTTATCTTATCACCCTTTCATTTGATGACAGCACCTAATTCTTCAGGCTTTGCTTCCTCACTTACCATCCCTTCACTGCTATTGGAGTACCATGATCTCAACAATTACCAGATAAGGGGATGAATCATGTAGAAGGTTCTCTGATCAAGCAGCTATACACTGAAGGCAATCATAATCTGGCTAAATACATAATGTATCACAGAGACCTTGAATAAATATGCACTGCAGCACTATAAATCTTATCCACATGTTTAGACATACTCAAGAGTTTCCTTGATCACTTAACTCTGACTCTGGTAAACAACATATGGTAACTGTGATAGAGTATATTTTTTTGTAATTGAATCCTTCAGTGTTATTTCCTATGGGATCAGACACTTCAGGTCAACCTTGGAGGTGACACATACACAATGTGGTAAATTACACACTCAGATCAATGTAAAGAAAAGGTCTAAGTAAAAGATCTCACAATTTGGCCCCATGGTTATGATCCTCTGATTATTTTAAGCATGTGTTGTAAAATAGTGAATGTTACCATATCATGCAGGAAGTGGACTGCTTTGATGTCATTACTCTGGGAGAGCTTTTCAGGGAAGGTTTTTGCTGTGCAGCTGTTTCAAGCTGATGACCTTTATTGATAGCTTGATGGATGGGCTAGAGGGAAAAGAACGAGGTTACACTGTCCATGTATGGTTTTCCCCTGCATCAACCTTTTGTTCTGCTACACAGTGAGAAAGGATTAGTATTTCAGGTCCTAACTTTCCACACTTAAATACTTTATTTGCCAAAATACTTTATGAAAATTTAATCTAATTTTTTTTTTTTTGGAGTATGTTCAGATTCTTTAGGCTGAAGGTGGTGTAGCTTGCCCCTGGGCTCATCCTAAGTAATATGGGGTATGACATGAGAAGTCTCTGGTTATAAAAAATAACACAGAAAGTTATAGATGACACCTCAAGGCTTGGTTGGGTTTCACAGGTGATAAAGGTGGACTTACATAGGAGGCCATGGGACTGCAAACTGCACAGATATCTGGAGAAGCACATCAGGGACTCTTTGTCAAGAGCCTTTGTCTGCTGGCAAGGTCAGCAGCAGCTAGGTAACCATGTGAATAATGTGAGAAAAACAAGGTAAATACTTGTGTGGGAACCTTGGAAGCATTCTCTGTGTGGGAACCTTGGAAACAGCCTGGTAAGAACAGAAACCCAAATCTGTCATCCACACACATAAAACCTTCTGAGATTTTCTCTGGAAAAAGAAGTTGCTTTCACAACAATAAAACTCTCAGATGAACAGATTAGGCATCCTGTGAATACATTATTCAGTGGTAACTGTGCCATGGCCATTCCAGGCCCAAAGGCATCCTCATCTACTCATGACTTCCTGACACAGACTTCTTGAAAGAACACTAATGACAGTTCTGTGTTAACACTAGTCTTAATGCTAGCACCTTACTGCTCTACTACAGTTAATGTCATTTTTCTGCCTAACAACTCTGTGGCCCTGGGTGTTTGCTATCCCACAATCACAGAATCAGTCAGTTTGTCAGGAACCTCAGGACATCATCTAAGCAAGCTGCCCTTGTCAAAGCACCTAGACTAGGGTTTTCAGGGCCTTCTGTTCTCTCTTCCACTCATTATCTCTTTTTTTTTAGTGAGGATGCGATGGAGGATGATTTCAAAAACCTTGCTAAAGTTAAAACAATCTACATAGATTACTCTTCCATTGTCCACCAAGCCACTCATTTCATTAAAAAAGGCTATCAGGTTTGTCAGGAAGGATTTCCTGTTCACAAATTCATGAGGACAATTTTCAATTGCTTCCAGTTCTGTAAGAGGTTTGCAGGGTTATATGCTCCTCCATTTTCTCAGTGATCAAAGTCAACTGGCGTGTAGTTCATCTATTCCTACTTCTTGCTTTCTTCCAGTTCTTGGGGAGCTTCCTCAGCCTTCCCAGGACAAGAGAGTGGTTTTGCAATGATATTGGCCAACTCCATTTGCATCTGTGGATGAATTCCATCAGGTCCCATGGACTTCCATGTGTAAAATTTGTTTAAATGTTTCTTTTCTTGATCCTTCTCTATTGAAAGTAGTGCTTTGTTCCTCCAGAAAGTGTCCTCTTTTTACTTTTTTAATTCATGCACTCTGTGAAAAAATTCCTTTATAACAAAATTAGTACTGTAAATAGAAGCAAGGATGGACCTTCCTCATTTCTTTACTAGAATTTATTGTTTTTCCTCAGAAACAATAAATTCCACCTGAATTCAGTTGTCAGAAAATCCTAGACAGAAATGGAAGAGAATACTGAACTGAAATGAAGGAACAACATGATTACAAAGCTTGCCTCCTCTTTCATCTCTTTTGCAGCTTTTGACTTTGCTGTTTTATGCTTCTGTTGACTTAAATGTTTTTAAATAACTTCTTGATAATTTGGTCGAAGTTCGTAGTCTTTGAAGTAGTTCTTTACTTGAAATTTCAATTTAGGGTACTGGTACTCAGAAAAAATCCATTTTTTTCAGTCTGCAATATATAGATGTATACAGACATATATGTTTTATATACATATATTTAAGCATTTAACAGCACAGGCAGTATCATTTGTAAAATGAAGTGTATTTTTTTGTTTGCTTGTTTGTTTTTCGGTAAAATAGCTAAGCTACAAACACTAAATTAAATTTAGACTGAAGGAGAAAATATCAGTGCCCTGTCTCCTTGAGCTTAGGTCATTCTGATCTTCTTGAATTCATTTGGCTAAATGATCTAACCAGTTTTATAAGAATGTCCTACAGATGCTGCAATATAGTTTACTGCTTCACAATAAAATGAAATAAAAAATTCTTTTTTGATTCATTGTCTTTTGAGAACAGTTTTCATGTGGTTATGATGAAAATTCTTCCTTTTCTATTCTGTCTGAAGAAAATCTGGAGCCGGATCAGATAAAAGCTTTTGTTCTCTCTTTAATTTGACTACTTTGGAATACTTTATTTCTGAAAAAAATATGTTCAGAGCCCAAAGTTCTTCTTTTAAACACCTTGAAATACTGTGAACTGTATCAAGATACTAAATAATAGTGACTATGGAGCTAAAATTTAATATAACACATTGCATAAGATAGTAAGTTTTCCTTTGAAGCAAAATTCATCACCAGTTCTGGAATAACTACATTGAGTGATATGAAGTGGGAAAGTATAAAGGAAGAAAACAGCTAGATCAGCTAAAGTGTTTCACTTTACTGATGTTTTAAAACTTTTGTTTTAAAACTTTTAAAACTGATGTTTTAAAATTTTACTAGCTCTTCCAACAAATCAAAACTTACTGCTAAACATCTGCATTATATTTTGATATCCTAACGTGATTTAATTACAAAAGAGGTATAACCTCCTGCAGGAGTTCTGCTTGTAACTGCTAATGAGCAAGAGGAATAAACTATCCTTTATAAATCAATATGTGAGAAATTAAATATGAGTGCTTGGACTTGGTTGGCCCCATATCTAATGGAACTATGAAAGACATGATTAATTATAAAGGTGTTTTAGAAAGGTTAATTAGTTTACTTTCTAAATTATCTGCTGAGATAATGTGTTGGCTAGGAAAAAATTCCTGCATCACAAATTAGTCAATGATTTTACTGAAGATTCCGAATAAACATATTTTGGGCAGCAGGTAAATCTGTTTATTCTCTGGCAATGTTTTTTCATTGGTGACATTTATTACATCTCTTGTCTTTAGTTATCATTGTAAGGTTAATCTAAGGAGTAAGAATTCAATGTTTGAATCATCATTTTTAATCCTCTTAGAAGTCATTGAATTGAGGTTGAATTTGGTTGTTTTCTTTTTTTATAGAGAAATTGTGTATCTTGATTAATATCTCAATTGACTGGCAACAATTTAACCAGCAAGGTGGCCTATGCCATCTTTCAAATGAATACAAATGAAAAAGATTCAAAGAATTAAAATAACTACTAAAATATTGGTTAGCTTGAGATGGAGTTTTCTTAGCTCAAATAAAGATAATTTTTAGGG
Source organism: Anthoscopus minutus (assembly GCA_013399455.1). NCBI lineage: Eukaryota > Metazoa > Chordata > Aves > Passeriformes > Paridae > Anthoscopus > Anthoscopus minutus. Next base: position 35,403 of record VWYI01028465.1, read on the forward strand.
ATTTTTAAAAAAGTACTAAGGTTGATGTGAGGAGCAATGTACCCTCCCTAAACAAAAGAAGAAGTGTAGAAGAAAGCTTGAATGAGTGTGTATGTTTGAAAGTATCTATGAAGAAGATGTCATCACTGTAAAAATCTCAGAGTACTAAAGATGAAATTAGATTTCTTTATACACTAGCCCAACTTTCAAGGGTTAGTGAAAATCCTTGAAAAGTAAGATAAGGATTTCCTGTTTGTAGGACAAAAAAAATCTAGGGGGTTTATGCAAGGAGAGGAGTCTCCTGGACAAAGGAAATGAACAAGAAATGTCCTCCGTAGAAACAGACAAATTTACAACAGTGGAAGTCAAGGAAAGCCCGTATTGTAAGTGATTTACAATGCTGGTAAGAATCTGAATTGCAGCTACTTGGACAGAAGGATAGAAATAACATTTATGCAAACCTTAGGTGAAAAATTCTATTAAGTACTCATAGTCAAAGCTAATATATCTGTTATAAATTTAAGCAATAGTAAGTTAGTGCTGTGGTCTGCAGAGGAAAAGTGATTAACAAAATGATCTGAAGAATGAGAAATACTCAGATGGCTATGCCATATGTCAGTTACTGAGTGAGGGTTTATGAACATTCACAATATTTTAGGAAAACATCAGAGTACTAAAAAGTGACCTTTCAATATGCAGATGCATATGCAAATAAATATGTAGATACAAATTTCATTTTCATTGAACAATGGCATGAATCTTGCATTTTATTCATTGCAACTCACTAAAGGAATAAGCAAAACTGTTCCACAGAAACATACAAAAATGATCCACAGGATCATACATAAAACAATGCACTATATTTATTATTTACAGCTTTTGAGAAATGTATTGATCACTAGCTAAATAGATAAGAAACAAACAAATCTTCAGAGCAGAATGAGAGAAACAGAGGGTTATCATAAAATGAACTCTGAGGCGGTTTCCTAATTTTTAGAATATTTAAGAGATTTGATTTAGACCAAATTAAAAGTGCATTGGATCATTGTAAGCTAGACTGTTCCTGGGCAAGGTCTTCTCTTACTACACAAAGATTTTCTTTTTTATAGTGAAATAAGATCTTAACCCAATTCTTCTATACCTTCTTTATAACACTTGTTGGAAACAGTTTTTTTGTTTGTTTCTCTTGTCTCTACCATCAACACAATTTAACAATGCCATTTCCTTAATCTGAGGCTATTTGTAAAGTTTTATATTTTCAGTTATCTTTGATTTCTCACTATCTTTCAGAAAGTTTCCAAATGTCTCTTCAGAGTATGTTATATCCATTCACCGCTGTCTCTACATTTTCAATTTTCCTCTCATCTTCTTTCAGCCTAGCACCAAAGCTCTCAAATTCAATCTCCATTGCTGTTTGAATTGCATTCCACCATTTATTAATACTTACAAAGGGTTGGTGTGGGTTTTTCTTCTTCTTTTTCTTTTTTTTTTTTTAGTTTAGAGCCTAAAATTACTGGATAAATCCAGTGTGATGATCATCTTTCAGAGAGGGGATACTAAACAAATGCATTTCTCTCAACTTAGAAATCAAGATTTGAAGTTAAGTAAAAACTAAGATTTAGGTTTTAGAGCATATCAGTCATGCTTGTTGCTTCCCTCATCACATTAATGAAAAAAGTGGAAAAATTATAAAATAGAGGTATGCAGAAGCATCAGCAGTTCAAGCAATATTTTAGATGTTGATTTTATAACTATTACTGGAATATGGATTTTTTGATTATGCAAATAATTCTATACAAGAGATGTGGTTTAACCCCAGCCAGCCACTAGGGCCTGCACAGCTGCTCACCCACTCCCCGCCAGCAGGATCAGGGAGAGAATCTGAAGTGTTAAAAAATGGTGAGTTTAGATAAAGACAGTGCAATAGGGAAAGCAAAATCCATGCATGCAGATCAAACAAAACAAGGAGTTAATCTGCTTCCCACAGGCAGGCAGGTGTTCAGCTCTCCCTGGGAGAGCAGGGCCCTATCACATGTAACAGTGACTTGGGAAGACAAATACCATGTCTCCGAATGTCCTCCTCCTTCTTCCCCCATTTCATATACTGAGCTTGATGTCACACGGTCTGGAATATCCCTTTGGTCACCTGGGGCCACCTCTCCTGGTGGTGTCTCCTCCCAGCCTGCCATGTGCCCCAGTTTCCTCACCAGTGTGGCTGTACACAAATCAGGAAAGGCCTTGGCTCTGTGTAAGCCCTGCTCAGCAACAACAAAAACATCTCTGTCATCAATCCTGTGTTCAGCACAAACCAAAAACACCGCTCATACCCATCACTGTGAAGAAAACTGACTACTGCAGCCAAAACCAGCACAAGGCAAATATCTGCCTACTTACCAAAAACATGGCTGTGAGAAAAGAATGCAGGCTGAAAAAGGAGTAGGAAGCCCAAAACCAGGCACCCGTGGGGTGTTGGTAGCAAAGAATGGAAAAGATGATGGTATCAGAGAGGTGAGATTTAACAATAACAAATACACACTAAAAGCAATATGAAATCTGCTGATCGACTTGTCAGTGAAAGTAGTGTTCATACAGTTTTGTCTGCACCAATTATTATTGGGTAATAAAACATGTCTCTAAAAAATGAGGGAAACTCAGGAGGACTGAGGGGTTATTAGAGTTCACAATTTCCTAAAATCTTTGCTGCTGAGTGATTCTACATCATTGTAGTTTTTTTTAAGCCATAAAATTGTATCTTGAACTAAATGTTTTGTCTGTCATGATGTCATGATCTAGGAATCTGTGAGAATTTTTTTGTAGTGGTTTTTGCAATCCAGAGGATTTGAAAATGTTCAATTAAAGAATAAAGGAACTCTGTAAATAAAAAAGAGAAGCGAAACTTTTCATCTCTATTATTCACATTTTTCCCTGAGGTAAATTATTGGGAAAAATCCGTATGACAGAAAAAATTCTTTTAAGGCCATTAGATTATTTTTTTTTACATTTTTGGTTTATGATTCTACCAAAAATGTTCTCAAATTACAAAATCATTCCCTAAGGGCATCTTCCTTAGTTCCTTGCTGAGAAAGTATATATTGTAGACAACAGGATAGCTTTGTATTTAAGCATCTAAATTATTTTCATCAGGTTTTCTTTATTGCTAGATTGTATGTATGGGCGTTTTATTTGTTTGTTTTGAAATGAATTAGCTCTTAACTGCAGTCCTGAACTATATGAAAAGCCTGTTCTCCATCCTCTTCCCCATCTCATAATGAGATCACAGGTGAATATTGCTTGAGCTTCACAAAGGAAATATTTCTTGTCTAAGGAACTAGTTTTTGCTGTTCATACATTGACACTGGTTACTGCCCGCTGGGCACAATTCAAGCTAAATCTCCACGCAAATAAATTTTTTCAGTATGAGATGGAAATAACAGTGGCTTTTTTCATTTTGAAAGGTTAATGAATAAATTCCAGTGTTTCTTCAATAGTTGACTGCAAGGGAAGCATATGACAAACATGAGTTATGGTAGACATATATGGTAAACTTTTATGTTTGGTTCACTGGATGCCATGTGTTGAGTTTGGTCTTCTACCAGTAAGATAGGCAAAGGAAAATACTCCATGAAAAATGAGGCAATTTCTCCATTATACTTCATTATAAGCTTAAAAATGTGCTTAGTCCTGACTTCTAATTGCATTGCTCATTAATGGGTTTACTGTGGTCTTACCGGTAAGATTGTGTAATATCTGGTGTAATGCCAAATGATAACTAGAAGGACTCATAACTCTTATTACCTTTCATATGTGAAGGTTTAAGGGCTACAAGAACACAGGACAATGGTGTCTAAAAAAAAAAGCATTCTTTTTTAGTTTTCTTATATCCAATTCCCTGTTCTGATTATTGAAAGATTACCTGTATACAGGAAAAGGATATATGTGACTTGAAGATTTAACTTCCATTTATGATGACTCATAGAAATGTCTTTATGGATTTATTAATTAATATGAATAGACAAATTCCAATCTGAATATCAGATGTTGCTTACAAAGAAATAGATGACTTTAACTGATTTTCAAGCTAAATAAACTGAAGTTAATGTAATAATGTAATACAGCCATTTAGTATAAGCTACTTTGGGAATACTGCAGTGCAAGTATTAATAAATGTAGTGCCTAGGCATCACATTATGTAGTACATAAAACTGAGCAGGTACAGGCCAACTTTCATGATTTGGGCCCATAGAATCTTACATTTTTATTCAAGAAGTAGTTTTCCGTTGAACCTTTCCAGAGAAAAGAAATTTCTTTACCTGTTCAAATTAAAATCTGGAAAATCTGGAAAAAAACAATAGATTGAAATTTTCCCTTTTTGAAGAGATTATGGCAAAAAGATACAATGCTAAAACAGTCAGTGTACAGTGCAAGAAGAATGATCAGTCTCAAAGCAGAAATTACCTCAAGGATATTATTTATGATGTATCTATTTTGTCAGGGAATTGAACTTATGACCAAAGTTTTGGAGAGTGCTGGGCTTGCCTACTGAGTCACAGAAAAATCTCATTTACTGTCAGTAGTAGTCATTTTAAACTCAGCTGGGAAAGCTTTCAGACAAAGGGCCTTCACCTTGAAAGGGTGAAAGATTAAGCTGATGGTACTATTAAATGGAAAAATCAATGACAACTAGTTAAATAAAAGACAAACTCTTAAATGAAGATAAATAATTGGCTGAATTTGTCCCTTGTGTATCTCTGTTTCTTTCATTAGAGGCACACCAGGACTAGGTTTGTCTCTGTATGCAGCAAAACATAGAAGACAAGCAAATAAAACAATGTACTGTATAATACAAACAGACAAGCTGTCACCTGGAAAGTATTGAGGTTAAAACTTGCTTCATAATTGCAGATTTCTAAAAAAGATCTGAATATCCTCTAAAATATCACTATTTTAATCTGTAAAAACATGAAGCAAGGATTTTACAGCAAGGGTTTTATGTTGTATCAAAAGTTCTTGGAGTTTCAAGTCGAGGAAAATGAGAAGCAAATCCTAATTTAGTTTCAAATAGCACAGAGGATCTGAAACAATAAAGATCATTCTAATAGTGAGAACACTTATTGAGTTCAAGGTTATTAGAGGACAAAATAACCTTTTATA
>VWYI01028466.1:0-17660 GCA_013399455.1 Anthoscopus minutus
CCAAGCACAGAGGGATGAGCTGAGGAACATCAGGAGAACTTCCCAGCAATTCCAGCCAGAGCAGCTGTGGCTGCTCCATCCCTGGAAGTGTCCAAGGCCAGGCTGGAGCAGCCGGGGATGGAGGAATCCCATCCCTACCCTGGGATGGGATTTAAGGTCCCTCCCAACCCAAAGCATTCCAAGATTTGAACCATCTCCCATTCCCTCCTCTGGGAATGTGCCTGGACCAGGATGAGCAGGCCCAGGAGTTGGACTGGATGATCCTTGGAGGTCTTTCCAACTCCAGATATTCCATGATTCCCAGTATTTCTGTATCTGCACAGCAAAGCCCTCACCTGAACCCTCCCTTCCTCTGCAGCCGCTTCTCCTAAAACTGGGAAAACAGGGAAAACCACTCCATGGGTTTTCTGGGATTCTGGGAATGCTGGGAAGCTGGGAAAGAACCGCCTGTGGCTTCCATGCCATGAGCACTCCCAGTTCAGAGGTCCCTGAATGATCAGGAAGAACCTTGCGGATCCGAGAGGAACAGGAGGGAACAGCCAGGGGAAAGTCAGGATCTGCTCCCAGGGAAAAGAAGGGGAAGGTGAGATGGGATTTCAGGGAAAATCCCTTCATGGAAAGGTTTGTCCATCCCCATTCCTGGAGGGACTGAAATCCCTGTGCATGATTCGACTCGATCTTCAGGGAGTTTTCCAACCTAAAGGATCCCTGACAATCCTAAGGGAGAGGGAATCCTACAGGGATTCTCTCCAGGGGAGGGCAGAGATCCTTCAAGGCACCACCCAAAATCTCGTGGTCTTCCAGAGCTGCCAGGCCAAATCCCTGGAAAATATTCCCTCTAGAGCCAGAAAAGCCTCAAACTGCAGCACCTGTGGCACAACCTCCTCCAGCTCCTCATCCTGCAATTCCCTGCGGAGCCAGTTCCAGCAGGGAGAACATGGAAAGGGCTGGACCTGCCCAAAATGCTCCAGTGGCAAAACCTTTGCTCCCAAAGGAATTTCTGATGGGATCAGTTGGGATACAAATCCTCTCCTGCAGGGACAGTCCAGCACCAAAGACAGGGAGTGGATTTTTCCCGTGAGCAGGAAAATCCCATAGAATCCATGGCTGGAATCGCCCCTCCTCCTGTTCCCACTATCACATGCCTCAGGAAAATGGATAAATCCGGACTCTGGGAAGAGTTTGGGATGGAAGGGACCTTAAAAAATCATCCCATCCCATCCCAGCCATGGCAGGGACCCCTCCCAGTGTCCCAGTGTCCAACCTGGCCTTGGGCACTGCCAGGGATCCAGGGGCAGCCACAGCTGCTCTGGCAATTCCAGCCCAGCCAGGAATTCCCAATTCCCAATCTCCCACCCATCCCTGCCCTCTGGCACTGGGAGCCATTCCCTGGCTCCTGTCCCTCCATCCCTGTCCCCAGTCCCTCTCCAGCTCTCCTGGAGCCCCTTCAGGCCCTGCCAGGGGCTCTGAGCTCTCCCTGGATCCTTCTCCTCTCCAGGGGAGCATTCCCAGCTCTCCCAGCCTGGCTCCATGTGAGAAGCCCCTTCACATCCTGAAGTTATTCCATTTTTCCACGATATCCAGGTGTCAGGGAACACTGCACCAGCTCAGGATCAAAGCTGACTTCATCAACATTCCCAGGATTATTTGCTCACCCGCACCAGGTCACCTCCAAGGGCACAAATCCTTGGAATCAGGATTGATTATCACTCCACCAAATTAAATCCACAACAAAAATAAAAACCTGGATCATGAACTCCGTTTGCCACCGGAATAAATCAAACTGGGCTCCATTCCCAGCTGCTTTAGCCAAGAATTTCAGATGGAACAGCCCCACACACTCAGAGCACACCCTCATCCCACTGGCACCTGGAGCTAAAACATCCAATCCTGGTTTGAATTCCCAAAAATCCTTAATCATCCTCCCAGGACTTTGTTCCCTGGAATATTCCAACAATCTGAATTTTCAGTTTTAAAATCCTGAGGCCTCTCTGCCCTCTGCCAAGGAGGAACCACTTGGCTGCCGGGGAAGTCAGAGCTCCAGCAGAAAATTTTGGGAATGCAGCTCCAAATGGGCCACTCTGGAATTGGGGCCAAATGACTCCGAGCGGCCCCAGTGCATTTCCAAACTGCCATCAGTGGGAAGAGCACATGGATCATCCGGGCTGCAGGGAAATCTGGGAATGCAGCCGGCACTTAAGGAGCAATTAAATTTCCAGTGGTTAATGAAGCTTTTCTGCAACATCGGCACCCCTGGTCCTGCTGGTGGCAATCAAGAGAGGGAAAAGCGGCTCCTGGTGGGGTCTCCAGGGGAAAATTCCATTAAAATTGTGGATCAGAGCCATTCCATCCCGGAATTAGAGGGATGGGAAGAGGTTGGGCGGTCGCTTGTGGTTGAACCTCATTTTCTCAGCTCCCTCTCCTGGAGCACCTCGGAGCTTGGATTGGATTTTGTGTATGGAAATTTGGGAATAAAAGACGCAGGGAATCTGGGGGGGGGGAGGTTTGGCTTGCAGCTCCTGGTTTTCCTGCTTGGATGATCCGTAAAAAAGGCTGGATGGATAAATCCATGCAAAACAACTTCCAAGAAAGCTCTTAGGAGACAGCGTGGCTTGGGCTGAGGAGGAAATCCCAAATTTGATGGGAAAAATGAAATTAAATATTCCCAGGAACAGAAATCCTGGAGAAATCATGGATTTAGGATAGGCTGGATGGGGCTTGGAGCAACCTGGGGCAGTGGAAGGTGTCCCCGCCCATGGAAAAGGGGTGGAATGGGGGGAATTTCCATGTCAATTCCAACCTAAATAATTCCATGATTAAACTCTGCATGGACATCAATCCCAATTCAGGGAAATCAATCCCAACTCATGGATATCAATCCCAATTCAGGGAAATCAATCCCAATTCAGGGAAATCAATCCCAACCCAGGGACATCAATCCCAACTCATGGACATCAATCCCAACCCAGGGACATCAATCCCAATTTCTGCACAGAGGACCTGGCTACTTAAGATAAATTAAAGCAGTTACAAACAATTAATTCCAGCAAAGGTACAAAGCCAACCCGCCATGACCGGGGCAACCAGAGCTTCCCACCCTTCAGCAATCCCAAAAAACAGCAGAACTCCAGCAGAAATTCTGGGAAGGCACCGCCAGCTTTGCCAGCAGCAGGGAGCAGCGAAATCCAGAAATGCTGGCGGTGTCAGCAGCGCCCACGGGGCTGAGCCGAGCACGGAAATGCTGAGCGGGAAGGAAAGGAAACATTTCAGCTCGTTCCAAGATCAGCTGCTCAATATTCCCGGTTTTTTTTTAATTCGGGAAGAGCCCCCTGGGTCTGGATCTGCCTCTTTGGAGGGGGCTGAGGAGCAGCTTTGGGGTGAGCAGTGAAAATCCCGGATTGTGGGTTTGCCTGCGGGAAAAATTCCTGAGCCTCGGGAGTGGGATGAGGCCAAAGGGGAGGGACTGGGAAGGGGAAGTCCAAGCACAAAGTGGTTGGGTGGAAAACGGATGGAGGGAAAAAAAGAACATCTGGAAAGGAGGATTTGGGGATGCTGGGAGAGAGATCTGAGGTCAAGGGAAGGGATCCTGCCTCTGCTGTGTCCTCCTGAATTCCCACCTGGAATTCTGCATCCACCTCCAGACCCTCGGCACAAGAAAGATGCGGAGCTTTGGGAATGGATCCAGAGGAAGCCACTGAACTGATCCCAGGGCTCTGGAGCCAGGCTGGGAGAGCTGGGAATGCTCACCTGGAGAGGAGAAGGCTCCAGGGAGAGCTCAGAGCCCCTGGCAGGGCCTGAAGGGGCTCCAGGAGAGCTGGAGAGGGACTGGGGACAGGGCATGGAGGAACAGGAGCCAGGGAATGGCTCCCAGTGCCAGAGGGCAGGGATGGGTGGGAGAATGGGAATTGGGAATTCCTGGCTGGGCTGGAATTGCCAGAGCAGCTGTGGCTGCCCCTGGATCCTTGGCAGTGCCCAAGGCCAGGTTGGAGAGCACTTGGATCCAGCAGGGATGGTGGAATTTATCCCTGCTCGGTCCTTGGGTGATTTCCACGTCTCTTCCCAATCCCAACCATTCCGTGATTTTATGGAATGAGGTCCCGGGCACAAACAGAGGAGGCACCACCACGTTCCTGCAACTGAAGGTGCTGAATTCCAGCAGCTCTGGGATTGCTCCTTCTACCCCACAGCCACACTTCCCATCCAGCTGGAATTTTTAATCCCAAAATCCCTGAGTTTGCAAAATCCCTCCAGGACCATCGATTCCAAGCTGTTCCCAGTCCCCACCCTGTCCCCAGAGCCCCGAGTGGAATTCCTCCAGGAATTCCTTGGGCACCCCCAGGGATGGGCACTGCAAACCTCCCTGGGCACTTCCCGCTTTCCCAGGAAGAAATTCCTCTGTAAATTCCTGCAAACCTCCCCTTCCTCTCCCACACTCCCAATCCCAGATCCGCAGGAAAGGAATGGAACCACCGGAGCTGTGCAGGAGGAGCAGGCTCAGCTCTCCGTGCTGCCTCTGGATGGGCCGGAAATAATTTCATTTAATCTCTTTTTGACCCAATTCTGGGCAAGCACTGATTTATTTTTTTATTGTTGTTCACTTGCCAAGACGAGAGGGGGGGAAAAAAATGATTTAAGCCGAGCTGAAGCAAAATTATTTTTTGTTTTCACTGCTGGGTTTTGGATTTTGTTGAAATATCAACATTTGGGTGTTTTCACTCAGCCCAAAATATTTGTTTTTTAAATCACTCCATTAAATATGCAAAAGCCCAGATGAAAATATCGAGGTGACAACAACATTTTAACCAGGGAAATCCTACGGTTATCCAAGATTTTTTTCCTCCCCCTCTTTTCTCGGATGTGGTTTTATCCAAGGGCTGTTGGCCACAAGAGTGAAATTACTCAGGATAAATTAAATGAAATAAAATCGAGCCAGAGCTGAGCTTGGCCCTCATGGCCAGATCCAAAGGAAGGGAGAAGAAAGGTTGGATGAACCTTCTCCAGTTTATTTCCATCCGACACCCTTGGAAATGGGAATGATGTATTTTTAATGGATTAACTCTATTATTTAATATTTTTTTTACTATTTATAAAAAATAAATAAGGATTTTTGGTAGGTAGAAAGATTTTTTTCTTTTTGAAGCTGATGAAACGAGTCCAGAGGAGACCAAGGAGCTTCTCCAAGAGCTGGGAATGTTCCCCTGGAGAGGAGAAGGCTCCAGGGAGAGCTCAGAGCCCCTGGCAGGGCCTGAAGGGGCTCCAGGAGAGCTGGAGAGGGACTGGGGACAGGGATGGAGGGACAGGACACAGGGAATGGCTCCCAGTGCCAGAGGGCAGGGATGGGTGGGAGATTGGGAATTGGGAATTCCTGGCTGGGCTGGAATTGCCAGAGCAGCTGTGGCTGCCCCTGGATCCCTGGCAGTTCCCAAGGCCAGGTGGGACACTGGGACACTGGGAGGGGTCCCTGCCCATCCAGGATGGGATTTAAGATCCTTTCCAACTTCCAGAAAAATCATCCCCCCCTCAGGATTATCCAAATATCCCCGGTTATTCCGTAAGCCCCACTCAGATCGGTGGGAATGAGGCGGGCACAGGGAAGGCCGGATGCTGGGAAAGGCATCGCAGCTCCCCCTGCGCCGTGATTTTTGGGGAGATTTTTGGGAGAGCTGGTGGGTGGGAAAACAGAACTTCTGGCATCTGCTGGTTGTTTAGTTGTCACGTGGATCAATTCCAAGGCTTCCAAGAGTTTTCCCAGGATTTTTGCTGAGGTGGAACTGCTTCCTGCAGGGATGAGGGGTCTGTGAGGTGCTTTGGCACCCAAATTGAAATCTGGGCCAGCCTAGGGAGCAGAATTCCTCAAAAACATCCCTAAAACCCTCAGAGGGGAGCAAAACCCTGCCCTAAGGTCCAGGAAAGGAGAGGGATCTTCCAAAAATGAAATCCCAAAAGCAAATCATCCCAAAGGGAATTATTTTAATCCCAAAGGGATGTATTTTAACTCACAGGGATCAGGGAAGAGATCCCAAAAATCCACAACAGCTCTGCCAGCTTTGCTTTTGTCTTTCATCCTTTTGGAGGCCCTGAAATTCCTCCAGGATTCCATGTGGATGTCCCTGGGATGTTTTCCTTATCCCCACCCCAATTCCGGACATTTTTTGGCTCTCTAAAGCCCCAAACTCTTCCAACAGCACCCAAAACTCCACAGAGGTGCCCAGGGGAGGGAAAATTCAGGAAGGTTTTTCCACAGGCACGGGATTCTGTCACATTCCAACACCAGCACATGGAAAAAGCAGATTTTTTTTTTCCCTGGAGGAGAAGTGTTGGCCAGGATTGGAACAACCTGGGATGGTGGAAGTGTCCCTGGGCAGGGCAGGGATGATCCTCGAGGTCCCTTCCAATCCCAACCATTCCAAAATTCCAAGGAAATTACATTTTTCCATAAGATAATTAGGGAGTGTCCTCAGCGCCAACCGCCCAGGACCCAAATCAGATTCCCAGACTCTGTCCCAAATTCCCACCTCTCCCTCTGCTCGAGTTTAAAAGGATTTCTTTGATGCACTGAGGAGAATTCCAAGGAAAATTTAGGCAGTGCCATCCTTTGATTCCGGCTTCGTTTCTCCCTAATCCTCATTTTCCCCTCCCCATAAAAAGGCACCAAGCTGGCAAACACTGCCGAGTTTGAACTTAAATTCTTTCAATTCCCAATTTCTCTGCGTTTTCCCTCGAAATAAAAGCGGGAATTATTTCCCAGCACCTCTTGGAAATTCCCCCGGACTTGGGCAGCTCAGAGCAGCTGGAATTCCCATTAAAACGAGCTCCTGGGATCAAACCTCCTGAATTTTCCATGCCATCCAAATGATCCTTTAATGCTTCTTACAGTAATTAATAATCCCTCTCCTTTTGTTGGGATTTTTTTTTTCTTCCCCCCTTAAGCTCAATCCAACCATGGCAGCTTCCCCAGGACAAGCTAATTACAACAATTATCATTATTTCCATGGGCAGAAATCCTCGGAATCTGTGCCAGGAGCTGGGATCCCACTGGGCCAGGTGATGCACAAACCCACCCTAAAGGCTCTGGAAACCAAGGAAATCTGGATCCAAAGGAAAAACAGAAAAGGAAAAACAGCTTTAATTTCCCTTCCCTGCTAAAGGTCTTCATTCCTTGGAATTCTTCTCCATTTCTCCCATTCCCTTCCCAACAGGAATATTCCCATCACATCCTCCTTTTAAATCAGGGAATCCCCCTTCTCTTCCCACAATCCCAGGGTTTTAACGCTCCAGGAATCCCGAGTTTCCCCTGGATGTGAACACCGAAGACCAGCCACCTCTGGAGCATCCAGAAAATCCAGGTCCATGCAGAAAAGTCCTTTATTCCAGCTGATCCATGAAAATCCCGGGTTTGTGCAGTTTGTCAGGGAATTCAGGGGAGTTTCAGGAACATTTGGATGCGGAATAACGACCTCACAACGAGGAGTTAATTAAAGACGGAATTTTCTGATGAGGGAAAATGAAATTGCAGCTGGAAACTCCAAATCTTCATGGGGGGAAATCAACCCTGAGGGGATCTCGATCCCACTTGGAATCACTGAGGTGGGAAAAGCCCTCCAAGATCAAATCCAGCCATTCCCAGCTCTGCCAATGCCACGTCCACATGGATTCTAAATTCCTCCAGGAATGAGGACTCCAACCCTCCCTGGGCACTTCCAAGGCCTGAGCTCCCTTTCCATGGGGAAATTCCTGCTGCTGCCCACCCTGAGCTCCCTTTCCATGGGGAAATTCCTGCTGCTGCCCACCCTGAGCTCCCTTTCCATGGGCAAATTCCTGCTGCTGCCCACCCTGAGCCTGCCCTGGCCCAGCCTGAGGCAGTTCCCTCTGCTCCTGTCCCTGTTCCCTGCCAGCAGATCCCAAATCCCAGCTGGATACAAAGATCTGCTCACAAATTAATACCAAATTGAAAATTTTAGCAACAGGATCTGAGCAGTTCCGGGGATGGGATCCTTTGGGAATGTTGCAGGTGTTTTACAAAGTTTGGGAGCAGCAACCAAACTTTCTGCAAGCCTCAGTGTCCAGCCTGGCCTTGGAAAATTCCAGGGATGCAGGGGCAGCCACAGCTGCTCTGGCAATTCCAGCCCAGCCAGGAATTCCCAATTCCCAATCTCCCACCCATCCCTGCTCTCTGGCACTGGGAGCCATTCCCTGGCTCCTGTCCCTCAGACATGGATTCTTCCCACACTCCTGATTTTTCCTGACCAAATATCCAACTGCAGAGCCTGGATAAGGAAAGGGTTCATTGGTTATCCAGGATTCACCCATTTATCCCTTCCTTTCCCAGTTTTCCCATCCACAAATCCCCAGAGAGCTCAGGCAGAGCACATGGAACCTCCATTTCTCCCCAAAATCAGCTGGAAGATCCCAGCCAGGAGTGAAGAATTCCAGAGCTTTCCCAGCAAACATGGAAAGGAAGGATCCCATTTATTCCTGAAACACCTTCCCTCAATGCCTGCCTTCGTTCCTACAATTTCCTACAATGCCTAAAAAATATTCAGGAGCTTCCTTCCCGCAGCACATCCAGGAAAGGACTCTTAGGGGAGGTAGGAAAACTCATGGGGGAAATCCCCTTGGATTTCTCCAGGTGGGAGGTGGGAAAACCCGGAGGAGAAATCCCATTGGATTTCTTTAGGTGGGAGTTTGGTTCCAGGGTATTGACACTGCACTTCTGAAAAAAAAATCCTGGAATTCTGAGGGATTCTTTTATTTTTTTTTTGGAGCATGGAGTAGCTGTGGGCAAAAAAAAAAAATATTCTTTTTTTTTGGGATCAGAATCCCAGCAGGAAAATTCCAGGGGTTTTGGTGCCTGAGGTAAAGCTAAGCTTTGCTATAAGGCAAAAATAGTTTAATTAAACTAACGAGATCCAATTAGTGCTCACGGAGCTTGGAGCATCCTGGGATAGGGAAAAGCTTCCCTGGCTGTGGCAGGGGTGGGAATGAGCTGGGATTTGAGGTCCATTCCAACCCAAACCATTCCATGGGGGAATTTTCCCTTCATGTTTCATTCTTTAAAGGCTCTTCAGGCCAGCTGAGCGTGGATTGCTGGGATCTGCTGCTGTGTGGAATTCTGCTCTTGGGAAAAAAGTCCTGGCACTGCCTGGATGTTCCCATTGGCCCAGGAATCCTTGGATACCAAGGCAGGATGGATCCCACCCCATAAGTTTGGAAAACACTTCTTAATTCAGCATTTCAGCCCCGTTTTTCTGCTGGCACAAACCCTTCATGGAATCATGGAACAGCAGAGAACCCACAGGGATCAAATCCAGCTCAGGAAAATCCCAAGAATTCTATCAGCACCTGCAGCCAGGTGCCATTAATTAACTGATAATTAATTAATTGGTGCCAAAATTTAGGATGGACAGAGCCCAGCTGGGATCGGGAGCCTCTGGTCAAAAATCCCACAGGGATCCAATCAAGCTCAGGAAAATCCCAAGAATTCCAGCTCCACCAGCACGCACAGCCATTAATTAACTCAATCAATTAATTAATTGGTGTCCCAATACAACAAATTTAAGTTGGATAGAGCTGATCCACAGCTGGGATCAAGAACAAATCCCACAAGGATCAAATCCAACTCCTGGCCCTGCACAGGGAAATCCGAAAAATTCCAGCCCCACCAGCACCTGCAGCCAGGTGCCATTAATTAACTGATAATCAATTAATTGGTGCCCCAACACAACAAATTTAGGTTGGACAGAGCCCAGCTGGAATCGGGAGCCTCTGGTCAAAAATCCCTCAGAGATCCAATCCAGCTCAGGAAAATCCCAAGAATTCCTGCTCCACCAGCACCCACAGCCAGGTGAAGTTAATTAACTGATAATCAATTAATTGGCATCACAATACTACAAATTTATTTTTATTAGAGCCCAGCTGGGATCAGGAACAAGGCCAAGGAGCAAACCCAGCCTTGCTCATCCCAAATAAATCATTCCAAGGAATTCCTGCTCCCTTCCTGCCCACAGCACCTGCGTGGCCTGGTTAAAAAAAGCAGGAATTCCTGGGAAAGGCCAGGATTCCTCCTGCTGGATTGGGGAGCAGCTCATTCCTCAGCCACCCAAGATGTGGCTCCATCCTTCCCTCTCCTCCCACCAAACTCTTGTTCCAGCAAGGAAAACGACAGATTCCAAAGGCTGAGGTATTCCATGGATCCCTGAGTTTTGAATAACTGGAAAACAGCTCAGGGTTGTGGCAGCTTTTAAGTGAAATTCCTCAGTTTTGGAAGTTCTCCTCGGTTTGATAACGCAGAGCTGGTGCAGGAAAAGAAAAAACCACCGAATTCCCAAAGCAGAGTAATTCCCAGCGCGTTCCCATTTTTCCAAAACACTCTGATCACCTGGGATAACTCTTGGAAGTCACAACTTATCCCAAACCTCACATTTTTCCCCCTTTAGGTTCAACCTCAGAGAGTTTAAATCAGCCTCATCCCAGAGATTCCAAATTTCTCCAAACTTCTTTTTTTTTTTCCCATATTCCCTGGAATTCCATCAATCCACCAGGGATATCCTGGAAAAACAACTCCAGAGGCAGCCCTGGGAGCAGAACTCCCCCTCCAGCCCCTCAAAAGCTGCTCCAGAACCTTTTTCCAAAAAAAAAAGCAGCTCCAAAAAAATGGAGCACAACAAGGAAATCCCCTCCTTGTCCATGTTTTCATTTACTCAGAATTTAACTAGGAAAATTTGGAATTTTGGACTTGGAATTTTTGTAGGAAAACACCAGATTTTCCAAACCTCTCTGATCACCTGGGATAACTCTTGGAAGCCACAATTTATCCCAAACCCCGCAGTTTTCCCCCTTTAGGTTCAACCACAGCAAGTTTAAATCAGCCTCATCCCAAATTCCTCCAAACTTCCTTTTCCTCCCGTATTCCCTGAAATTCCATCAATCCACCAGGGATATCCTGGAAAAACAACTCCAGAGGCAGCCCTGGGAACAGAACTCCCCCTCCAGCCCCACAAAAGCTGCTCCAGGACCTCCAATCCCACAGAAAAACCTGGAGCAGAACAAAGAAATTCCCTCCCTGTCCATATTTTATTTGGAATTGCAGACCCATGGAAAACACTGGATTTCCCACCTGCTTTTCCCTCCCCTCTCAGGCAAAGGAAAGATTTGAACAAAGAAAAACTTCCATTGGGAAAAGCAGGATAACTGGAGCACCCAGCTCCTTCCAGGGTTTTTTGGGGATTTTTTTGGGAATTAAACCAAGCTCCCAACTTTGAGTGATCAGGATTAATTCTGGGTGGGAGGAGTTGAAAAAAACCGGGAATGGGAGCAGCTCTGGTTGGTTAATGAGGTGCTCCAGCTACACCAAATTGGGAAAATTCCCATTTTTCCATGTCTCATCCTAGAGGAAGGACAGCTTGGAAAAAAAGGGAAGGACTTTGTGCCTGAGGGGCAGCAAATTCCAGCTTAAAACCTATCCCAAAAACTCCTGGGGCAGCATTCCTGAATGGATTTGAGCCCTGCAGTGTTATCGCTTCCCAGATTTCTTGGATTGCTCCATATTCTGTCAAAACAATGCTAAAAACCAGGAAAATGGGAAGGGAATCCAATATCCAGGGAGCAGAGCTTCCGCTTCCAGGGAAAATCCTGTGGGAGAGCCCAATTCCTGAACCTCCCCTGCCGTGGGAATGTTCCCTTAATTCCTATCTCCTATTCCAGAGGTGTAAAACCTCCCAGGTTTAGCTCAGGGGGAAGCTGGAAGCTGCTGATGGAATATCTGGGATGGGAATGCAGGAAGGAACAACTCCATCCCATCCTTTTCCCTCCTTCCTCCTGCTCCTCACTCCCACTTTCCCTTTTCCAGCAGAAAAATCTCAGCTGGGATGCCAAAATTCCCTTTTTTTCTTTTTTTAATCCTAGGGAAATCCAGGAATTTTTTGGGGTATCCTGCTCCCTTTTTCTCACGGATTATCCTAAAGAGTGCAAACGCTTTTCTTGGAAAAGGGGTGACATTTATGGGATAAAGGGATACAAAGGCAGGAGAGGCTGGGTGAGATGTTGTTACAAACATTCCATGATTTGGGAATTTCCTCAGACTGGATCATCCCTCCCAAAGGCTGGACTGGAATGGAAACCATCCCAATTCCCTGCAGCTCCCACCCCCACCAGGCACATTCCAGCTCCCATCACTTCCCAAGGATTCCCAGCCGAAAATCCTTGGGAAAATCCTTCACAAAGATCCTCAGGATCTCCCTGATACCAGAAATTCCAAGGAAAAACTGCACATTCTCCCAGGGGTGGGGCGAGCTTCCTGCAGGATCCCTCTGGAATTGCCTGATTATCCCAGGATGATCCAGACCTCAGGAATTTGCCCATTCCCTATCCAGAGCCCAGCACCCTCTGGGGGAAGAACTTTTCCCTGATATCCAAGAAAACATGAGCCTGAGAGGAATTTCAAGGCTTGGTCCTTCAATATTCCATGGGAAGAGGAATCTCATGGACAGCCTGGTCCCAGATCCTGGAAAAACCAAAAATCCTCATCCCAGAGGAGCCCAGATTCAGAATCTGTGTGAGAAGAGCTGAGCGAGTGCCCTCCATTCCCAGCTATTTTTGGAGAGGAGAATATTTCTGGAAAAGGCAGGAAATAATTCCTCTGGATCCAGACGGGCCTCGGAATTGGAAAGAGCGGCTATAAAAAGCTCAAGGAGCTGATGGGAATTGTCAGGATTCGAGGGAAAGGTGATGGAGCAGCAGCATCCCAAACATCCAGCATGTCCCAAAATCCCCTTTCTGCAAAATAAAAATTCCTTCCCGGCCATAAAAAATGTGGGAAATCAACAATTTTTGTTGATCCCATGCAGGTTAGGGAGAGTGGGATTATCCCATCCCAAAGGGATTTCCCACTGCAGGAAAGGGATTTAATCCATTCCCCATTCCCTACAAGAATCCGTATCACAATCCCATATAATCCATATGGACTGGCAGGGATCAATCTTCCCTTCACTGGCGGAAATCCCCAAGAATTTTTGAGGAATGTGGGAGGCAGAAGTGAACTTGAATCATTCCCGTTTCCTTCCTCTTCCTCAGGCTCTCAGAATTAAACTGGATTCTGCTCTTGTGAGCACCAGGAGTTTTAATTTCAGGTGTCTGAGGGCTTTTCCTTGCCAGATTCCCTCTCAACTTCCTTCCCATGGAATCAAGGGCAAGATTTGACCCCTCAGCTCCCGGCATTCCAGGAGGATCCTTGGAGCTCTCCCAGGATGCCCCAAACCTCTGGGAAGTTTAGGCTCAGCTTAAATCCCAACATTTACTGAGCTTAAATTCGACTGAAACTTCACCAAATCATCACCTGAACCCACAAAATTCCGGAATTCCCAGCTCCTTACCCCGATCCCAGCCTGATCCATGGCAGCAGAGTCCATCCCAATCCCTTGGGATTTTTTCCCCACTCCACACGGAGCTGAAGCTCATCCCAGAGATCCCTGTGCGAGGGAGGAGGAAGGGATCCTCGGCCAGGGCTCAGGGAAGAGTTAAAATTCCCAAGGATCCGCTGGCTCCCGCAGAACTCCCGGAGCGGGCGCTGGAGGAGCGCAGCTGCCCCCGCGGCAGCGCATAATTCCTGCCCTGTTCCCAGGGAAGCTTCCCTGGCACAAAGTCGGGAATTGTGCGGGGTTAAAGCGGCCCGGACAACGCCGGCATTCACCCGGCGGGGCCGGAAATATCCCCCATGGAAGTATAATCCATGGGAATAAAATCCATGGAATTATTCCCCATGGAAGTACAATCCATGGAAATATCCCCCGTGGAAATATCCCTCATGGAAGTATAATCCATGGGAATATCCCCCATGGAAATAAAATCCATGGAAATATCCCCCGTGGAAAAATCTCCCATGGAAATAAAATCCATGGAATTATCCCCCATGGAAATAAAATCCATGGAAGTATCCCCCATGGAAGTATCCCCCATGGAAGTATAATCCATGGAAATAAAATCCATGGATATAGCCCCCATGGAAGTAAAATCCATGGAAATATTCCCAATCTGGGAGCGCTGATCCAGGGGTTTCCCAACAAGGAGCCAGCCCTTGGCATGAGCCGGTCGCTCTCCCTCCAAGTGATTTCATTTTCCGGTCCCTCCTCTCATCCTTCCCTAAAAACGTTGGGAAAGGCCAGGGCAGAGCTCCGGAGGCCACTCCCAGCTCCAAAGGCAGCGCTCCTTAATCCCAGCAGGATCCAAGCCCCAGGGAATTTCCCCCAGCACGGCAAAGAGGCGGACGCAGGGGCGGAAGAGTTTCGCCAGATCCTTCCCTGATTATTCCCAGATCTTTCCCAGATCTTTCCCAGATCTTCCCCAGCACCTCTGCCCCTGCTCCAACCTCCCCCGGGATCCAAGGAGCTCCAGCAGTCCCAAATCCAGCTGGATCCCAGGAAAAAGGGGGCAGCTCCAGGCTTTGGGATGCTCAACTCCAATTTGTTCCTTTGGAAAACCTGCAGCTGCCATGAGGGCTGAGGCCGCTGGATGACATTTGGTGCTCGGATCAACCGGGACAATTTCCCTGGAATTTAACACCTTAAATGCTTTCAGTTCCAGGCATTTTGAACCAGCAATGGGAAAATGCCTGGAAGCTTCGTTGTTCCCAGTGGGAAAACTCCAGGAAGCCTCCTTGTTCCCAAGGCTGTGGGTGCTTCTCCCAAAATTTTGCACGCCCGGATTTGGTGCAGAGCCTCAGGAAAGCTCTGATATTCCTGAGAATGGCCAAGACTCATTCCATCTGTGATTCCTGGAGGAATTCCGGGCCATCCCGAGCCTATCCCGGTTCCCTGCAGGGGTGAATCAGTGCACGGTGGCACGGAGAGGTCACACCCTTCCTCTGTCATTCCTGGTGTTCCCATACATGGAAAACATCCCAGGGGTCTGCTCTGCTTAATTCCGGCTGAAATCACAGAAAAATCCCTAAAATCTCAGCGAGGAGTGGATAAACTCCAGCCCAGTGAGCCAGGACCTCAGAGAGGGCTGTGTGACCCCCCATGGGAGCAGCGGGATCCTACAGCAGGATCCTACAGCGGGATCCCACCCCGTGAATCCCATAGCAGGATCCCACCCCATGGATCCCACCCCGTGAATCCCACAGCAGGATCCCACCCCATGGATCCCACAGCTGCTCCCAGATTCCTGTGACCACCCGGAATCCCCTTCCCTGGCTCGGGAGGTGCTGGCTTTGCCACTGGAGCCGACTCTCCCAGGATTGTCACCCCCACCAGAGCCTCACTCCAGCCAGGTCCCCCCATCCCCAGGAATTTTCCAGCCCTCACCCCAGAGGTGCTGGGGGTGCTCCCCAGGCTCCCATCCCGGAATTCTCTGGGCTCTTCCTCACTCCACAGGACACAAAATGGGACCCCAGGTCCCTGGCGAGCCCCTCAGCTGAGGCAGCTCAGGAACAAACACAAAAATTCCCTTCTGCACTCTCCCAAATTTCCCACTTTTTGCTGAGCTGTTGAAAACTCTCCGTGCCCACTTCAGCCTCCTCACTGAGCTGTTTTTTCCTCTGGGAAGTGGAAGCTGGGTGAAAGGAGAACCATCGTGTCCTGAATCCCTGCATTTCCTGCTTTATTACCGGCGCAAGCCACGCGGCACCGAGCGGGGCGGAAAAGTGCAGCCCTACAGATCGGGAGCTGTTCTCCGTCCTTGGGCCGGGAAAACGGGGAGAGCTGAGGAACTGCACGAATTCCCCAGGGATTTCAGCAGCTCCGCTCTCCCCCATCCCCTGAGGAAGCCGAACGTGACACAGGGCAGGAGCTGGGCCTGCCCTGCTCCCAGCTCTCCCAGTTCCGCGCTGGTTTCCCTGCAGGATCCCAGTTTTCCATGGCAGCATTCCGGCGGAACAGAGGGAAGTTCCGGAGGTGCTGCACAGCCAGACAGCGCGGCCCATTAACCTGGAGTCGGAGATGAACTCGGAATCAGCAAACGCGGGATTTGTTTCGCATTCCAAGGCGGCGGAGCAGCCCTCGGGGTGGGCGCGGGCGGTGCCAGGCTCGGTGCCAGCGCCTTCCCGCACCTCCGGAGCCACGGGAGCATCCAGGGCTGGAAAACAGCCTGGGAGAGCCGCGCCAAGGACAGGTGGGATGAGCCAGGGAGGAGCTGGAGCAGCAGCCGGAGCCTGAGGGACGGAGCTGAGCCACCTGCAGGGTTGGGAATATCAACAGGGAGCAAGGGATGGATTCCAGGCTGCTCCTTTCCCTCGCCACCTTCCTCATGGAGAGGCTCTGGAGCTGCGCCCGCTCCCAGAGGAGCGCAGAAACAAGGAACAAGTGTTAACACGGCAAGACACCTCCCCGGCAGCACCACGCTCGGAAGCAGAGCTGCGAGGCTCTGGAAATCTTCAATAAAAGCCAAAAAAAAACCCCAAAAAAACTTGTTAAAATCCCACAAACCCGATTTTTCCAAAGCAACAAGATCCAAGCAGGTTCCCTCTCCCAGGCTGGGATGCTCACTTTGGATAATCTACAGGCTCCAGCCTTCCAATCCTCCTTTCCCAAAATGGCCCTGCTGCACCGAGCAGGCTCCTCGGGGGCCGCAGGCACACCCCGGGCTTGGAATTTATTTCTTTTTTTTGGTCCACATTCTCGAGCCGACCTTCATCAGCCAGTGAAGACGCCCGAATTCCCAGCTCTGGAGCGCAGAGCAGCCACACACGGCTGAGCTCTCAGCAGCGCTTCGCTCCCCGGCTTTAAACCCCAATGAGCCGTCAGGAGCAGAAAGCAGCAGCGCCCGAGTCTTACTCCAAAGCCCGGAGCTGAGTCCGCATCTCCTCCCTCCAGCCCCCACCGCGCTCTTGCTGAACAAGCCCTCTCCTATTCACGGCAGCCGCTGCTATTCCAGAGCATCCAACAATATCCGCCTGTGTGCCGGGGGAGGAGGGAGCCGCTGCCAGCGCCGGGATCCGCACCGGCGGATCCATCCATCCTCCGCGAGGCATTCGCGATCACGTCCCAAATGTTGCAAAATTAAGGAGAACAAAAAAAAAACCACATAATCAAACAAAAAAAAAAAAAAAAAAAAAAAAAGGGGTGCGTTTCTAAGTGAGCAGCTGTGCCCGGTGGGAAGCGAACGTGGAAGTGTGGGAGCGGACGGGCTCGGAGGAGCGAATGTCACACGGAGCATTTACCGGGAGATTGATGAATCTCCTTCCTCAGCCCCGAGTGCCAGAGCTGCCGGCAGCACCGCACCGCCGCCGGGGCCCGCCGCGCCGCTTACATAACCCCCCGCGCCCGGCCGGCAGCACCGGGAACGGGGCACGGCCGGGAACGGGGCAGCGCCGGGAACGGGGCAGCGCCGGGAACGGGGCACGGCCGGGAACGGGGCAGCGCCGGGAACGAGGCTTCACCGGGAACGAGGTTTCACCGGGAACGGGGCACAGCGGGAACGGGGCATGGCTGGGAACGAGGCTTCACAGGGAACGGGGCACAGCGGGAACGGGGCAGCGCCGGGAACGAAGCTTCACAGGGAATGAGGCAGCGCCGGGAACGGGGCAGCGCCGGGAACGAGGCTGTACTGGGAACGGGGCATGGCCAGGAATGGGGCATCACCGGGAACAGGGCACGGCCGGGAACGAGGCTTCACCGGGAATGAGGCAGTGCCGGGAACGGGGCAGCACCAGGAATCGGGCATGAACT
>VWYI01028467.1:0-32292 GCA_013399455.1 Anthoscopus minutus
CTGGTTTTGTTCTCAAACCAGTACACTTGGGTAACTGAAAAAGTATTTCTAGAAAGGAAAACCTAAGAGAGCTGGAATTCAGGTGGGTATGGAATTTTATTATTATTTTTTATTTTATTTCTCAGTAGCAATAAATGTTTTTTTACATACATTTAGGTAGAGATGTAGTAGCTGGAGGGGGAGCATAAGTCCCCTTGCAATTCTCCATCGCCTCCTGTGAAGATCTGCTTGAACTGCAGGGGAGAATAGGAGAGATGGAAAGATGGGAAGATGAAATGACCCTTGAGATGGTGAGCTTCAGTTTGAGGATTGCTGGTTTAGGAGATGGTGGCTAACTTATGAATAGGGACTCTTCATAAAGGAGACAACTTGTCTGCTTTAGCCAATACTACCTCAGAATTGACAGCTCAGATGGAGGTCTGCAGGGTTTTCAGAGCATCAGTATTGCATTTACTTTGGTTTCTTGTTTGCAAGGTCTTTTTGAAGTTTAATAATAAAAAATTAACAGCAGAGCTACTGTTTGGACCTTATAAGCTAATGTGCTCTGCCAAGTGGTGCTATTCACTATCCATTAAATAGCAGAGCTGGCTTACAGTAATGAGAGTGTGATTGGTTTGAATAGTGATTTGTGAGAGTATCATATAAATGTGAAGAATTAATGTAGTGTACTCCACGTATGCTGGCCCTCCTGCCTTCAAATGTATATGTTTTCCACAGTGGAAGTTCATCAGAAAAAAGCATAAACTGTGTAGCTGTGGAGGGAAACATTTTGGAGACTTCAGTCCCAAGTAAAGACAAGACCCTGTTGTGTAATTGATAGCATTTTCAAAGAGTACTGTGGGTGCTGCTTTGATGTAGTCATGGTTAGTAATGGTAGTAAAGTTTCGGCATTTTCAGCAGTTTCTAGAATTAATTCTGTATGAGAAAAAATGGACATTCAATATAGCTATCAGATGCTAACAAAATGGATGGGCAAGGGCAAGCTTGTTCATGCTAGCTATAAATCAAATCAGTTTATTTTCCATATGCAAAAGTGTTTGGAATTTTAGTGTGGTATTTTAAACAACATCAACCTCTCTCTTATTTTCTAGAAGTTACAGAAATTTGCAGTACAAAAGATTGAATTACAAAATAATACAGAAATATAATAGCCAGCATGAGCTCGTATTGCCGAATACAGTTGTAGAGAAACAAAACATCTGTATGGAGACTTTGAGGGCTACAGTGTGATTTCAGCTGATATTTGACACTCTGCAGTGCTTGGAATTCCCCATGACCAAGGAGAAGAGAAGGTGTCTGAGGTTTGTCTGAGGCTGAAACTTAAGGCTACTGTGCCTGCACTGGGAAAGTTCAGGGCTCTTCTTTAGGTCTTTCACTTGGGAGGTTTTTTTATAACTGAGTTGTGTCACTTTTTTATTCAGTCTTCATAGGTACTTATGAATCCAAATCTTGAATATGGTTGCTTTGTGAGAGCATGTAGTGCACACATTCAGGCATCATAGTTGTTGATTAGAAAACATGTATGTGTTATGAAAACTAAAATCAAAAAACGTTGCTTTTATCCTTAAATATCTGCCACTTATGACAATAGGAGACAATTTCAGTACAAGAAAGTGAATATTATTTTCCTGTGCAGTTGAATGTATCAGTGCTTCCGAATGTCATTTGTGACACACAAAGTCCACAGTTTAAGCCTCAAAACCTCCCACAGAAATTATTTTCCAAAATATACCTATTCAGCTTGTTAATAGAAGGAATATTATGGAAGGACTTAGTTTAAATTTAAGTGTATGCACATATACAAAACATATATATGTATTTATTTTTTCTCTCTGGTGAGGAAATTTGTAAATTTCTTTGCAAATTTTGTAAATTTGTAAACAAAAATTTTTTAAACAAATTTTGTAAACAAAAAAATATTATTTTGTTGTAAATGTTCTTTCTTCAAAATGGGTACCTTCACTGCACAAACAGTCTTTCAAACTAAATATATGAGACAGTAAAGTCTGTGAAGATTAAGCTGCATTAATGTCTTGGGAAGAGTTAAATTTTACAAAAAGAAGAAAAATTCAGATTTTTTTTTCTCCCATTTCCCACTATCTCAAATCCTGTCATCCTAGGCCATACTCTTCCAGGAAATAGAGTTGGTAATAGAAATTCAAAAAGCTGACCCAGGGAAAAAAATTTAATTATGTAAATAGTAGCAAATAATGAGGTCCACAACTGATGGTATTGAGGAATTTTAAATAGTGGCTGCATTTGCAAGCCATGTGTTCATTCTTGTATTACAATTCCTTACATTGAAAAGTAAAAGAGAGCAGATGGTTACTCAGGCTAACTTTGTAATGAAACCACTGGTTCTTTGACAGTTATTTTACCATAAGAATCAGAGATAAAGTTTTATTTTTATCTTTTTAGGAAGAATGGCTTAACAAAATTTACTGCAAGATCCTATGGTAGAGCAAGGTGATATTTGTTTCTCTAATCTTCAAGTTACCTGAGATGCATTCTCTGACAGATGTAATTTGATTGCACTCTTGTGTCCACTTGCTCACCATGCAGCCAGACTTGTGCCCAGTTGTTTAGCCAGGGTCCCTTGTGAGTGACACAGGACAAGGAAAAAGATGTAAAATCTTAATGACCTCTCTGGCGTCTTCATTGACTGGTAATGTAAAAATTTTTTTTGTGTGTATGTGTTTTAATCATTATGAGATGTTGTAATACACTTTTCTTAAACTTCAGCTTCCATGAGTCATAGGAGGGGCTTATGTTAATTTAATGTTTCATTTATTTCATGTCTTAAATGTGTGTCATGTTAGTACATGTAAC
Organism: Anthoscopus minutus; assembly: GCA_013399455.1. NCBI lineage: Eukaryota > Metazoa > Chordata > Aves > Passeriformes > Paridae > Anthoscopus > Anthoscopus minutus. Next base: position 2,830 of record VWYI01028467.1, read on the forward strand.
AGTACTTGGTTTTGGGGATGTGATAACAGGAAAAGGAACAATATACACAGTGAGATGCAAACTTGTGTTAGGCTGCAGGCTTTTCCACTGGTGGCTGTTCTGATCTGTTCTGCTGGGAGCACTCCTGTGGGAATGGTGCTCTTCCTTATCAGGGCAAACTAAGCTTTAATCTTTGTCCTGCTCCTTGTTCAAGTGTGTAGATACTGGCATGCACATGCACACACTGACATCCACATTTCTGTTGATACGTATTCTCTGAATATTACTTTTGTACCTTTTAAACAAATAAAAAGACAGTTATATAAAGCAGACAATATGGATTCTATAAAAAGCTACGTTTATTCTTTGTTAGAACAAAATGGTGCCTGATCTTAACACAGAACAGCAGTTGTCAAATGTGATGTAAATCATCCACAACAGAATAAAGCTTTAGAGGGCTCTGTATTGAGAGGACTAGGCTAATACAGGCATTTCTGTACTGTTTCAGCAGTGATCAAGAAGGACACGTTTTATAAGAACCTAAATGGAGCTTTTTAAAAACATGGAAGTATAATATAAGGAAGCGGACCTTTTAGGTGTGTTAATTTTAGAGGACTATGAATAAAGGTTGTTTTGCTTAATGAAACTTTGCTCTCCATTGTACAGGTAGATCAAACTAGTTTTTAGTAGCTTCCATCTCAAATAGGAAAATAATTTTTAGGGCATGGGTCAACCAGACTAATGGGGAGGGTGTTAAATCACTAACAAAGAAGTACTCAAAGACATAGTTGCTAATTACATAAAATTGACTGTAAGAGATTCAACAATGAAAAGAAAATAATTGCTTAGATGCACAAATGTGATTATGATTGGGTTTTACTTAAGTCTGCTGTGCACATCCTAATAATCAGAATTTTAATGAGCTGGTATAGCCCGAAGCACAGATATCTGCACAATCAAGTTATCATGATATAGCAAATCAGCCACATCAACTAAATTTTTTATGCACTTCTTCACTGTGAGTACAAAGAAGATAAGTTTAATTTACACTTGATTTTTGGCTGATGCAGTACAGTGGTGACAAAAGATACCCTAAGACTGTGGATTTGACTTCAGTGACCAATCAGCATAGTTTTGATTTAGAGGTGTAACTAGCTGTTGTTAAACTTTCCCTTTTATATAATGATTTGGGGCCATGGGGTAGCTAAGTTTAAATGATTACTAGAGTGTCTCCTTGAAGTGGGAGGAAAAAATGTACAAGAAGCATGTGAGGAGATACATAAACAGAACTAAGAAAATTGTGAGCCTTTCAAGATGATGGGAAGAGTTCTGTGTGGAAAATGGAAAAATTGTAAATAAAGAAGGCAAGCTATTTTTAATAGCTTTAATGAGATCTTGGGAGGATTTGTGTGTCAGTTTTCCAAGAAATAAAAACCATGTATGAAAGCTTGATGTTCAGGTAAGACCAGATTCCTTGTATCCACGTGCTAAGAACTTGCTGATAGTGGAACCAATGGATAGATGAAGAAGGACACATATTGAGAATGCGGACTGAAATTATATGCATACTCTATTTATTTATTTAAATAAAACACAGTGGCATGGTCTCAGTTTTGATAACTTCTTACTGAATCTGCTTAACATTTCAGTAATAAAGACCTGGTAGGCTTTCCAGAGTTGTTTCTATTAATGTATTAGAAAATTGTTTGTAAAACATGTCAAAAACATAAAAGCAGAACTTAACCCTTCCTGAAATGTTTGAACAAACAATATTTCAAACATTAAAATATTACAAAATATAAACTCAATGCCATTTACTTAATTACAAGATTTGGCACTTTACTGGCTTTGAAAACTTGGCAAGAGCTGCAGGCCTCAAGTTGTAGGAGGCATTTGTGGTTAAATATTGGAGAACTGACTCACTATTTAAACAATTTCAAGTCAGGCTTCATTTTCAAGAATTCAGCTAGATTCTTTCTTCTTCCTCTATAGCTTTCCACTATATTTTCCCATCTATTTGCCTTACTCCTTCATCCTGTATCCAAAAAGCATTTCCATAGCACAACTCTTAAAACTTCAGTCCCATTTCTGTTGGTTTGTTGTTGTGTAAAAACGATGCTTTCAGTATATGCTATTCCCTAGAGGATGTTTTAAAAGAGATTCAGATTTTCCAAGAATAAAATAATTTATAATGCTTGCTTGTTTAACCTAATGTCATGGTCTGGTGTTTGATGTTCTGCTGTTTCTTTTAAAAGGATGCAGTTAATCTGGCAGACATTCACAGAAAACAATATGGTGGTGTGGATCTGGAGAAATTGTTTTACTAAGAAATTGAAAAATATTTGCATGTGTGTAAGTTGTTTTAAAAATGATACCAAGTAAAACATAAGTCTTGTTTCTCTGGAAGTTTAGAGTAAGAGGATCATTTTTTGGAGAGCGATTAAAGAATAGAACAAGCAATGATGCCCCACATCCTCAGAGGGATTAATAGGGATGGTGAAGCAAACAGCTTTTGTGCTCCTGTTCCAAGATTCATGTTCATTAAAGACCTAGAGTTTTCAAAATGCACTGAAGAACTCCATTTAAGGCTGTATGTGTATGTGTGTCTGTGTGCACTTGTTAAATAGAGCAGTTGTACCAATCTAGTACCCGAATGAAAAGTGTGATTGCCCTTTATATAACGTAGGGCCAGGCCAAAGTATGGGGGCAACACACCTCAGGAAAAGGGAATGCAGTTCTTAGAATGCCATGCTAGAGCAAAGTGGAGTGGTGTAGGATCAGTGTTACACAAATTGGTCTTAAACGCCATGAAGTATTTCATGTTGGCACAACATTGCTCTGCCTGCTGCAGTTCTCTCTCTGCTCATCTCAGCTCAGCTACTTGACCTGGTTTTTAATCTTCACTTCTCTGGTAAGTGTGGTGAATATAAGGGCTTTTCTGTCAGAATGAACATATTTTTTTAAGGAATTACTTTTGAGCAGTGTCCCTGCAAATATTTTAGCCTATCTCATCTAAATTTGAGCATTTTGCTAAAATGGTCACTTTTAAGGAGAACTGTAGAGAATTAATTTAATAGTAGCATACCATTTCAAATTTTTGCATAATGACTCTTCAAGATCTAATTCTGAATTTAAACAACAAAGCTCGAAGTTTGCTTTTCCTTAAGTTTCATTTTATTTCATTTTAGTTTTATGGAATGATATTGGCTGTTTTTATATGGCACTAATAAATATGAAATAAAAAGTTGCTGTTCATTTTGAATCCAAATATGTGGAAACATATACAGCAAAACAAGTCAAGCTGTGAGGTGATCTGAGTGTTAAAGCTAGGAGTAAGGAAAAAAAGAAAGTCTCCTATGAGTTTAAGGAGCAGGCAGTTGGCAGCAACAGAAGGTGCCGGCAAAGGAATGCTGCTGAGAGGGCGAGTTCTGGTGTGATCCTGCATCAGCCTCCTCAAGGTGTGTTCAAAGAGGGCTCTGAGGGCACTGCACTGAAACGGCAAGCTGGTCTGCTCGAGCTGGTGTGGTTGCAATAATTTTGTTTTCATTGGAGCCAGAAAGCTTTTACAGTTTATCTTGGGTTCTGTCAGTTTTGTTGTTTTGTTTTTGTTTTTTTTTTCCTTTGGAAAGGGCTAAAGAGAGAAAAGGAGTGTAAATTTATTGCTCTGTTTTAATCATAAGTCTGACAACATGCTCATTTAGAAAACTCCACCTGTTAGCATAAGCAAAGTTATAAACTAGATTCTGCAATTTCACCTCAACCCTTCGTACTTTGTTTTCCCTAATTGCAGCCAGCGGCAACAAACTCTTTCTCAGCATGTTTAGTTTCTTCTTGGATCTCCTTCGTTGTAGTTTTAAACTCTATTATGGTTTGTTAGTACTTCTTTTTTCATCCTTCTAAAGTACTGAGGCACCTTCAATATTAATTTTCTTACTGATAATTGCCAAGTGGATGAAGGACAAGGGCTATGTCTGACCTTAGTTCAGTTTGCTTTACTATTAAAGCGCCTTCGTCCCAAAACACATTTGCTTCGTGGGTGTGAATTGCTGTTACATTGTTGTTTGTCAGACTGTGCAAGGCAAGAGCCTTCCAAAGCGCCTGAAAGATGAGTAGATTTGAATGATGGTGGCAGACATGGGCAGGCAAGGAGAACATTTTGTGTTTCTTTTGCTGCATTATTTCTCATGGGTTCTCCCTGTTCTTCTAAATGCTCACATGCCATTAAACCTCTGTGTTTCCATGGGAGAACATTCTAGCTTTGGCACCTCTTTTGTCTGTTGTGTCTCCAAACACTGAAGTCAATCTTTGCTGCTGTACAGATTTTATTTTCTTTCCTTTTGGTAATTTTAAAGTGAAGAAGCCCTTTTTTTGAACATTGGGGAAATAAGGCTCTGGTATTTTAAGCCCACACTCAATAATTACTAGCTTTATTTTGGTGCTTCGTCTCTTATGTGCATGTGAGGTCTGGTATGTGGGAGTCCCATGTACCAGAAACATTTTGTTTTCCAGTTGGAAAACTTGGCTTCATGGCAGTGAAGATGCGCTAGCCAAAATAAACAGAAGGTCAATGTATGGGTTATTTTAAGTCCAAGTAGGATACCAGGATTCTGAAATCATGTATCATTTGCCAGCATGGATTACATCACGACTCAAGACCTAGGATATATCACATTAGGTACAGAGGTTATCCATTTAATCTGTTGCATTAGCCAATTGTGAAATGGGCAGTTTTCAGCTACCAGGGAAGTTCAAAGGACTGACTGCAGTACCATTCAGCATTCTTCACCTATATTCTGAAATGAATAGCATTGTCATTGTCTTAGGAAATAACATTTTTCTTACATGGTAAATTGGTCTCTCTTATTTGTCTGTTTGCTGTCTTACACTTTCATACAAAGTTTGTTTTGTGTGAAAAGCTGCTTTGCTGTAGTTACTACTCTGTTAATGAGCAGAGAGTGCAATGAGTTACTTAAAAATTTTCTATTTATAACCTGAAATGTTCGGATTTATACTCTTAGTTTCAATTTAATCTCTTGAGGTAACACTCTCCAGGTGAAATTATCACCTGCTGTAGAAAAACCATTGACATCAAAAAGTGCTCTAAAACTGAGATGAGAAAATTAATTATAATGTATATGGAGGGATTTGGCTGTGTTTTCTTCAAATATTTCCAATTTGTATGTGAGACCACAGGTCTGATGGTCATCATAATACTAAACAAAAAAATCTCTAGAAGTGTAAACATCCAAATTCTTGAGGGCCAGGAATTTTGAACTTTGAGAGGAAGTTATCCAAGTTAGTTTTGACTCTTTCAGTGTGTTCAATTGTCTAGCACATTATTTGTGATATTTACTCCAAGTGTCTAGTTTAGATACAGTTTGGACAACCAACATTTGGACTCTGTTTTTTACACATTAAATGGGAAGGGACCTAGCATCATGGCAAGCTAGTGGTTTGGAAGGCTACTTTTCATTTGAAAAGACTGTGCAAAAGATTAGTTAACAGACGAGGCACCCTTGCTTCTCCCTGCCTCTTCTGAGGTGTGCTATGGTTTGGGTTTTCTTCCCTCCCTGATATTTAGGAGGTTTGTGAGAGAAATTTATGTGTACAGAAAATATCTCCTGAAGTTAATGTTTGACTCTGCAACCAGAGCACGCAGAACTAAGTTAATACCAGCTTTTAGATCAGCTTTGCAACCATGAGCTGACTTTAATGGAGTGACTATGAGCAATTGAAGAGTATGATAGCAGCATGTCCATGTGGCCTTTTTGTGCAAGGGGAATGCACGCCTTGTTCGGATCAGTCTGAGCCCAGGGAGACTGCAGAATTGCAAACGTTAAGAGTACAAGCTTTTGTCTGTGTTGTTCTTTTCAAAGTATCTATTCTTGTTTACACTGATGCCTTGTGTTCCTCAGCTTCTGAGAGATTAGCATAACTTGTTCGCCTCACTTAAGGCTGTGAAGGGAAAGAGCCACCTTTTACTTCACAAAGCCAAGTAACACATCTTAGTGAAGTTATGGCAGTTCCCTACCTTTCACTCCCATTAACAAGCTTTAGATGAGTGCTGGACCTGGTTTGTCTTGACTGGGATTTTTACCTTGCAATGCAGAATGAATGTGTTAGGAAGAAGCAGAAAGTATTTTCCATCCCTTTCCCCCTCCTTGCATGACTGCACCCAACCACCACTGATGCTTTGTGAATGGGAAATTACAGCTACTAAATTTGACATTGTAGACATAAATTAGGGTTGTGACTGTGGAAACATCTACTTCTTGTATGTTTAAGTTTGGGTAAATATTTTACAATCTGGGAAAATTCCAGAGAGTCCCAAACTGAGTAAATAGCCAACTTGTGATTGGAAGCAACTGTTTTGAGAATTTTGTTATTGCTTTATATTTAAAAGAAGTTAGGTGCTGCAAGTTTGTATGCTTTCTTTAATCCATTATAAAACTCTGTTTGAATTATTTAAGAATCATTCTTAGGTAACTGGAATAGGCTAGTCTGCTTTAGGTAGCCAAACCATGTAAGAGGTTTAAAACTGTGCTAGAAAAATACCAAGGTAGGGACTAGTACAAACATACCTGCATTAGGATAGCTCGCCTATGAACATTTTTATTTTTATTATTTTTCTCATAACTACCTCCCAAAATTTCACCAGAGTGGATGTGTCAGGTTTTCTGCTCCCACTTTCCATTCTCCTGTTCTGAAAACTTTAGCAGGGAATACGGTAAACTTCAATCCCAGTAGTTAGTGAAGTGGGTAATTTTTCTGAAAACTGGGTAGATGTGACTAAGGCTGTCATTCTGTCCCCAGCTGGCTCTGGCTTTTGCTAGACTCTCTGCTAGCTGGTTTGGTACACTAAGCCAGCAGAAATCTAACCTGACCAAAATCCCAGTTTAATAGTATCAGCTAGATTGGATAGGGCCATTCCATAACCAAAACTTGAGCTTGCAGAGGGATAGGTACACAACTGTATGCAAAAGCACATCTCTGTCAAGCAGTTCAATAAGTTTACTTTATGGTACCTTTGTGAAATCTAGGGTTTAGCTTCAGGTTAAGTATAAGTTGTTAATTATTTCTTTTTTTTAATGTCATATGGCAGAGCACTCACAAATTTATGCTGATGTCATCCATATAGGTTAATTAGAATGGCTTTATTGGGTCACACTTGAAATATCAGTTTGTCCAGTATCTTGTTTCTGACAGCAAACAGTAAATTCTGACAGCCAATAGGAAATATATAGGGAAAGTAATAGTAAGAAGGAGCATTTAATGATAATTCCTTAAGACTCCTCTAAGTATCTGCACTCTAGAGACTTTTAGAGCCAGATAAGACATCTTTTGAATTTAAAAGTTCTTCATGGAGCTTGCATTTGTCCAATTACTTTCTGAGTCTTTAAGATTTTGGAACTTATTCCCACAAGACATGCAGGTCACAAAGTTTAGCTACAGACCATGTGCAAAAAAGAACTTTTGTGTGTTTTAACCCTCCCTTAATAATGTCAACTGCTGTTCCCTAGTGGTTGCATTTGGAAAATAGTTGTGCTTTATTTATCTTTTCTTTGTTACCTATAATTCTGTACTCATTTTTTCTGATCTGTGTGCTCCATTTTTTCAGGCTGAGCCGTCTAAGTAGCATATTTCTGCTTCTGCTCTCTTTTTTTGACAGGGTAGGCCTGATGGCATACATTACTACATCTCTGGCTACACTATGGATTCAATACAACATAATTGTATTTTTGGTTTGGCACTTTTAAGTCTTTCCAAACTTATGGAAGTCTTTCCAAAGTTATGTTTGATTTGCCTTATGATAGCTGTCCAGCTAGAGTTTCCATTGGACTGCATGACTGTGTGACTGATCTTTCCTAACAGATAGAGCTCCTTTGCTAGGAGTGTTATTTTTGCATTTGCCAGTGTTGAATTTCTGGTAATCTCTTGCACAATTCCTACACAAGTAGGAGGGTTCTGCAACTGATATAGTCATGCCTAGGACCTGGGATGAAACTAGGACTACATTACGTATGATATTATGCAAAAAATGCAGACTGCTTTGGTTTGCCAAGATGATTTTAATCCAGGGGCAAGACAGGGGACAGCTGATTAATACAAAGAATTGCAGCAAAAAGTTTATAAGCAAAGCTGCAGTGGTCTCAAAGAAGTTTGCATAGACATCCTGAAAAACTGATAAGGAAGACTAATAATAAAGTATTATTCTGAGAAATTAGCCCTTCCATTGAGTTTAAAAAACAGCATCAAAGGAAACATCAAGCTTGTTTGGCAATTTTACAAACAGAGAACAGAGACTGCCAGCTGTTAGCGTGTTGGAAACAGCAGTTCGCTTTCAGTGCTAAATGTGAGTGGATAGCTAGTGTGAGAATAATCTAGGAAGTAAAAGCAAGCAACTTATGGTTGATGTCATGGAACAAGAATCATGAGGGAAGCAGAGAAAGGGTGATGTGTTAGCCATACCAGTCAGCATTTGTGTATGTTCAGTAGGATAAGCAAGAGGAAGTTAGAGTGATTTGTATGTGCTCTGTTTTCTGCCGTGGTTTGGGTTGGTATGCACTGAGGATAACTGGAGCTTCGTATTTGTCATTTCCACACTGAATTGGGCACACAGTGAGTGGAGAATGAATGGAGCCCCAAGTGGGACAGGCTACACTGCAGAAAGGAATGCCAGGTTATTTTCTTCCAAGGCCTTGAAATGCCAGGGCAACTCAGAGATCAGTCTTATCTAAAACATTGTGAATACCTTACTTGACATAATACTCACAAAATAATTATAAACAAATGCATGTATTTTTGTTACTAACTGGCATCTTAAAAACAAGAAAAAAAATTGACATTTTTATTTACGCTTCTAGTTCTAGGTCCAATGATTAGTCCTGTGACAAGACAGCATGACACTTTGAGTATGACAGAAGCCCTGATGCTGCAGCAGAGGCTGGGAATATTAATGGCCAAATCTAGGTGAGTGATTTTTACTTCTGCCAGTTCCCTGGCTGTTTAATTTCTTCCTAATAGCCTTGGTTCACATCTCCCTTTGAAGCAGCATTTCATTTATTGGTTTTCTGAAATATTTATATTAGAACATACATGAGACAAAAAAACAAGCTTATATGATTATTGATTACATACTGTTTCTTTGTTGTTCCTGTTGTACAGAGGCTGTGCTTCAAACATCTTCATATACTACCTTCTTGCAACTCAAACGGGTTTTTTTTTCTCCAAAGTGCTTTACATTTTAAGTTCTGGGATTTTTTTCAAGTTTTTCTAGAGAAGCAGGCACCTGTCTTCAACAGACTTGGTCAGTTATTTCATGCTGAATGCATAGAAAGTCTGATACTAACTGCATGCAGCTGTGTAGTTCTGTTTGCGCTACAAAACATCTGAAGAGGTTTAAATTTGGGCTTTATTAAGTGCATGCATTTGTGCCTGAAGGCTGCTAGAGGCATATGCAGTTACTTTGTATGGATCATAGTACTCACTGTTAATCTGCAATGAGGCTATTGTCACCTGTTTCCCTTCATAGCAGGGGATTCTCAGGGTAAATAGCACAGTAGCAGTAGGCTGACAAGAACAACATCTGAACATTAATGTAGTAAGGCACTGTGGTGTGCCAGGGCAGGAAACCATGAAGAGGTGTTATTACCCATATCTCCCTTTCTAAATAGAAGAAGAAGAAGAACTACTACAACTACTGCTACTGCTAGTACTACTATAAAAATTTCAAAACTTCACAATGCAAAAAAAAAAAAAAAAATTGTTATGTGTAGCATAGCTTCTCTCTGCAGCAGTAGAAGTAAACAAGCAACCCCAGTTTCATTTTGAGTTGGGGGAAAGATATTTGTCAATATAATGCATGTTTTCATGTTACAGCCAGAAATTACGTTAAAGAATCCATGATTTTGATTAGGTGTCTGGTATTTTGCCTCTTTATGACTGGATTAATTGGAGCACTGTTGTTACCTCTTGGTGGCTGATTCATACAGTCTCTAGAGTAGGAGTATCTCTTTTGAGTAGCTTTTCTGATCAAAAAAGTGGAAGAGTTAGCTGCTTTTCATTGTATTCTTTGCACCTTATCCCTTAGCAGACTAAAGTGCTACATGGATACATCTGCTGCCTGCTAATACAAATGCCTGTCTAGAAACCAAGTAATGATTTTCTTAAGGTGATATTGGATTTTTCCCCTCTAGTCAGGAAAACTTACCAGGCCATTCTGTCTCCCTTCTTCTTGATTTCTAATGTTGTATCTCTTGTTGACTTAATAGATCTCATCTAGGATTTTGCCCCATTTTTCATTTGTGTAGTAGAAATTTTAGTTCTTATCCAGTATAAAGATGATCTAAATGGGTTAAGTTTTCTTTTGTCAAACTTTCTTGTATTTAAGAAATATGAGACAACCCTTTTTTCATGGTGGTAGACTGTGAAATAGCAAGTTGTGAGACTTCATTCTGGGAACATTTTATGATATTGTTTTGTGAAAGTTCTGCAAAACACACAGAAATCTTTAAATGAAAATACCAAAAATATCAACGTGTTTTTTTTTGTTTCATTACTTTAATCATGCTATTCAGTGTTACTTGAATATGTTATGATTTTAAAACAAATGTATAACACAATTTAATCCAAATGGAACTTAATAGAAATAAAAAAACCCCAAGTTTTAAAGTATTTTTGTTGAATGTGGGTTTTTTTTCCTTCCCTTGTCTTTGATTACATAGTTTGATAAATACTGGTAAATGAGAAGTGTTCAAAATTGGAAGCACAGAGCCTCACTGCGTGGCTGCCAGCAGAGGGCTACCTGCAGGTCTGGAACGCCTCTGCCCTGGAGCTGCCAAAGCCAGGGTAGCCTTTCAGAATTGCCACATGGACTCTTTGTGTTGCCTGTACCTGGTAACCTGCCCAGGGCTTCTAGGGGTATCTCTAGTGTGGTGCTCCTGAGCCAGAGAGTACTCATTTAGATGGAATTGGAATCCAGATAGCAGCCCTGTGTAAAATCTTGGTTTAGGAGATGAAAATCTCGCACAATAGGTCATTGGGTTTTGTTTTCCCCCAAACTGCTACCGCAGGAATTAAGGTGACAACTCAAATGAGTCTGTTTGGTAGTAGCCTCAAGCTGAGTTATTGGTAGGACTTTAACAGCTCAGTGTTGCCACTCCTTACTGTCAAATCTGAACAAATTATCATATTTGTAGTATCTATGTTGCTTTTTTATTGTATGTGACCAGAAGATTCATCATGAAGAACTGTGTGTCAGAATAATGTGCACTGAGTTGTCTGTTGATGTTACTTCATTTTTACTTCAACTAAATGACCATTTTGTTGGTTGGGTTTTTTTCCCCCCTTTAGAGATCAGATGGTCTTCTAAAGAAGTCATGGGTAGCTGTTGTAGCTGTCCAGATAAAGAAACTGTCCCAGATAACCAACGAAACAAGTTTAAGGTATGCAGCTGGTATAATGTGCTGTGAACTGTTTTGTTGTTTTTTTACAGACTAGGTCTGTGATTAAAAAAAAAGAGTGCAAATTTCTGAACAGTTGAAACACTGCAGAGTTGCAGATACCTATGGCTACAGGTTTCTCTTGTGCTCTTGAGAAACCCTCTCTTATCAGCGGTAACAGGAATTCCCTAGGCAGGGTAGGCTTTTTAGGACAGTTTTGATCTTTAGGAAAGAGAAGAAGCCCTGTGATTTTTATGCATCTGCATTTCAGTTGGTAGAGCCCAAGTAAGTTGTGCTGCCTATGGAAGGTTATAGAAGGTTAAGTTAGGAAAGGAGTCCTTAGCATAAGGGAATAAATAGATTTTGGGGAAGTGTGATTATGAACCTGAATGTGGGGTCATCAGCAGAAAATTTTAGAACTGCTGATTTTGCTTGAAGGTCACTACTGATTATACATTTTGAAAACTTTTGTCCTGTATGTGGAAAAGTTTTATTTCTAAGTACTGTTTTGTCTCCTATATCTCTGGAATTTATAAGCTTGTGAACACTTGTTCATGTGCTTGACATGCTAAGCATGAAGCAGCTGAAGTCAGTGGCTGTAAGTCAACATCCCTTTGCACAGGTCACACAAGTCAGATTTGCTTCTGTGCTCCAAACTGTCTCTGTGAGCTGACAAAGGAATGTAATGCTTCCATAGTGAAAATTGATTCATGTGTTGCCTGAGGGCCACAATGAAGTGAGCTTTAAAGCCATGGGAATTTCTGGAAATGTTTAATATTATCAGTTAAGAAGCTGAAGGATAAAATATTTTTATGTTTTCTTGCTCTTTATGCAGCACTTTGTGTAACTAGTTCCTATTTTTCTCCTTGTAGGATTTCTCTATTGCTTGTTTAGCAGCAGGGCTGGGGGGGGTGGGGAGAGGGAGAGATGAAAGAATGCAATCTGCAAAATGAGGAAAATGGGCATAAGCCTCACAGGAAGATGAAACGATTCGTATTCTTTTCAATTGACTAGATTTCAAGTTGAAAATGTATCTTTAAGAAGTAACATCAATTCTGTAGGGAAATTTTTTTCTTGGTTTTTTATTGTTTAAGAAAGAATCCCACTAAAAGCAGCATTGTGATGTAAAATAGAGAGCCAATATATATTGTCCAAATTCTGTAAAGGATGTAGATGACCTCAAAGCTGGCTTCAAAGCAGAAAGAAGAGTTCAGCTTTATATGCATCTTTTCACACGAGATAACTGTAAGACATTTGAATTATTTGTTGCCTTTAAAAAGGCAGCAAAATATCTAAAACTGTCAGGTGATTCAGCACAGTGCAAGGCTATACATGTATGTCAAGGAAGCTTTATCTTGGAGCCACTTACCCTTTCTCATTCCTTTTCCCAACTGTAAGTGGGGTAATATGACAAAGCAAATACTTTTTTTTTAGAAATGGGGCTCTGAAAGATTCCATTATCTGAGGTATGCCTTATCCATGTGGGAATACTAGAATATGTACATAAAGCTAGTTTAAAAAAATATTTAACTTACAAATCTCTTCTACTTTAAGTTTCTCATCAGATTTTACAGTAATGTTAGGCAGCCTCATTTGTATTGTTTTAAAATAAGTATTATTTGAATTTTTTTAATTCTGCATTAGGGTAGCATAGAAACTGGTTAGTTGAGTTCATTTTTTTTAAACTTTCATTTCAAGGATTGTAACTAATGCAGATGGAGTCTACCAGTCAGGCATTAAGATTATTAAAAGTTGTGTTGTTTCTCAAAAGAGTAATTACCTAATGCCTTTAATTTCTTTTCATAGGTTATTAATGTGGATGATGATGGTAATGAACTGGGTTCTGGCATAATGGAACTTACTGATACAGAACTAATTTTGTACACCCGTAAAAGGGACTCTGTAAAATGGCACTACCTCTGTCTCCGTCGCTACGGTTATGACTCAAATCTTTTCTCTTTTGAAAGTGGTCGAAGGTGTCAAACTGGACAAGGTACGTGGAAATGTTTTATTTGAACCTTTCTGGAAATGTATTTGATGTTGGAAGATATTTGCCAGTCCTTTGGCAAGAGTTATGAAGGCTATTGTTCTATATGTGAACGTTTTTTTCTGGAAAAAAATTACCTTATGAGGAATGGTCTTCTGTATAATGGGGACTGGAGTTGCACATAGGTTTTGGCATTTGTAGGTCTGGAGGACTTCAAGCTTGTATGTGAGTATTCTTTTGGTCAACTTAGGAGGTAGTTTTGACAGGGAAATTCTCCTGCCTCAGAGGCTGACTTGACCTCCTGGGGGAGGCAGTACAGTCTGAAAATGTGGAGGAATTCCCTCAGAATTCAAACAATTCACTATTTTTAAGATTTTAAAAGCCTGGAGCACTAATATGAACAGGATGTCCTCAAATTATTATCTTCAGTGCCACACTTGTGTTTCATCCTCTTCCTAAAGCAAATACCACTTTCATTAATATCAGTGACATAATTCTCAAATTTTGACGTTTTAGTATGAGGTGTGTGTACACTTCAGCTACGCTCAGTTATTTTTTGGCTTTCATTGGAAAAAGGTACCTTTCCAGTACCCAGACCATGCCAGCCTTGGCCAAGGTTGGCTCCCTCTGAGAACATTCAGGTTTCTCTCTTCCCTGCAGCAGTCCCTGAGGGAACAGCTGTTTCTGTTGAGCTCTCAGCCTCGTTTTGCATCTTCCTACTCTGAAATAGCTGTGTAGTTGGAATTCCTATGCATTCATATGTTTTGAAATTAAGTTCCAATGTTCTTCTGGATTTCTGGCATTTACCAGTGTTCTTATCAATAATTTTAGACAGTGAGAAATTGCAGGTTTTGTTTTTTTAATTTCACTGTTAAAAAGTCAGAAAGATGGAAGAATTGGATCATAAATAAACCTAGTCAATATTCATTGTCCAAACAGAGGTAAAGGAAGACAATTTTTTTTTAAATGGGAGTCTAAAAGGTACTCTCAGCTCATCTCCTAATGAGAAATGGAGATATTTTCAAACATTGAAGTATACTCCATACTAAATTAAATTTTCATAATTCTTAAAGTAATAGACTTTGTTTTGAAGATAATCACTTCAATGGGTTTTGCAGGTTTAATTTACTGCTTCTTCTGAACATTGAAAGCAGATAATAATACTTAATTCAAAATACTAATTTGAAGCTTGTTCTCTATAGTCTGTTAGCAAGTTTGCAATATCTTAAACCAAACCTGACATCTCCACTTTCCTTCTAATTCTTTTTTTTGCATTTATAAACAAGATTAAACAGGCTGTGTAAGCAGCAACCATTTCCTCCCTGTTTTGCTTATTGCCTTCCTTATGTGATACTAAAATACTGTAAATATTGAGAAAAAAGAAATCTGGCAGAAAATGTACTCTGCTGCCCTTTTGCAATGGACTATTGTTCCTGAGAACTACAGTGGGTTTTGTGGGCACAGCTGCAAAACTTCATCTTCACTTCAGAGATGACCAAGAAGTTTTTCATTTGAGAACTCCCTGAATACTGCCCAACAACTTCATACATTAGTCAGTATTTTTTTTCCTTCAATATCAAGTTATTTCTGTTGATAAGTTGTGAGAAGCAATGATAATAAAGCATTGAGTTTGTACTATGTATTAAAAACCTTGCAGACATGTCTTAGGAGTACATCTAACAGATAATTCAGGGTTTAAAACCAGGGGAAGTTGGTATGTCTTCAATGTGTGACAGATCACATTGTATTTAATATGAATATATTTAAAGGCAGCTGAATTTCTCAGAAACATACTAGGAGCTTTTTAAAATTTGTGAACGTAGATTTTTTCATAATTCTGGTTTTTGTCCGTTAAGATTTAAATATCCAGTGTGAATGTTCAGAAATATACAAAATATTAAACATGGACTATTGTACATGGCTGGATTAGGGGTCAGGGACATACAGTAGTAGAAGCTCTATAGCTGCAGTGTTGCAAACATGAAGCTTATTCAGTGCAACAGCTGCATATTAATAGCTAAGCATTGTTCCTCGTAGCCCATTTGGGGTATTCCCAGCTGGGGTTGTGTGAACTTTTGCCATGTGAAGCATTTCTGGTGGTTCTAATCTGTCATAGCTCTGCATCCCTGAATAAATATATGATAGTAGTAATTGCCAGCGTATTCACATAACTGCACTTAGAGAAGTGGCTATATAGGTAGGTAGTTTTCAGTAAAGAGTATTTTAAGATTGTAGTACTCACTTTAAAAAATGAGCACCTGCACCCAAGTTTAACAAGCATGTCAACTTTAACTTCATGCTTTCAATGGAAGAATAATCCAAAGCTGCGACTTTGCTGGTGAGGGTAAGTTGGGACACTCCCTGCTGTTTAAAGGCAAAGTGGCACAATACACTCACAAAATACATGGTATTGCTGCTGACTTTGTGTTCTGTGTCTATCCTTTAGCCTAAAGCAATTAGTTTGTTACTGTCTGTTCCACTCACTTTGTCTTACTAGCTTTTCATTTTAGTCTTCTTAAAATAAACAAAACTTTTACCCAGTGTTTAAATCCTTTTCTGTTGTGCAGGTATCTTATTTTTATGGTAGTTTAATAGAAATCTGATTTAGGAAATACAACTGTCACATTGCTGTAGTTTCATTTAATGATTTTTAAATACATATTTATTTAACAGGTATCCTTTTTATCAGCTTTAAAAAAAAAAAAGAAAAAAAAATCTTGGGTTCCTCCCCCCATTTAGCATTCAAAACTTAGTTTTGCTCCTAACTGAATCACTTTTCTGTTTAAATTTAACTTTTGGTGCATGGGAGCCTTATTTTTCTATTAAATATCCACTTTAAGGATTGTCACAGTAATTTTGTGTGTTTTGGTGCAATAAAAATTTCATAACAGTTTTGCTTCTTTAACAGGTATTCATTATGTGGATTCCAGTTCTATTTCTTGAATGTCACAAATATTGTAAGGCATATTTCTGAGTTACAGGATTTTTATTTCTTTTTTTTGGTGTATTTATAGGAATCTTTGCCTTTAAGTGTGCCCGGGCAGAAGAGCTATTTAACATGTTACAAGAGATAATGCAGAATAATAGCATAAATGTGGTAGAAGAACCAGTAGTAGAAAGGAATAACCATCAAACTGAGTTGGAAGTACCAAGAACCCCTCGAACACCTACCAGTAAGTATGGTTCTACTGTCAGATGACATACCTGAATGTAATGTGGTACTCAGCTGAAAACAGAATTTAATTTGAATTTCATCTTTAAGTAATTAAAAGGAAGGCTAATTTAAAGCTAGGAGGCTAATTACCAGTAATGCATTCTCTTGAGGTACTTGCTGAGGATTATCTTCAAAAGAGTTTTGAGAACTTAGTTGTTCCATAAGAACACTTACGAATACACTTACTGAATTGCTTTATGATATATCACCATACTTTACCTGTAGCATTTCAGAGAAATGTTATTGTTGGGCAATGTTTCAAACTTTTTATTAGGGGAAAATAATACTGTTTAAATCACATATGCAGCTGTTTTGGAATCTTTCTTTTACTCTGAGCAGGTGAATGGATGAGTGAAGTATTTACCTAAAATTTTCTGGTATTTTTGAAATATCAATCAGATGGCTTGATATTTGAAAGTAGGAATTCCATTTTATTGATGATTTCAGAGAAATGGAATCTTAAGTAAAGGAGTCTGTTTCTCAGGGAGAGATGTTAATGGAGGAAAGAGAAGCTGGAGGGAGTTTACTGGTGTGCAACACACCTAGGTTTAAGTGATTGCTTCAGAAATGTATTCTGGTAAATACCAGGATGCTATTCTGTTTTCCATTTCCTTCCTCCAAGCAAACTTGAGCTTTGTGAATATTTAATATTGTTTTACATATTTTACTTTCTCTTTTGAAAATTAAACTTTAGATATAAAGTATGTAATTCATATACAGTAAAATGTTCTATTTTAATATGGTTTTGGTTGTTTTCTAATTGAATCAGCTCCTGGGTTCAATGCACAAAGTTTACCCAATGGCTATCCCAGATACCCATCTTTTGGAGATGCTTCGTCACACCCTTCCAGCAGACATCCTTCTGTCGGCAGTGCACGCCTCCCCTCTGTCGGTGAAGAATCAACACATCCTTTACTTGTAGCAGAGGAGCAAGTGGGTGTTTTTTTCCCTAAGTTTGTACAACTTAGCTTCTATATTACTTAAGATTTTTCTGATGATTGTTCTGAAAGCTTTCACTTGAATTTTTTAGTATCAGTTATAATATATTCCTACAGTATTTTAACTGCCTCAGAAAAGTGTTTTCCATGCCTCTTTAAAATGATACTTTGGAGAATGGCTTGCTGAGAAATTCATAAAAAATAAAGGTATAGAAAGTATGTGTTTGCATTATGCTCTTCAAAAATTTCAGTAATTATTTTTAAACATGAGTAATTGTACATTATAATGAGAGATCCTGCTCAAAAAGCTTCTTTATATGTAAGTCTTCTATTTGTCAAATAAAAGTCATGGAATAATTTAGGTTAGAAGGGACCTCCAGTCATCTAGATCAAAGTTTTGAGACAGCTGCACAGAGGCTTGTCCTGGTCATGTTTTGAATACTACAGGCAAGTGGATTCCACAGAATCTCAGCCATGTGTTCCAGTGTTTCACCACTTTTGTTGTGAAATCATTTCTCTCTAATGTGTTATCAGATTTTTGCCTGTTACATCTGGTGTTGGCTGTCCCTTGGACTTTTGCTGAACATCTCCAAAAAGGGTCTGGCTCTGTCTTCGCTTCATTATGAAGTTTTATAACTTTATAATAATTGAAAACAGCTATTAGGTGGTTCCCTGCCTTCTCTTAAAACTAAGATGATGTCCTTAGCTTCTCCTTGTGTGTCATGTGCTTCAGCTCCTCTCTAGTCATGGCCCCCACTGGCCTTGCCTCATTATGGTGCTGTCTGTCTTGTACTCTGGAGCTCAGGTTCAGTCTCCGGAGAGCTGAACTGATGGTAATAGTAACTTTCCTTAACTTACTGGCTGTGCTGTGCTATTGCTTACACAAACCAGTGCATGATTAGTTTTCATTGCTACAAGAGCAAACTGCTGACTCAAATTCACCTTACCATCCACATAGACCCCTGAAGTTTTGCTGCAAGACTGTTTTCAGTCAGTTGGTATCTAGCCTGTAATGTTGGTGTTTTTTCATACCAAGCACTGGATTTTTTATTTGCTGTTGCTGAACTTCATAAGGTTTCTATGAGGTTGGTTCTCCAGGCTGCTGAGATCCCTCTCAGTTGAAACCCCACCAGTCTGGATAGATAAACTGTCATGGTACGTTCTCGCTCATCATTCTGGTTGCTGACGAAAATGATAGTCAAGTTTAAGAATGACATGTGGTTTAGGAAGACTTTCATGTGTGAGAAGAAGCAGTGTTGGAAACCAGAGAAGGTAGCTAGAGCAGAGTGCTGTGAAGTATCTTGTGGGAAAGGGTTTGTTAGGAGCCCTCACAGAAGAGCTCACATGGTATTGTTGACTAGTAAACGAGTTTAAAAAATCAGTAGAGGAGTCAAGTGAGCTGGTAAAAGACAGTTCAGTTTGCAGAGCTTAACAGAGAGGTTGGCAATCTACATGACTACTGCTGTAAAATACTACTTTTGCTGTTTGGGTATCCAGACATAGAATTAAAATTTAGGGAAGGAATCCAGTTTTTCCTTTTCAGCCTTCTATTGATCTACTGTGGAAATTGGAGGGATATAACCTAGGAGTGTATTTCTGCCTTTCTTAGTGACATACAGTGCCACCTTCTGCTTCTTTTTAATTCTGAGTGCCACACTTCATATGGAATTGTGTATCTTTTTACTTTAGCTCCTGTTCTTAGGAGGTTCTTTTGTTGGCTCTTGAAGAAAGAATGGATAGTTCTTCCTGTAGATGCAACCTCTCTTTTTGTTCCTGGAGTATTACACAAGGCAAGAGACGGAGGGTTTTCTTAGGCCTCTCTGTGGTTTTCTTTTTGGTTGGGGTTTTCTTTTTTCCTTGTATGGACAGTAGATTTCCTTGCAGTGTGGAAGTTATGAACATAAACTTAGCCAAAGTAATTGCTGGTCACTGGTAAGGGACAACAAAATAGAGCTATTAGTGATCTGCCCAGGTAAAGTAACGAGCTAAGCTGGAGCAGCCCAAGGTGGCCTTGATTAGAGCCAAGCTCTAGACCTAGAGCACAACTGAGATAAAACATCAAATAAAAATAATTATCAGTGCAAGCTATAAATTCTGTTTTTTCATTAGAGGAACATGGACATAACTAATAACAAAATTTCAGGGAAAAAACTTAAGACTACATTTCACCAAAATGCAAGACTTTTGCTCTTAAACGCCTGCCGTCACAAGTTTTTCTTTTCAGGTATTTTGATTAGAAAAGTGGAGAGTTAAGAAGCTAATAAATTTGGAGGAGGAGGAAGGCACAATAGTGTTTGAAATTCTTCTTTTTTCTTTCCCTTTTAGGTGCACACTTACGTAAACACTACAGGAGTACAAGAGGAAAGAAAAAATCGATCAAGTGTGCATGTGCCACTGGAATCAAAGCTTTCAAACACTGAAACAACTAAAGTGAAAGAAGATCAGATGTGTACTGATGACAGAGATGCCCAGGTTCTCCTGGAGCCTGAAGGAGTAAAGTTTGTTTTAGGACCAACACCTGTTCAAAGGCAGTTAATGGAAAGAGAGAAACTGGAACAACTTGGGAGAGATCAAGTTAGTGGCAGCAGCACAAACAACACTGAATGGGACACTGGGTACGACAGTGATGAACGTAGAGAGACACCATCTGCTAATAAATTGGTGTATGAAAATATAAATAGGTTATCAATCCCTAGTGCCTCAGGGGTCAGGAGAGGTCGCTTGACATCCACCAGTACCTCAGACACCCAGAACATTAACAACTCTGCTCAGAGGAGAACTGCGCTGCTGAACTACGAGAACTTGCCATCCTTGCCTCCTGTTTGGGAAGCCCGCAAGCTGAGCAGAGATGAAGATGACAGTTTAGGACCAAAGACCCCGTCTCTGAATGGCTACCACAATAACCTAGATCTAATGCATAACTATGTCAATACAGAGAATGTAACAGTACCAGCAAGTGCTCATAAAGTAGAATTTACACGACGTCGGGACTGTACCCCAACAGTCTTTAACTTTGACATTAGGCGTCCAAGTTTAGAACACAGGCAGCTCAACTATATACAGGTTGACTTGGAAGGTGGAAGTGACTCTGACAACCCTCAGACTCCAAAAACCCCCACCACTCCACTTCCGCAGACTCCAACCAGGCGCACAGAGCTGTATGCTGTGATAGACATTGAAAGAACTGCTGCTATGTCAAGCTTGCAAAAAGCACTGCCCCGAGATGATGGTACTTCTAGGAAAACTAGACATAACAGTACTGACCTGCCTATGTGAGCCTGGGGAGCATTGAATCATTTGCACCTTTTGTGAAGTTTATAAAACTGAAGATGCGAGTACTTTGCATTTCTTAACACTAACGCCTTTTATAGACTAATGGAACTTTTTCTGCATACTTCATGTACTTGTCTTACTAAAGGGAATTAATGTAGAGCAAGTATTCATTTTAGGTAACACTATTTCATTCTACAGTAGAAGTAATTACTGCATAGCAGCATCACCACCTTTCACAGTGCCTCTTTAATTGATTAGTGTCTGAGTGACATGCCAGTTTTGAATTTATAAACATTCTGGTCTGGTGCCTATACTCATTAGTGGCATTTATAACACTTTTTAAAGCCTCTTGATATGTGCATTATTAGCAGGTAAACTTAATCTTTCAATATACATATCTGATGTTCATTTCTCATTGAAGTGGTTCCTCCAGAGTTAAATGTATGTAATGCATTAATTCACTCAGTTTGACAGACACAAGATATCTTGGTTCATCTCAAGGAATATAAACACCACACATTTTTTGTCTGTGGGCAAGAAGGCCTCTAATTCCTGACAGTTTTCTTGACTTGTTGACCTCTCTTATTTGAGAAGTCACATTGATGGTTGAAATAGAGTTCCAAGTGACATATCAAATTCCATCTGAAATCTGACAAAATTTTAATCTCATCAGAGTTTTGGGGTTTTTTGTGAAGGAATTCACTGGTGGGCTGTATGAATTAAGGCTCTCTTGTTATTTCTTAGTTCAGTGTGCTTTCTTTTCTTTGCTTTTGTGTGTTTACTTTTTATTTGTTCCATAATGTCTTGTTTTAAAAGTCAAAATAATGTACATAGCTTTAATTGTTCAGGGTCATCTATGTATTTGTCTTACTCTCTGCATTTGACAAAGCAAGACTCTTGAAGGTCAAATGGTTGTCTTTGTCCAGTGTTCTACTTGTTTATGCCTGACAGAAATATCCCAGCTCTCCAGCAGCATGCATTATTGCACAACTGGAAAGGTTTATTATGCAGTTAATTGTCTTCCTCTAAAGCATCAAACACAGATTACATGGGAGGCAGGGTACTGGACTTAATAGTTCTTTAGATAGAAAGTTGTACATTCTAGCAATGTGCATCCATAGGTGATAGTGTACTTTAATTTAAAAAGATACGTAGTAAATTATCGGAAGGTAGTATTATCTATGAGCGTACTTGTTTTCCTTTTGCAGATGATGAATTTGGTTACAATGATGGCTGCTCAGTGTTACAGGTACATCCAGATAGAATGTTGTTGGTTGAATAAGCCAGAGGCACCCTTAGAAGTTTTTTTCTATTTTGTTTGTTAATACTCTGAATAATGTTAGAATTCTGGCAGTATTGCAGGTGCACCTTGGTACTAGCAGCAGAAGAGATTGCTCTTGAGCCTGTGATTGCAAAGGAGCTGACACTTGTGTGAACTGGTATGATGTAAAATAACCCTTGAACTGTGAGGAAAAACATGCAAGAAAAGCCATTTGGAGATCTGAAAAAGCATTAAGGGTCTCCATGCAATATTTGAATTGAAGTTTGATAGAAACCAACTGCAATTATTTTCTGTCTTTTAAATTGGTGTGTATTTCTGTTCCTACAACTTTTTTCTTTGGTCTTCTCTCATTTAGTAGTGCAGCAGTAGTAGCACCTGAAATATATGTCTCTTGCCATACCATTAGGTGGTAGCAGGCCACCTTTTTCACTCTGGCTTTCATTATTCTTTACAGACTGTATGGTACTGAAATATCAGATGGACAAAGAACATAATTTGCTGAATTAAAAGATGGGAGTAATTGAGGCCATTGTGAGGAACTTTAAAGAGATATTTTACAAAAAAATTAATTAATTATTTCATGGTCAGCCTCTGCACACTCTTGTGATAGACTCACTGACTTTTGAGGAGACCTTGGTACTCAAGAAGTAAAGACTACCTAGAGCTAGGCCTTTTAAAGGTTGTAGTCAGGTTGAAGTTGGTCTCTTCTCCCAGTCAGCCAGTGACAGGACAAGAAGACATAGGCTTAAGCTGTGCCAGGTAGATGTTAGCAAGAATCCTTCACAGAAAGGCTGAATAGGCATTGGAGTGGGCTGCCCAGTGAGGTGGTGGTGTCACTGTCCCTGGAGGTGTTCAAGGAAAGACTGGACATGGCAGTTGATGCTGTGGTCTGGTTGACAAGGTGGTGTTCCGTCATAGGTTGGCTTCAGTGATCTCAGAGGTCTTTTCCAAGCCTACTGATTCTGTGATTCTGTAACTGCTCCCTCACATCTTTGCCATTTTCTCACCTTATGGACCTCCTGGTCTGTACTGAAGAGAAATTGCCATGTATTGCAAAATATTTACTGGGTAATAATATTACATCAATAATACTGGTGTGATTCTTGTTCTTAGCATATAGCTCACTTAAATTTGTGAGCTGCTTCAGCATGTGTTTTGAGGCAAACCTGTTTGATCTAGCTAGCTGTTTAGAAATATATCCTGTCCTCATCTATAGTTTGATCTAATTAATGACCCACCTGTGAGGCAGGGAAGTAATAATATTCTTAACTACTAAATAGGGAAGCAGAGGCTTTGACTAGATCATAAGTGACCTGCTGAAATTTGAACAACCAGCTATACCCCTCCTTAGTTCCAGTACACTGTCCTATGCATTTATTCTGAATAGTCTGAGATAAAAAGAATGGTCTGAGCAAATTTTTTTACATTGTTGCAAGTTTCACAATGTTTTCTTAGCTCTAGTGCCCAGAATTGAGAACATACTGAAATTTCAACTGTCTACAGCCTTAATTATTTTAACAAGTCTGATAACATATTTTCCAGGACTACTTTTTAAACCTGTTACATTTTACAAGTGGGATAATACTTCCTTGTTTTGTGTACGCTGCAAACATACTGGGTAGTCCCTGTCATCCACACTACTCATCTTTAGCATTCCTTATTTTCTGCCCCTTGAAGTAGATGCAGTTGCAATGCACTTTACCCTTTGAGACTTGGTAAATATTTTTTCAATTCAGTCTATTTTAAGGGCTGTGATGTTAGAGTTAGTATCTGTAATCTAGGATTCAGTTTTCAGCTGAAATCTCTCCATGGTATTTAGATAATATTTATTTTGGGCCCACAGGTGTAAAGACTGAGAAACTAGAAATATGTAACCATTTTCTTTAGTAAATGTGGCATGCTAAGTTTACATAAACTAGGTTCTGTAAAAATGGTAGCATCTCCATCAGTTCTACTTTTTATCCATAACATGCAGTCGGTTGCTGCCCTTCAAAGACATTTGACAAGGGGAAACCTTTAGCTGTAGGTATTCCTTTAGTGCAATGATTTGGGAAAGACATACATTAATGTATATTTTAAACAAGGAAACGGAGTTGTTAAAGAACACAAAAAAAGTGACCAAAAGTACATAATAAAGATTGTGCTAGAAATACAGGGAGTGAGAATTTATGCCATTGTTATATCATGAAAATAATATTTTCTTCAGAAGGAGGACCAATTGTTTTAATTTTTGTGGTGTTTTTTACTGACTTCCTGAAACAATATTGAAAAAGACCATTCTGGAAACCTTGACACTCATTAGAACATCTTTTGTTTCCCCCAATAAGTATGTTTTGCATTTGACAGGGGATGAATCTGATGTGCGTTGAAGCACTATTCCTATTAAAGTCTTCATAGCTTTTACAGAAAATGAAAGTGTTGAAGTAGAAATTTCATATAATAAATTGATAAAATGTCCTTTCCCCGCCACCCCCTGATGTTTATTTGTCTGTGTTTGCACCTCTGACTAGTGCTTGGGTGTAAAAAGGATCATGGAAATGAGTAAACTGTACCAAGTCCAAACCAATGTCAAAACAGGGCTGCTTTTTATAGGTGACAGACCAGCAGTTGATTTTGCTGGTTTTATAACACTGTGTATTGGCTCAAAATCTAGCTGCTCTTGTTTTTGTTTTATATTGAACCACTTCTCAATGAATGAGATTCAGGAGAGAGCAGATTGTTTTTATTCATTGTCAGTGAAGTAAAAATGGAAATTTTGATTGATGTCAGTTACTATTTTGAGCATATAATGACGTATCTGATTTGGACATCTATTTCTAAGCAGTATTCCTCGCTTCATGTAAGGTGAGATCAATGGTGAAATTCCATTTCTGCACTGTACTAATTTATTTAATGGTTGCAAATAAGGTTAAACTAATGGAGTAGGAACTAGTAGTGGACTTAAATCTGAAATTTTCCTATTTCCCCTAAAGGAGTCTGATCCTTCATTGTGATAGATAGAGTTAGGTAGTTTTGGAATTTAATGATATGATCTTTCCCGTCTCTTCCTTGAGGTAGCATTTCATAAATTCAGGCATTTATATCTGACAGTATTTACTTAATATAAACCTGAGTTCATTTATTATATCTTTGTTTTTCATTCATATACACTCCAAGAAAAAAGAAATCCAGGAGAAATTCCACCACAAAAAACTGCGTTAAGATGGAGTCAGGTTTGCTGATGTCCTTCTTACAGAAGATTATTAAAAAGGAAGTCATGTTGAGGTTCTTTCACTGTCTTTAGGAATTACTTCCTCTTTTGGACAAGATAAGTGAATCAGAAAGGAAAAAAAAGAGCAACTTAGCATCTGCAACTCTGACCATGTATACATTATTTCTTGTGCTGTGCTGTAAGGTATGTGACTAAGTCTCTCAGATGTCTTATAATGATGTTTTCCTAACACGGTGTTTACTCCAGATTAACGCAGTATTTTGTTTGGAATAGTATGTAGGTGTACAGGTAGAAATAGAATATGCGAAAAATGTTGATGAAACAAGTGTTGGACATTTCTATATTTTTATACATTATGAAGGGCATTTTAAAATTTTTTCTTGCAGTTTTAGTAATTATTTAGTGTGATAATATACATATATTGTGACAATGTTTTCCGCTATATCCATTACTTTGGTGTAATTCTATTTTATGTAGCAAATATGTGTATATAGAAATGAGATTATGTAAAAACTATGATTAAAAAATAGGCTTAAGCCCTTCAGAACAGGGAACAGGGACCGTCTTCCTCTGTGTCTGCAAAATACTAAATGCCTTGGGGGTCCCAGCCAGAGCTCCCATCTGAGACCTGTTGTGACTGAATTGCCAAGTGAGGAGTGTGGGGGAAGCAGCTCCTCTGCTTTCCATGAGAAGCCTTAGTACGGAAGGTGAGCTGTGAAGCTCACCCTGCCAATCCCTGGTGCTGAGGCTGTGCTGTGTATTGCTGTTCCCAGCACCACCTGCCAAGCAATCCAGAGAGCCTAGAGACCACATATCCTTTGCTCCTGTCCTTCCCCTTGGCAGTAAGAAAGGAAGTCTGACAAGGAGCTTTGATGTCATCAGGAAATCTTCCGTGTTAGCACGGTGACCCCTTCCAGAGCTTGTTCGGTCTGCATGCAGTGTCCTTTGAAGCTGAACAAATGATTCCTGTTGACTTCAAGGGCCACCGGATGTGCTCTTCCAAGATCAAGTTCTGCTGATGTAACAGCTCTGTTATACCTGAGGACCTGGTTGGTCAAGTTCTTCAGGAATGGTCTAAAAATATGTAAAAATATAAATATATTTAATTACATGTACTGAAACCCAAATCCTATTTGTTGTGGTCAGAGTTCAGATAACTATGGGAATTTTGATTTCCTAGTCATACTTGCATATATATTGCTTTAACTATTGTGTATGAAAGAGGAAGTGATTCTAAAATTGTGAAAGGGCAAGATTACACCTTTAATGGTCATGTTATTTAGAAGTGGATGTCAGCAAATTTAACTCCATAATAATGCAGTTTTTTTGCATTGGAATATGTGTGTATATCATACACCGGCATTTTATAAATAATATATTATATATTTGGTACTAACTTTGTATTTTGAAATTTTGCCAAATCATGAACACAGATGTTCTCACTTGTAAGACTTTGGTACTTAATAACTGAATGTATAAGAAATGGTCTGGTATGAGAGGAAAGAGTGTTGTATGGTATCCCACAGTCCAGATGGCTCTACCAGCAGGCACGTTGCCTATTCCACATCTCGCTTCATTGCAGCATCACCTTTGGTCTCCTGGACCAGTCTGTGTCCCAGCCAAACCGCAGGCCAGCTGCGCACCGCGCTAGCGTCAAAGCTGACTGGTAATGATACAATAGTCACCAGTGTGCCACAAATGCATTTATTAAATGCAGAAATAGACATTTCTACAAAGGCCAAAATCTTATGTTGTATGTTCCTTTCTTGTCATTACATTGTATCATATTGTAAGATTATTGTATGTCCTAATTTGCATTATAAAATGTTTTTTCCTACTTAAAGGCATAAATATAGCAACTTTGTATAAAGGTAGCTTTCTAGATTTTTATTTCTTTTATATAAAAAGTCTAAACAGTGGGAGTACCATTGCCAAATTGTTTATAAAATTTCAAGTAATTTTCCCTGTTCAATTAATCTGTTTTTACAAACATTCCGTATTTCTTATACTATGCAGAAAGATTGTATTTTTATGCCATTCCACATTAATCTTATAAAAAGTAATTTCACTTCTTTTAAGCTGTCATTATTGAGAAAGCTTACCAAATGTGCATTTTTAAAAAAATGGGTAATGTACATTTTTCCCCTTACCAGTGCCAACTTCATTTGGAAAAAAAAACTGTAGCATGGCAATAAACTATTGATTTTACATGAAAAACTGTCTGTGGGTTACTTCAGTAGTTTGCAGTGTTAGTGTCACTGTATTGTGTTTTGTTTGCATAATCTTTTATACTTTTCTTTGAAGCATTGCTTCATGTACCTCTGCCCTCCGTCCTCCTTACCTCCCTCGTACATCCTCTGCCTCCATATTCCGCTCATTACTCAGTAGTAAAAAAAAACCCCAAAACTGGTCATGGTGATCTGAAGTCTGTAAATTAATCTCCAAGATTTTGTTTCATTTCTGTTGGTTTTCTGTCACATCTTTGTCATGCTTGTAGATTGAGATTTTTTAAAATTAGATTTTTAAAATGAGGCATCTTCTTCTTTACATAGAGTGAGTGCAACTTGAAAAATTGCCCTTGGCACAACAGAGGAGGGCACTGCACAGCAGAGAGAGGCAGAAGCTCAGAACAAGCACTGTGTTCTTCCTATTCTGGTGTAACTTTTTTTACACATTGTAAATCATAGCTTAACTATGGTCAAAAGCCCCTTAAACCCAATTTACTAATTTGCTGTAGTTTTTCTGTGAGCATTGGATCTTTCAAAGACCGTAACTTGTATAAAAGTCTGAGGCACTTTAAAATCTTTTTTCTTCCAACTCACCACAGCAGCAGCAAATGTAAATTAAAATTAATTATTACTTCAGTGCAAATCTTTATGAATGCTGTGATTCTGAGAGAAGCTGTTTACCTTGTTTTAATTGTATTATTTGCCCTAGCCAAAACTTAAAATAGTTTTCTGCATAAGTATGAGGAAAACTAAAGGTATTTAAATTAAATTAGCAGTCTAGTTTTCAGAACAGAGTTGTGGAGGGAAGTGTATCTTAACTCTGTGAAGAAAACAGTACAAAAAGCCTAACATACTCAAGAGCTAATACTAACCAGATAGCGAAAAAAATTAGCATTACAGGTGAGGGTTGGCAGAGTTTTAGGCAAGTTCTTTTTTGCTGTCTCCATTGGGATAGATTTCTGTCCCTGGCCAGTTTCAATCTAGAACAAGCAACTTTCCATATATCCCAAGAGTTTAGTATCTAGCACAAGAAGGGGGATACCAGCTGGAATGAATTCTTGAAGATGAGTCACACAAAATAATACAGGTTTGCTTTGGATATTTTTCTTTTTATATGACCAGGTAACGGGCTTTTTGTGTAGAGAAAAAGCAGTGACAAAGCAAGGTTTACGTATTGTCTCACTGGCAAAGCTGTCAGCGGAATAGTTACGAATTTTTCTGTATTGAATTGCAGAGCGTATTGAGTGGGATTGCGCTGGGCAGCTCCTGTTCGCTGCTTGTAACTGGAGACGTGGCCTAAGAGTAGCCAGTTGGGAAGGTCTGTCAATCGCACTGGAAGCCACAGGCAGTAACTAAAAATGCTTTTGACCTCCAGGAATATCACAGAACCGGAGAATCATAGAACAGTTCGAGGTGGAAGGGAGCTCTCTAGCTCCAAACCCCCAGGCATGGGCAGGGACACCTTCCATTCGTCCAGGATGCTCACAGCCCCATCCAACCTGGCCTTGGACAGTGACAGGGTTGGGGCACGCACGCTTTCTCCGGGCAACCTGTTCCAGTGCCTCTCCACCCAGCCTAAGGAATTTCTTCCTAAAAAAGCTCCAAGCAACAAAACCCAACCCATCCCGAGGCCGCACAGCCGCTGAGGGGGCCGGGCGCGGGGCCGGACTGCGGCTCCCAGAACGCCGCGCGCCGCCGGAAGCGACGGCCGCTGTGACGCCAGTTCCAGAGAAGCTCCGGGGGCTGCGGCGCGGCGGTGGTTCTCTGCTGAGGGAGGGGGCGGACGGCGGGTCCCGGCGGCACCGGCACCATGGTGAGCGGCGGGGCGGTGGCGACGGCCTGGCCCAGGGCAGGGCAGTGCAGGGCCGGGGATGCGGCGAGGCCGGGCGGCGCTGCGCTCCACGCGGGCG
>VWYI01028467.1:32297-108537 GCA_013399455.1 Anthoscopus minutus
CGCGAGCGGTGACCCCCCCCAGACCCCGCCCTGACTCTGAGTGCTCTGGAACGTGCGTTCGGGTGTACGAGCATTGTTCATTTAAGGCCTTGGGTGCTTTGCAAGTGGTGGTACTTAAAGGCGGGTATTGGTTACTCCTGTGGTTAATTTGCAAGAGAAAAAAAAATAAAAATAAAAGACGAGTGTAGCTCGGGTATCAAAATGCTAAAGCCTCGGTGTGGTCAGTAAATAGACTTCTTCTGGTTCCTGCTGGCTGTGTCTGCCCTCGGGCTGTACAGGAGGGCCGGCTAGTCGGGCAGAGCTGAGGCGCACGCACAGCCAGGAAGGGATGTGCTGGCAGGGGCCGCAGGAGTCTGCGAGCAGCTGCTCTCCGTCTTGGAATCCCTGCACAAGACTATGAGATTGCAAGACAGATTTTTAAGAACCTTGGCTGTTTCTTAAATACACCTATTGCCGCAACAAAATGGGGCATGGAAGTAATTTTATTAAGAAAAACACTGTTTAAGTTGCTAGTGTCAGGGATTTGCTTTTCAAATACATAGTTTTATTAAAGCTAGAACAATATTCTTACATTAACTATGTTTTAGGCATCCATTTCCCTTGCTCCTGTGAACATCTTCAAGGCAGGTGCAGATGAAGAGAAGGCAGAAACAGCTCGGTTGGTAAGTTTAATTCTCTAAGAAACTGGTAGTACTTGAGGTAATTAAACTTTGTCTTTTCTACTACTAAAAATAATTTCACTCTATCATGATATGGAACTTTTGTCTCTAACTGGCTTTTCTTGTTCCATGTCTGTAAACAGAAGGGAGGAGGCGTGCTGTTTATACTAAAAATTATAGAAACTCTTAATTGTCAAAACCAAAGTACTTCTACTGCAGCTCAGAAGATTGGTGTTTATTGGGTGGCGTTTCTTCTGTCTTTCAGACAGACTTAGGGTTTCTGGGAGATTTAAGTATATTTGATGTGGTTATCAAAATTTAGCAGTTAAGAAACTTGCCTTAAGTTAAGCCTCTGTTAGAGATGGAAGTTTTGGGTAAAATGTCGAAAGCTATGTGATAGTGTATAATTCTTGTATTATAGTAGAAATAAATTGTTCCCTGAGGTATATTTATTTTCATTTCAGTCATCTTTTATTGGTGCCATTGCCATTGGTGACCTAGTCAAGAGCACCCTGGGGCCTAAAGGCATGGTAAGACAGCTGCTGGCTCTCAGTAGTCATACCTGTTAATTTAGCTTTAATGGTTACAGTGCATTTGTAAGCAGTGTTCTAAATCTCACATCTTGTAGGACAAGATTCTTTTAAGTACCGGGAGAGACAGCTCTGTGACAGTTACTAATGATGGTGCAACCATCCTGAAATCTATTGGAGTTGACAATCCAGCTGCCAAGGTCTTGGTTGGTGAGTTCTTACAGGCTTGATATTTCTTAAATTGTAACTGTTATGGCGTTTTTTATTTGTTCTTAGAAAAGTGTTCTTGAAATACTGTGAAGAATTGAAGGGATGGGGAGCAGAAATCCTGAAGAAGGGCAGGGTACTGCAAGAGTTGTGGCATTCTGCAAAAGTAAAATTGTGGTGTATGGTGCCCTTCAAAACTGTTTTTTTAGTCTTCTTTTACTTCAACCCTGCTTTGTTCCAGAAGTCAGAAGGGACAAAAGACAGCTGTGTGCCCCTCTTTGTGAAGTGGGAAACTTCAGAACAGAAATCTTCAGCAGCAAAAGTACTCTCTGTTTGTCCCAGATTTAAATCTGTCACTCAGTGAGCACTGTACATCTGTACAAAGTTTACTGTTGTGAGCAGCTGTTTCACTGTGCCAGTCATGCACTACTGGTGACAGGCAAGAGCCTGAACCATTGGGTGTCAGGTTTCCTAATGATTTTGTGTTTGCTGTGTCCCAGTTTATCAGCAGTTGTGGTTATCATAGTCTCTGATCCTGATACCTTAGAGCTTCTAGCTGGCTGTACTTCCTTTTGATAGCCATCTTTAGGATGGGGAACACCGGGGAGCATCTTGACCATCACCAGACTGAAACTGGTGTCTAGGTTGCAAATAAAGAGCAGGAATTTGAAGGTCGCTGAGTTTCATTTGCATCTCTTGTTTTTCTGGGGATTTTTTTAGAATTCCCTCTTTACCCAAAGCATAAGATCTGTTTTTCTCATCCAAATTCATGCATGAGGAAAATAGCATTAATACTGTGTTTTCCTTCTTCAGATATGTCAAAGGTTCAAGATGATGAAGTTGGTGATGGAACTACATCTGTCACAGTGTTGGCAGCTGAATTACTGAGGGTGATGTATTCTTTTTTCAATGTTTGTCAATGTACTTCTGTGATACCACCAGTAGGAGGTGTGTTATCCTAGGTTTGTGAAAGGGCTTGCAAAGCGTGGAAAAGAATAGCTTGCTCTGTTGCTGTTGAACTTGATAGGAGGAAAAAAACCACCCTTAGGTACTGCATCATCATTTTTTGGGTATTATTTTAGACTATTATTCCCTATATTATTTTTTATAAACTCCCAAGTCTTTTAAATTGACTCTTACAGCTCACTTCCTGGCCATTGCACTGAGCAGCATTCAGAAGTGCTTAGTTGTGGGGCTCAGTCCTCTGAAATCCATTTCAATAGAAAAAAAATCCTGCTAAATTCTGTTCCTTGCTCGAGACTGGAATCCATACAGTTCCTTTAAACTCTGTGGATTTTATGCTTATGGAAAAATTGACACTACCAAACGCTAAGCCTGAAATTATTATGAAAGGGGTTTGAGAAATGAGTAATTCTTCCTTGCAGAGCTGTGTCAAAAAGTCTGATCATCTCAGGTCCAGGAACTAGGATCAAGAGCATCTTAAGGATCTGTTAGCTTGCCAAGTTCCTCAGAAGAATGTAGATAGCTTTTTTCAACTGCACTTTAGGTTGCATCTGTAAACAGACATGTCTTTTCTAGTTAGTGTAACTGTACTTTTGGATGGGGAAATAATTATTGATTTCATTTAAATAGGAAGCAGAATTATTGATTGCGAGGAAGATTCATCCTCAGACCATCATTGCAGGCTGGAGAGCAGCCACTAAGGCTTCAAGAGAGGCACTTTTAAAGGCAGCTGTGGATCATGGGTTAGTAATGTCCATTTGCTGTAACTTGATGAAAACTACTCAAGAGCAAAATATCAATGCAAATTGCAGTCTGTTGGTAAATTCTTAACTCTTATTAAAGCAGTGTGAAGGCTGAGTTCATGAATTTTAACAGTTGAGAAAAAAATGCTGGGTTTTTTTTTCAAATGAGCTAAAGAAGCTTTATGTTATTCAAAATTACTTAATGATGTGCAGAAATGAAATAGAAGCTGTAATTTGCTCCCTGGAACAAAGATCTGAGCTGTTATTTCAGATTTTGTACTCGCATTTTAAATATAACTATTTCCCATGCCCAGCACTTTGAGAACACAAAGTTTCTAAAGCTGAATGTGAACATTCTCCTAAGAAAACTTGTATTTCAAATGGAAGGCTGTGTTCTGGGGCAGTGGAGGGATTCTGTGCAGCATTCCTCAAAAGAGAATATGGTACATATAGATACAAGCTAGAAGAAGTGGTGGCTAGACTCATGGTAGCTAGTGGTAGTTGAGGCTTTCAGACTTTCCACCTTAACTGAGCTGTGTTTATTTTAGTAATGATGAAATGAAGTTCCGTGAAGACTTGATGAACATTGCAGGAACAACTCTTTCATCAAAATTGCTTACTCACCATAAGGATCACTTTGTCAAGCTAGCTGTAGAAGCTGTTCTTAGGTTGAAAGGTTCTGGTAATTTGGAGGCTATCCATGTCATCAAGAAACTTGGTGGAAGTTTGGCTGATTCCTACTTAGATGAAGGTAAGTCTTTAAGTATTAACTGTGTGTGCAGTTGAGAAATAAAGCTGAAAAAGGTTATGCATCTATATATATTTGTGATGGGAAACACTGTTGTTATTAAATTGGATACTAAAAATGGGAGATTTTGTAATAACTAGTAATTGTTCTCCTTTTTTAATTTGAAGTTTTACAAGAGTTTTCTGTTACTACAGGCTTTTTACTTGACAAGAAGATTGGTGTAAATCAGCCAAAAAGAATTGAAAATGCGAAGATTCTTATTGCAAATACTGGTATGGATACAGACAAGATAAAGGTATGTGACAGAACTGCTGAGAAACTGAGATTTTGTAAATGGAGTTTTGGGACTGAGCTCTCTTTTCTTTGATTTAGATTTTTGGCTCTCGTGTTAGAGTGGACTCCACAGCAAAAGTGGCAGAAATAGAGCAGGCAGAAAAAGAAAAAATGAAGGAGAAAGTAGATCGTATTCTTAAACATGGAATAAACTGCTTTATTAACAGGTATGTATTTCTTGGGAAAAGCAGAGGAGTTACATTGCTTCCCGTGTTGTTTTAGTTCACTCTGCTACAATAATAGGCAGTTAAGTGCTGAGCAGGCACTTAGGATCAAAGAACTTAGACCTTAAAGCATATGGCTGCCTGTGCTTAGTGTTACAGTGTTTTTTCAGAGAAAGGGTATTTCAAAAAGCATCATAGTTTGAATTGGTTTTGGTTTTTTTTTCCTTAGCTTTGGATGTTTTCCTGTCACTGCCTTTGCTTCTGTGTTGTTTTACATTTCATGTGTGGCAGGTGCCTCATACACTTGACTGCTTTAGTAGCTGTCAGAAATCTGTCCTGTGTCCATGCTGCTGAGAATCTGGTGTCTTTTGTTACTGTATTATTTTCAGAGATCTGTTCTGTGTGTGATGGTGAGATGTGTTTGAATTTTAGACAGCTGATCTACAACTACCCTGAACATCTCTTTGGAGCTGCTGGTGTCATGGCTATTGAACACGCAGACTTTGCTGGTGTAGAACGTCTGGCTCTTGTCACAGGTCTGTAGAGTATCTTGTATGAAACTTGAGGGGCACATTATTTGTTTGATCATTAGTAAACATTAAACTTACTTAAACACACTTCCTTTTCTCCAGCATCTGTGAATAAAGGATCATAATGCAAAACATGGAGTATAATTTAGCAAGTTAGTGCCAGTTAGTAATTTTTTTTCATGTTTTAAAAATATTTTCAGGTAACTTCCTGCTAGGTAAGGTTTTGAAAGGTTTGTTTTCTAATGAAAAGATGAAACTCAGCAGCAGAAAGAATAACTCCACAAGTTAATACTAACAGGTCTTGATTCAGTGATAATAAAGCTCGGCTCTAAATGACTGTTGTTTGACTGCAATGATAGAGAAGACTAAAGAATCATCCTTTGTTAAAAATGTGGGCCTGAGTTGTTGACTTGTGGTGGACCTCAAATGACATGAACAGCCTGGATATTTTGAGTAGTGGTCAGCATACATGTGATTCTAGTAACTAATGAAAATGAAACCTCTGGAATGCTACAGATAATTCTGACTGCTGAAGTTAGAGATGATTAACTGGGACATCATAGTTGATTTTGAAAGTGATCAGGAGGATGAATTTGCTTTGCAGGAGAAAGCAAAAGACACAACTTAGCACAACTGAAGTAGCAATTGTGTATAACTGTCAGGCACGTTGACACAGGCAGATGCTTGATTGAGGAGGAACGTTGCTTACATTCTGGAGCAAATTCAAAGCAATATTTCTGTGCAGAGCAAACAGGCCTTATAAGACCACACTGGCTTGAATAGTATAGCAGAGAAAAGGACAAGTTTTTAATATACACAAACTGTCTGCTACAAGTCTTCGTTTTCCTTGTAGTGCTACAACTGTGCAGTGCTGCAAGCTGCTGTGGGATAATTGGGCACATGTTGGGAATGCATATCTGTAAAGAGTTTGCTCATAGAAAGAGGAAAGAACTAAAACAAAAACTAGATTGATGTCGTGTTCAAAGATGTTTTGGTCTTTGTAACGCCTTTTTTTTTTTATGGTATGGCAGTTTACAGATCATGAACAGTATTGCTGCCACAGCATGGAATGAGACGTGCAGTGCAGGAGAATGGTGGCCACTGGTTCTCAGCCATCATCAGGCAGGCAAAATAAACACTGTCACAAGCTCAAGTTTTAAAGCATAAGAGATTTCATTTAGTATTTTATAAATACTTCCTCAGGAACCACTGTGAAAACTGAAACATTTTAATGCTAGCAAAGATGAATGTTTATTCTGTTACCAGATACAACTCACAAGCATTTTAGTCCTTGTCATGTGAAACAAAACATTGGTATTTTAAGTATTTATCAGCATTGGTTAAAGGTTTCTAGTGCCACATGCTGACATGAGGAAGTCTTGACTTGTCAGTATTGTTAATTTAAATTTATCTTGGGGCAATTACAAAGATGGTTTTTTTCACACACACACTCCCACCCCCCCACCTTGCTTAGACCTTGCCTGAAGGAATGCTTTTGTTGTGAACTCTGATTTCTTTATGATCTCTTACTTCTTTTCTCCACACTTGTAGGTGGTGAAATTGCATCAACCTTTGATCACCCTGAGCTAGTAAAACTAGGAAGCTGCAAGCTCATTGAAGAAGTCATGATTGGAGAAGATAAACTCATTCATTTCTCTGGAGTAGCAATGGGTAAGTAAACGGCGTATTGTAACACTTGTGTTAACCCTCTGCTAAAGCTGTTTAGTTTCCAGTGAGGCATAGGAATTCTGTAATGACTTATATAACTGTTTCTATTAAAGCCTTGCTTTTCAGTAAAAGTCCTATTGTTTCATGGTTGAAACTGTGAGTATTTTGTGCTACGTAAATGAACATTTTTAAGGATGGGAACCAAGGTGTCTGCTTTGGGAAATTCAATTGACAAGAAACGTAGCAATATATCACACTTAAAGAGCTTGAGAGGTTGTTCTAGTAAATGCCAATGCTCTTAATTTTTCAATGAGTTTTGAGACTACATTGATTTTTTGTAAGTTGTTGTGGAACCAAAGTAATAGCACTGTGTACATAATTTCATTCTGTCTTTGAAATATAATCATGCTTTCTTTTGCTCCCAAAATTAAGTAATACAAAACTTGACTGCAGTGATAGCAAAATCGTTGTAAATGCTTTGTGAAAGCCCATTTTTGTGTCCTGGTTTCTCTTTTTAATCCTTTTACGTTTGTGCTTTCTAGGTGAAGCTTGCACCATAGTTTTGCGTGGAGCCACCCAGCAGATTCTAGATGAAGCAGAGAGGTCTTTGCATGATGCTCTCTGTGTCCTGGCCCAGACTGTGAAGGACACAAGAACTGTGTATGGTGGAGGTGAATATCAGATTCTTTGTACATGTCACACATTTCATGTTACTGAATGTCAGATAGATAACATCTGTCTGTCTTCAATGAATAGGTTGTTCAGAGATGCTGATGGCTAATGCTGTTGCAGAACTTGCTGTCAGAACACCTGGCAAAGAGTCTGTTGCAATGGAGTCCTTTGCTAAGGCTTTACGAATGGTAGGTTTATTTAATCAGATTACTGGATTAAAAGACAAAGTTTCATGAAGTTCACTGACTTATGACATCAGATATTTGCTTCACTTTTAAGTTTTGGTTGTCCAAAGTAAAAAAGTGAAGTTTAGCAACACATTTTGGATAAACAAAGGGGGAACTTGGTTTTTTGTCTTAGGAAAAAAGTACTGCCATTTTAATAATTCTGCATGTTACAGAATTGTGAATATTCATATGTTAGCCCTCCTCTAATTGGTTCTTGCTTACCTTACTTGCTAGTTAA
Source organism: Anthoscopus minutus (assembly GCA_013399455.1). NCBI lineage: Eukaryota > Metazoa > Chordata > Aves > Passeriformes > Paridae > Anthoscopus > Anthoscopus minutus. The sequence goes on from VWYI01028467.1 coordinate 39,980, forward strand.
AAGTACTGCAGAACAGTACATAAAAATCTCATCTTAACATGGTTGACGACTGATTTAGAAAAGAGCAGCCCTTCTGTTCCATTGATGCTGTAGTGCTGTTTGGGTTATTCATACTCCAGTACTATCTGCAAGTTTCTAGTCTTGAACTGGAGACTGCATCTTAGTATGAAATAAGAGTGTCATAAGAAACATTAACAGAGTTCTGCTAAGAGGCTCTTGATGTGACAAGAAATTTACTTTCTGCAATTTAAATTAGGGAAAACCTTTCTCCCAAGAAAATGAAATTCAGGAGCATAGTAAGACTTTGCTTTACCTCTTCAGGTAGCACATGCAGGTTTGCACTGCTGTCACAGAAATAGTGAACAGAATGATCAGGTCTTACCAGCAGACTTGTGCTTTTTAAATGAAAAAAATTTCGCCAGTTGTAGTCTGAAATGATAAAAGACAAGCTTCTTTTTTTCTTCTGTCCATGTAAAATGAACTGACAAATCTGCTAACATGCAAAGGGTCCTCTTAGGTGGACCCTTTATTACAATAGGTTCTTGAAATTCTTAGAAAGGTAGTTTGGGTTTTTATTTTTTCCTTATCACAGTTACAGATCATCTGCCATGTTTCTGAATCATCTTCTTGAAATTAATTCGTAAACTAGTAATGTCAAAGTATGTTTCATGTGTACTAGCAGTCAATCCCTGTGTTAAGTAAAAGCAACCTGTGTTTATCCCCTTAGATTCCAACAATAATAGCTGATAATGCTGGCTATGACAGTGCTGATTTGGTTGCTCAGCTCAGAGCTGCTCATAGTGAAGGGAAGACTACTTATGGACTGGGTAAGGGGATCAGTTTTACTTCTGTTTGAATTGCTGTTTGGCAGGTCTGTTAGACTCATTAAAGTTGTTCATGTTTCTGTCACACATATTGAAGCAGGGAGAACTGAGTATGTTGATTTATTTGCTTTGCATAGAACTTGGGTGTACAGCACTGCATTTCTTTTCTGTTCTGCCAGGATTTTGACAGTAGAGTGAAAAGCTTTGTTTTTTAAGTGGAGGGTTTCCACCTCTAAAAACCACTTTCCTTATACTGAATCTAGTTATAGGAAGCTTAAAAAGTGAAACATTGTTTTAAAACCAGCAACCACCTAAAACCCCAGAAGAACCAAACATCCTTCCCTTTGCCCTTCCCTCCACCCGCCAAAAAAACCAACAACTATAGAATTGTGGAGAAGAACCCTGAAGTTAATATGCCTAAGGACATAGTGCTGAGAGTCCTGTTGGGATCTTGTCTCCTCATTCCAGTGTATAAAATTTTTATCATGAATTGTTTGTAGGTAATTATAACATTAGGCTTAAATCAGGAGTCTTGAGGTAGAAGACTTTATTTAATATTTCCCTAACTGTCAGTATAGTTCATTTGAGCAGGTATGTTACTATGCTCTCAGCTTCTTGTAATTTCCTTAAAAAAATAAAACCAAAGAGCCACCTTTTAATGTGTTTCTTCTTCCAGATATGAAAGAGGGTGTCATTGGGGACATGTCAGTTTTGGGAGTAACAGAAAGTTTCCACGTCAAGAGACAAGTTTTGCTGAGTGCAGCTGAAGCAGCAGAAATGATTCTTCGTGTAGATGACATCATTAAAGCAGCACCAAGGTATGATCAGGGTATCTGCATGGTCAGTCTCAGTGGTGTAGAGTAAACCTCTTTCTGTGGAGCTGTAAGGGTGCAGGAAAGTCTTTTTCTTAAAATGTTTTACTTGAAAGGGAACCAGACATGTGACATGCTGATGTTCCTGTTGGATAATTGTATTACATTAGCAGTATTGTCAGGCCTTAAGAGCCATCAGCAAACTTAAATTGCTCTGCCTGAGTAATGCCTAGTTAATCTTAGGTCACCACTAAACACCTGCACAAGTGGCTGACCAAAATATAAGGGATCGTGCTTTCTTTTTTCTTTTGGCAAGAATTGTAGTGAAATGTCCAGCTGCTTCTGAGATAGAGTCTGCAGCTAAAATAGAAACATGTTTGTTAAAAGGTTTGTGAAGAAGTGCAGCTGATAGGCAGATTTATCCCCTGGGTGCCTGCTACCAGGTAGTTTTCCCTGCTTTTTGAATCACAAGATGTTTTTTAGCATGGTCATAGGTGGTATGTTAGCTTTGATGTGGTCCTGTGTTTGGTGCTGTGAGATGAAGCTGTCACTGAAGACAAAATACTAACTAAAGATTAAAAATAAGGGTGGGTGAGGAGGGGCTGGTGGACATCAGCTTGGTGGGAATTTTCTGATTTTCTCCTTTTCTCCCCAGAAAACGTGTACCAGACCATCGCCCCTGTTAAATTTTCTTCAGTTCCTGAGGATGTGTGGACCAGATCTCACCTAGTAATTTTTTTTTAATGGTCTAGTTTTTGTGAGGTTTTGGAACAGAAGCTTGAGACAAACAGATCTCCATCAATGGCACTGTCTTCAGTTGGTTTTTACTTGCTGGAGCTTTTATGTGTTGTGGGGAAGAATTCACATTCAGGGATGTATAAACCAGGGATTTTATACAACCCTATTCATTCTGTTCCTTCCAGGTTCCACTTAAAAGGCACAGAAATAAAAAAAAAAAATTAAATTCCGATTTCCCAATGTTGTATTTCTTTCTGTAGAACCAGGAAGGGCAGATCCATTAGGATGGCTGCAGTGCACATCCTTGGGCCTCGGCTGCTTCAGGGAGTGACTAAGCCCTCATGGCTCACTGGTTTGTGTTGACCTGCTGTGTTAGTGTAAGTGGTGTATTCGAGTCCTGGCTGCCTAGGTTTTGATTTGGGGTCCTAGAAATAGGCTCTGAAGTTAGATGGTATCTTTATATAGTGATACTAGAGTATTACTCTTTTTTTTTTTTTTTTTCCTGATGGTTAATGAGAGAGAGTGAAAGAGGAACTTCAGTCAATGCCTAGAACTGCAACTAAGTGATGTTACAGCTTTTTACACCACAAATGTTGCATTCTGCCAAGGGGAATTGAGAGGAACATGCAGTTTGGACCAAACTGCAACATTCTGGACCAAACAATCTGTGTTTATCTATAAAGTACTGGGCTGACTTTACAAACACATATAATCAAGGACCCTTAACAGAAAATGTGCCAGACTCCATAGCATTCACTTCCTGCCCTCTCTGCCCCACCCTTTTAATGTCGTGTCCTGTCTGTATTCACTTTCCTATTCTAGTAGTTGCTGCAAAGACAACGTGTTTCTTGACTGGTTTCTTTGTGCCTGGGTTGGAAGCCTGTGTTGCCTGCTGCAGTCTGCATGCAGATCTGTGATGACTGTAAGCACAGACAAGCAGGGGCCCTGTCTATGTGGGAGCCCAGAATGGTGCCCACCGGGCCTTGTGACCCTTCTGGCCCTTGCAAGTGTAGTTCAGCACCTGGCAAACACCAGGGCAAGTCTGCCAAAGCAGAAATATTAAGCTGAAATAAGCAAGTATGTGTGAAAAGATTTTTCTCCCTTAGGTTTCTTAAAATGGAGGGAATTTGCTTATGGAATCCTACCCTTAACTCTTGATAGAGACTCTTCCGCTCTCAAGAAGTGACAGTGCTGTGTGGAGCGGGCTGAGTGAAACAAACCATTGATAAGCAGTGAAAGCACACTTCCCCATCCCCTCAGATAAATACAGTACCAGCTCAGTGCTGAGGGGTACAAAACACTGACCTTGGATATTAAAAAAAGTGCCCCTAACTCTTATCCTATGTTACTTTTTGTAGGAAGAAACTATTGGAACAAGACTAGATAAAGAATTTGCTGTTAATTCCAAAGAAGGATTTTAGCTTGGCAAGATGCTAGTATACTTTTATTTAATTTGACTAGTAGCACACTACATGGGTGCCAGCCAGATGCAAATTTGGACTTCATTTAACAAGACAACAAGCACTAGCAGAGTCTGTATATTTCCAGATAATTTTTCAAGCATGTAGATGACATTAAGCAGGCATGAACTGGCATGGAATCAAACCTTTTCTGGGAAGTCAACTGCCGCTTCTGCAGGCTGCGCTGGTGAGACAGTTCTACTCAAAGAATGTGCCACCGAGGGCTCTCCACCCTTCTTACAAAAGCTGTCGCCTAATTCAACCATGCTATGGAGTGTAAAGTTTAAAATGTCACTTTGAGCCAGATTTCTGTTAATTAAAGCAAAGCTTAAAAAAAAGGTGCATTTTTAAGGAGATCTGAACTGGTCCAAGTTGCAAGCTTGAGAAATATCCAGCTGAAATCAGCTGAGTAGTTTGCCTCAGATCATGTGCAAGCCTGTAGTGATTGATAGCTCACAGCCCTGGATTTTATTCATGCAGGTTTACCTTTGCAGCTCTTAGTCGCTTTTCCATTTTAGTCAGGCTTTGAATTTCTTCTTTGATCCTGCATGAAAACTTGTCCTGTGCAGCTGCCCTTAGAGGCAATTTTGTCAGTAACAAAGCCCAGCAGCAAAGCCTACAACTTTCCCCACTATCATTTGAATGCTGCTCAGCAGTAACAAAACAGTTGTCACAAATGTTGCAGGAAGAAAGAGGAGATCCCCCTGTTACACGTGTGCTGTTTACTTGACAGTTCGCCTGGGACTCTGCTACCGCTTCTGCTCAGCAGACAGGGAAACCTTCAAGGTGCTGCTGCATTTCAGGTAAGTAATTTGAGACCAATGCTGTGGGTTGCTTTAGAACTGTGGGTCTCAGCAGTGATCACCTTGAACAGTGGCTTCCAGCTGAGCTAAGACACTTCAGCAATGTGGAAGGGAGGAGAGTGAGCCCACAGGTGAGGAGCAGCAAGTCCATATTTGCTCCATGCAATCCACCCATGGCAAGCATCTAAACTGAGTCTTCAACTCTATTGTGAACTGTGTGTCATCCCAGCATGGGAGGAGTGGGAGAGGGAAGAAGTCTAGGCAGAGTGCTGGGTGCTGCACAAAGATGAGTGTCTCTACAAGAGTTCTGCTGCGTGTTATCTCCAAGCTGGTGCACATACTCCTGATGACTTCCAGGTGGTGTGGTGCTCCTGGGACACAGCAAGCAAAGGAGAGGTAGAAGTTGGGCGGTGGTGGGAGTGCACTGCCACCTTGGCCAAAAGGAGCAGCTGAATGTCAGCAGGGCTCGACTTCTGGCTCAGTTTTGAGAGCAGGAGGTAGCAATGGTTTCTCGTCGAGCGTGATTTCTATCACCGCCCCGGATCGCTTGCGGGGCTCGGGGGTCTCCTCTGACCATCTGCCCACCCTGCGCACCCCTTTGGCCACTTTGGGTGCATTCCTGCAGGGGTTGTGGTCGTAGATCACCAGCTTCAGGCCGGGGAGGTGGGCAAGGCTGGGGAAGAACTGGATGGAATTGCGATCCACGTCGATCACCTCCAGGAAAGGCATGTCCAGGAGCACGGGAGGGAACTCGGACAGCAGGTTTCCTGACAGCCAGATGGTGCGCAGCTCCTGCAGGCACTGCAGCTGGGGAGGGAGGGTGCGCAGGGCATTGGAGCCAGCATGCAGGGTCTTGAGCAGGCTGAGCTCACACACCACTTCGGGCAGGTACTGCAGGCAGTTGGACTCGATCCAGAGGGTCTTGAGGTTCTGCAGGAATCGGAGCTCGAGGGGCAGGGTGCAGAGCTTGTTGTTGCCCAGGTAGAGGATGCACAGCTGCTTCAGCGTGCACACAACCAGGGGCAGTGCTTTGAAGTTGTTGAAGTCCAGTGCCAAGATCTGCAGGTTTTGCAGCTGCTCCAGCTCGGGGGGCAGATGGTTCAGGTTGTTGTCACTCAGGTACAGCTTAACCAGTTCCCTAAAAGAGCAAATGTGCACAGGCAGCCGCCTCATCTGTCTGCCACTCAGATCGACCATTTTATCCACTGGCATCTCTTCTAGGTCTTCTAGGAGGTACTTCTGGCACTTGTTAGAGGGCACAAAAGCAAGTATGGCTTTCAGATTGTTGCCCATCTCGGGATTTTGTTTTAGGATGGCTGAGACTGCAAGGGACAGGAGCCTGCCTTGGTCTTCTGCAGCACACTGGCCTGTTGGTAACTCGTTCTTCCCAATATAAGGCTCTGTTTACATCGCACCAGCCATTAATCTCAAGGGCTCTGAAATGTTTCTGATAACTGAATGAGTGTTTGGTGATGGGGATTATAGACAGGCCGACTCAGGGCCCAGGTCTCCCTCTCTCACCCACACTCCCACTTGCTTGCCCCCCCCCCGAAAACATTCCTTCTTTCTTTCCTCTTCTTGCACACTGTAAATGTTCTCTGATTTTGCCCCAAACAAAATTAGGGTCACGCCAATGCCCAGTCCCTCACTTCTTGCTGTAGCTGTGCTGTCTGTGTAGCCAATGCAGGCAGCAAGGATGGGCTTGGGAAAGTAAACACCACAGCAGACCAAAATTTTAAGCTCAGATGTTTAACTTGCATGAAACTTTCAGTAGAAATGTCAGATACAATCAAATTGTTGTTTAAAATACCTGCCAAGACTTGACTGACTTTCAAAATGAGTGGCACTTTCAGGGATGTATTTTGAAAGGTGCCAGATACTTGGATTTCAGAGTGTAACTTGCCACCCTGTACTTATCTTAAAGCTTAAACACAAATACTTGGCAAACTGCTATCTTGAGCGGTTCTACTATTTATGTTCCTAATTTAATGGTATTTATTATAGCCTTTGGCACTCTTGACTGTATAGGGCCTTTTTCATTACATTTTACTTCTTGTCTGCAGTGCCTTTTTCATTTCATTATGTTTTACTCCTTGTCTGAATCCCAATATAATGTGCTATCACAAATTGCCAAGGTTGTTCATCTGCTTTCCAGCTGTGTGCTACTGCAGTTCCCATGTCTGTACCAAAACCTGTCAAGAAACTCCCATGGATTTAATTCCATCAAGATTCTCATTTGTTATGAGTGAAATAAGTGAATTTTTGAAAAGTTATGGCTATTTAGATGTGACAGTCTAAACTGTTCTCCTCTCATGAAGACCCATTTTGCTATTCAGTTCTGATTTCTAGGAGCATTCCCATGTATAGGAACCTCTGCATAGTCTGGCATGTTGAGCTGGGGACTCATATATGTCTCTGCCCAGGGCAGGAGGGTTGGAACTACATGATCTTTAAGATTCCTTCCAACCCAACCCATTGTGTGATTGTCCTGCCTGTGTGTTGGCCATGGCTCTACCATGAACTTTGGATGTGAAAGCTGGTAGAGTGTTTTAGGGTAAAACAGCCTTTCCAGCACCTGGCTCTTTGCTTTGGTGTCTACAGCTCATTGCTGTCATTTTCCACACTTACTGTGATTTAGGGAGTCTACTTTCTTTGAACAATCTTCAATTGGTCTTGGGGTATTAGGTGCTATACCACCAAAGTCTATGACTGCTGAGAACCACACAGTGTTGAAAAACAAAAGGCAGAGCAAACAGAAAATTGATGAAAAGGTACCACTTAAGGCAGCCTCTGGATTTCTGGTCAAATCTTGTTATATAGAGCTCTGTACTATCACTTTCAAATGTAAAGTGACTCTTAGCTATCAATTGGGTGTAGGCTATAGGATGTTTATGAGCCTTTTCCCCACAAGATGAGTGGCTGTGCCATACAGCAGTGATGCTATGAACTATGGAGAACAGTAGAGAGGGCACCTGGGGAACAGCATTGCAGCAGGACAGAGAACAGCAATTGCTGAGACTGGAGTGCCATAAAATAAGTTTTGGATGGAGAAGCTGGGCAGAGTATCAAGCCTGGAGAACAAAGACAATGTCAGAGTCGTCTGTGGTGGTGCTGTGGAATAGAGGGCCTGAAGGTTCCGTCTGTAATGGTGGGATGTGCTGAGCATGGCATCCCAGAAGCAAGATCTAGTTTGCACTGCATGAGCATATTCTTTTGGACATTTCTGCTTTGATACTCTGTGCCCTGTCAGAGGACCACTGTGAGGAATGTGTCAGCAGGTTGTTGTATTTGTTTTTCATTTCTAAACAGCCATGGCACATTCTGAAGGCAAGTGTCCCTCCTCTTAAGGCATTGTAGGCTACAGGTGTGGAAAACCAAATGCATTTGTCATAATTAATAATGAATATACATCCACAGCAGAGCTTTGTCTTTTAGACAAATTTTTTCAGATAACCTACTAATCATAACAGCATAAGAGCATAGCTTAGAATATATTAATGATCTAGTTTAGGCATATTTTTCCCTATAATCCATATGTAGACAAATAACTTTGTGAAGTACCTTACATCTACAGATATGGATATGGATATATTTTTACTTTTCTTCTTGAGTTATTTCTCCTTAATGGAACTTTTAAGCTGCAGATAACTATTTCTTAGGGATCATCTCTACTGTAGTTTAATCATTATTCCAGCTTATCAAAAAAAGGTCACAATGACCTTTTGTTGCTGCATTTCCTACCTCTGTTAGTTAAATGAATGTGTGTTTGGAACATAGTGTGAGATCAGAGAATTTGGGAAAGCATAACCTTTGTGTGTGTATTAATAAAGGACTACGCTTGCAATAAAATGAAAATGACATTCTTTCTGACAATCAGCCACTCAGTGGAGGCACTAAGGCAAAGGCAGTCTTCATAGTAGAGCCAGGTGGTGTTTGAAAGCCACTTCATGTCTTCAGAGTTACTGTGGTGCCCTCCAACATGAACATTAGCGACTTCCCAGAAGCATTTGTAGCATTTGAGGAAAAGTTCAAGTGATAAAGGCACTCAGCACAGACATTGTCTTGCTCTTGTCAAAGCCACGCTGCCCTTCCCCAAGGGCACGACATCTGCTCTGCAGTGAATCAGGTGACAGGCGGAGGCTCCTTGAGAAATGCCTTTGCTTTCTAGAATTTCACATTTGCTCACCATTCCCATTTCCAGCACCCAGATCTTGCAGCTTGGTGGCCAGGGTGACTCTGTGACAGAAAATGGGATCATTTGCTAATAACTCGTGTAAAACCTCTGAGTCCAGGAGAAATGGGGACTAGTATGCAGAGATAGATAATTGACAAAGATTATAACAGAAGAAAAATCAATATAAAAGATGCATTTTTGAGGTTCTATTATTTTTTTGAAACAAGATATTATAAGACATGCTGGTGCATTTTCAGATACAAAGCCCTGCCTGCCGCTGTGTGATGAGACCAGGTTCAGCCTTTGCTGAGTTTTTTAGCTCTTACAATTTTGGAGGTACATTGGAAAAAGAAAACTCTGTATTTCAAAAGCCAGGGGAACTAATAAACAGAGCTCTAAATGTAATGATTTCAAGGTTCTCATACCCCTCCTCAATCAGTCTGACATAGCAAGGGAAGTGACTTAAAGGAGCAATTTTTGTTTGCTTTGTACTTATTTAAAGTCTGTGAGTAATTTAGGCTCCTTCTTGGCTCATAAATGATGTGTATTTGGGTTTTTCTGCTGTTTTTTCTTGACATTGCTGCTGGAGCAGATGACAACTTCTGCCTCCTCCATGTCCCTTGACATTCGCTCCTTGCTCTGTTGTTGCACATCTGCTCTCTTTTGTGAGAATTACTTAGTTCCAGTTCACCTTTGCATAGTGAGAAGTTTATTTTAAATACATGATGTGCTGCTAGAAACAAAACTTGATTGATCTTTTCCCAGCATCCTACCATAACCTTTTGAACAAAAATGGCTGATTATGCAAAGTTAGATTTAATATATGCTAGGCTGCAGTATGTGGTTGCTTACTGCTCTTTCTTGTGCAGAGGAAAGATTCAAAAAGTCATAAATGAATTGCAGACTCAGTGCTCAGCTTCCCCCTGGGCAGCTGATGGGTTGGGGTTGTGCTCTGCCAAATCAGCCTCTTTTTGACACCATTTCTCTGCAGGCTTGACTTGATCTGAAGTGTCAGGCAGGGGTGGGAACCACTAACCTCAGGAAACTTGCAGGAAAATAAATCCAAGAGCGCTCTTCCAAATGTCTTGCTGAAATGTGTGAAAAATTATTGCTGGTTTTTACTGTATGTTGCAGTATTGTACTGTTGTGTTTTTACTTTGAAGATCCATTTTATGGAGTGGCAGTCACATTTATGTTTAGACTGGAGCTCTCCCATAAATAGGCAATTAGACTTCAGCGGTTAGGAGATGACTTGTCACAAGCCCACCAAATGTCTGCTTAGACCTGCTGAAAAGTCCAAGCAAAAGGGAAATGATTATGTGTTATGTCCTCTTGCTCTGCATTGAACACTTCTGAGCAACATCTCACTAAAGCAAGCTTGAAAATCAGCAAGTCCTTGGACTGCTTCCTCTTCCTCAGGCTGACAGGAGCCACACTCACCCCATGTATTATATATATGTAAAAGACATTAAGGATTGTTAGTTAAATGTCTGTTTGGTCTTGACTGTGCCCTGGTTACCTGTGCCTGAGTAGCTCCACTGGACACCACTATTTGCACAAACCAGCGGTTAGTCTGAGAGTAAATTAATCCATTTTCTGCCAAAGCACTGACCTCCTGTGATTGATTGACCTGGCGAGCTGCCCTCAGCTGACAACAGGCCATAAAAAAGGGACTTCTGAGCAAAGGAGTGTCATTAGACTCTGAACTGCTTGGAGCCATGAGGGCGATACTGTTGGCTGTGGCTTACATCCCATTCATTGTGGCTGTGGAACGGTAAGAAAACGTGTCTGGCTTCACTGGCACACATCTCAGCTGGCTTCATGGGGTGACCTGTGATGTTGCTGCTTGAGGTCTCAAAAAAGAAACCATTATTTTTTAAAAAAATTGAGTATATGACAATTCTAGAAAGGACAATCAGGTTTTTTGTGTGTGTGTTTATTTTATTTGCATAGAATCCCCTTGATTCGATTCAAATCTATCAAGAAACAGCTGAAAGAAAAGGGAGAATTAGAGGAATTTTGGAGGAATCACCACCCTGATGTTTTTGCCCGGAGGTATCTGCATTGTTTCCCTGCAGATATTGCTTTATCAGTAGGAACTGCTTCAGAGAGGCTGTATGATTACATGAATGTAAGTACAGTTTTGGTAATGCAATCATTAGGACTCTTCATTCTACTGAAGGCAGGTTTTTTTACCCCAGCACATTTCAAATCTAGCCTGTCAATAAAATTATAGGGCTTGTGGTGTCTTGTTGCTTTATGCTATAAATATTAAATCATAAAAAACCAGGTTGCAATCTGCAAAATAAAGCATGTCTAGATCCAGGATAGCATGGGACCTGAGTAGAAAGGTGATGTAGAGTAGCAGTGGTAGTCCTGTGACAAGTTTTATTTTTGTATAGATCTGTATTGGCCTCGGTTGGGTCCCCAAAGAAATATGGAGGGGGTTTGACTTGGCAAGCTATAGGGTATTTCATAGCAGAATCTGATTACTTCATTTAGTCATATTCTATTTACCAGACACTTGGATGCTTCTATGTTATCCTCCAAATCTCATTTATTTGATCAGGTGGAGTCATAAATCAGTGATGACAAAGACTTGAGTAGAGTTTTTTATTTTTCTGCTTTTATCTCTGGAGTTTAATAGGTATTAAATAATGGAGACTGACCTGGTAGGATTTACCATCTAAACTGAAAAAGGGAAAATATTAATTTCAGTGGATCTCAGACAGGCAAGTCAGCAGAACTGCCATTTTGTGAGCTGTCTTTCCTAGTTTTAGAATTTTGTCCATTTGGATGCTCTGTGTTTCCTGTTTTATTTGATTTTTCTGCTATGCTTAGCTCAAGGGGAGCTAAGCTGCAGAAATGTTGTGAAGTCTTCATCTGAACAGGGAATGGAATTGAAGGGAAAGCCAAATTCATTCAGCAAGAACTTAACTGACACTTGAGGCTGATAAAGAAATAAGTATGTGAAGAAGAACAAAGGAAATGAAAACATTTCAACCTTCTTTAAAGCTTATTTCAAAGAGGGATAAATGAAAATCTCAAAACAACAAAGCAAAACCCACTTCCCCATCATTTTCAGGTAGCACGAGGAACGGTTTTATTGCAATGTGTATGTGGGTTTTCTGCTTGTATGTTTTTTGGTGTTTTGGTTTTTTAAAATGAACATCCCTTAGGTTGGTTTAATGCAGGAAGAAGTAGAATCCTACTGTCTAGTTGGATATTCTCTTAAATGGTATGCTTGCTTGCCTTTTCAAGATTATCTCATTCAGACTGTATATTCTGGGGTCAGAAACATCCGTGTATTAATTAACAAGAATGCACTTGAAGGTACATACTCAAATACTTACATTGCTGAAGAAAGTTTGGCACTGGCTATTGCTTTTCTATCTGTGGTTGAATTCCACAAGTGCCTCTTCCTAAAAATAGGTCTCTTAATGCTGAAGTGCTCTTGCAGGGCCAGATAGGAGCACTTAGACACTTGTATAGGGATGTGGATAAGAGCTTTGCTCCAGCATTCACGTGTTCACAGATTATCTCAGTCTCAATTGGTATCCAGGGATGGCCGGTGGTTTCTTCATCTGCTGGATGAACTTTGTCCAGTACATCAGGAACAGTTTGTGCAACACAATACTTTTTGACTTGCTATAATAGCTGCTAATTACAAAGGAAAAAGGGCAACCACACTGAGTGTTTGTGCCACTGGTCGGAGCCCTCTGAAGCTGGCAGAGGCAGGTCTTGCTGACTTTGCAACACTGATTTCTTATTGACGTCAGTAAAGAACAGCCTGAAAGTCTGTGTGGTCATGTGAGGGTTTCATCTTGAGGATGACCTTGCCACCCCTGAAGCTAGTGCAAGAGGGTTGGTTGGTTCCATAGGGAAGCAAACTGAATGTTTACTTAAAAGGCTTTAAAAACACCACACTGGTGTTCATTCAGCTGGTGTGAAACCTGCTGCTTGAAGCCACTCGTGGAAGCAGACACTCCTTGTATGGTGTGCATTTATGTTTAAATGCAATAGCACAGAAGGCCCTGAGGGAGCGTGGTGTGATGCTCCCAGTCAGGCCTGCTCCTCAGGAACAGCTGGCTGGAGGCTGCCCAGGGCTGAGCAGGCTGTTCCTGCCGCAGGCACAGTACTACGGGGCTGTGAGCGTCGGGACACCGCCCCAGAGCTTCACCGTCGTGTTCGACACCGGCTCCTCCAACTTCTGGGTCCCGTCCGCTTATTGCATCAGCGAGGCCTGCAGTAAGACATGTTATTCTCCCTGATGCTTTTCTTGCCTTGGGTCCAGAGACCTTGCCCAGTTCTCCTTTCCCAAGAAGCTTGCCTGCAGCAGGGATCTGCAAGGGGAGGATTTGCAGCATCCCTTTGGAGCTCTCCTCTCCCCAGTTTGCTCCTCTGTCCCTCATGTCACTCTGCAGCCAGGACAGGCGCCGGCTGCAACTGCCCAGAGTCCCTCTGCACCATGAGGTGAAAGGCATGAAAATAGACCTGGGAGACCTGCAACGGAGGTGGGAATGCCCATTTTTGTTCTAATTTTTCTCCAAAATGCAAAATTACCTCTCAGGTACAGAAAAACTGGGGTGTCTGCAGGGGAACAGAGATGCCTGCAGTACTTCTTCAACACTTCTCTCTTGAGAGAAGCAAAAATCTAGCTCTCCTACATCTCATTCTGCACTGGGGAGTGAGTGGGTTGCCAGGACCTCCCCTCAGTGTAGAGATGTCATTTTTTTTTGTGTAGGGGTGCACCAGAAATTTAAGTCCTTCAAGTCAGATTCATATGAGCACGGAGGGGAAGCCTTCTCTCTGCAGTATGGCTCAGGACAGCTTCTGGGCATTGCTGGCAAGGACACACTGCAGGTGAGTGAGTGTCCACCTAAAATGGATGTCAGCCTCCACATCAACTGTTTTCAGGGTAGTTCAGATACTGGCCTTGCCCTGGAAAACCTTGCCTGGTTTAGGCAAGGGCAGGTGAGGTCCCACCAAGCTTAGAGGTGTGGGTTCAGCTTTGGGTTACCAACACAAATGCCTCAGATTTTCTCTTTAATTTCTGCTTGTCTGCTTTGACTGTCTTCTGGGCTAATGAAGAAGCAGCCACATAATTAAGGCATTCTATGGAATCCATGCTGCCTACCTGCCAAATGGCCATGTGCTGTGTCGATGCAAGTTGCACAATAGTAGTCAGGCTTTATAAACGGAATGAATCCACTGATATGCATCAGAAATATGGATAATTTCTTGTTATTAGTGGTGTCATTACTTTTAGTTGTGGTTGTCTGTGCTCGGTTGTTTGTTGCCTTTTTTTTTACTAAACAGATAAGTAACATCTCCATCAAAGGACAGGACTTTGGTGAGTCGGTGTTTGAGCCAGGAGCAACTTTTGTCCTTGCCCACTTTGATGGTATACTGGGCTTAGGCTACCCCTCCTTAGCAGTGGGCAATGCCCTGCCTGTGTTTGACAGCATCATGAACCAGCAACTGGTGGAGGAGCCAATCTTCTCTTTCTATCTGAAAAGGTCTGTCTTTAAAATAACACTGCTAAAAAAGAAGTAAATCTATTTTATTTGTTCATAGAAGCAACTGTGCATCTGTATAAAGCTTCAACCCTAGAAAGAAATTTGCCCCATTTTTTTGATTCTTTGTGTTGTTTTTTTTGTTTTCAATTTGACATTGAAGACTATGGCACGAAGATAAAAAATTTTATGGGGAGGACCATGACTTTTTGGACAGAGATTTATTCTTGTTGAAGCTGGTCATAAATAAAAGTTCCCAGCCCAGACTCACCATGTCTGTTGCCAGAGGTTTCCCTCTGGCCCATGCAGATGAACAGAAGTGCTGTGATACACCCAAATGGCCGCATTTCAGAAAAACACTGTACCCTAGTCTGGACCTAGCTGCAACTCCCCCTATTTCTCTAGTGTTTCTTCTGAGCTGAGGGTAGCAACTGGCTCAGCCTGCTCCTGATGCCTAGCTTGGTGTCTACAGTAAGTCTTCTCAGAGTTTGTTTGAAGGGTCTGAGTTGGAACATATACAGTGATACTTTAGTGATAATCCCTTTGAGCCATCCACATCTGAATTTAGAAAGGGCTGTAATCTGACTTTTGTTTTTTAAGTGTAATCTCATTGGTGCATGCTGGCACTCTCCCATTCTGTGTTAAACTGTTTTCTGCTTTCAGAGGAGATGACACCGAAAATGGCGGTGAGTTAATTCTGGGGGGAATAGACCATTCTCTCTACAAAGGTTCCATCCACTGGGTCCCAGTCACTGAGAAAAGCTACTGGCAAATACACATGAACAAGTATGTATATGTGTGTGTTTGTATGTATGTATGTGTGTATAAAAAACCTGGGGGAATGCACCTCCCTAGGTAAACCCGCAGAGACAGAAACACCTGGTGACACAGGTGCAGGAGGACACAGCTGCAGTGTTTTACCCCAGTGCCCTGAAAAGAGGGGTTCACCAGAATGAGATCAGGGTCTGTTAGTTCTCTAAATCTGCTGTTCACACGGGTGGCTTGTTTCTGGGAGAGCATGTTAGTATATTTGAATATGATGCACCAGTGGTCAAGGTGAGTCTTGGTGGACTGAGCAGTTAAAAGGTTAAGGCACCCAGGAGTAGAATCCAGCTCTGGGTTCTGCTTTCATCTATCCTTCTAACTTTGGTCAAAGCAGCCAGTGTTCCCTTGTTCACCTCTAGCACACTGCCTAAATTGATGAGAACACATACTTGGGGGTGAGGACAAATTCATCAGCAGGAAGCACATGATTAGAGTTGTAGGAGTCTTGAGAGACAAAAGTGGGTCCACAGTCTTGTCTTTAGCAGAGCTTGGCAGCCAGTTTTAATCACAGATACACAGAATCAGTAGGGTTGGAGAAGATCTTTAAGATGATTGAGTACAACTGTCAACCCAGCACCACTACCAAGTGTATCACTAAGCCATGTCCTCAAGTGCCAAATTCACACAGCTTTTGAACACTTGCAAGGATGGTCACCCTACCACTTCCCTGGGCAGCCTGTTCCAATGCTTTACAATACCTTCTGTGAAGAGAATTTTTCTAATATCAAATCTAAATCTACCCTGGTGCAACTTGGGGCTATTTCCTCTTGTCCTGTCACTTGTTGTCTGGGATTAACTTAAAGTACTCTGGTACTTTAGCTAGCAATAATATGGTGTTTCAGTCACAGAGTATATGCCATTTGCTTAAAACTGCCTTTTTTTTTTTTTGTTCATTTGCAGTATAAAGATCCAGGGCCGGGTGGCATTTTGCTCCCATGGCTGCGAAGCCATTGTTGACTCAGGCACTTCTCTTATCACCGGCCCCTCTTCACAAATCAGGAGATTGCAGGAATATATTGGGGCAAGTCCATCAAATGCTGGAGAGGTAAAAACTGTACAGCCAGAAAACAGGTAGAGAGGAAGAGAAATTGGTATATGATTCAAAGAGTTGGAAAATAACAGAAATGATTGCTTAGACAGGTGCCAGCAAAAGCCTTGTTTCCAGGACAGCACTGAGCTCTGAGCCAAGCTGCTTTTGACCTATATGCCTTGTCCCAGCCTTCTTCTCAAATGCTCACTTCACCCTCTGTTGTGATGTGTAAGGAAATAATGGGGACATCTGTTTGAAGAATTGATCTGTACTCTGAACGAGAGAAAATTTTCTGTTGGAAGCTCAGAGGATTTTCAAGGTCCTCATCTCCAGCTGTTGGCTCTCCCAGGCCAGGAGGGATTTGGTGATGATGGCCAGCTGTGTCAGCATCAGATGGAAAGAGAATGGTATTTTCATGACAGCCCCACAGTGGCTTCACTGACAGGACCTCTCACTGTCAGCTTGCAGTGGAGCAGCTGGTGTCGTGCCAGAGCTCCTGGGAGGGATGCACATCAGTGTCACTCACAATGCTGGCTCCTTGCAGTTGAGTCACAGGGTAAAGGACAAGGCTTGCTAGCTCTTACTCTTCCTCCTGAACCTCACTCCTCTGACTCTGCTGGTTTTCCTTTCTTCCCTGCTGCTGTCTCTTGCATCTCCCTTGCTGAGACTCCTCACTGCTCCTTCCTGTCCCTGCCTCCAGGGAAAGAGCAGTGAATTTCTACCCTGCCTGTTGCTGGCCCTTGGCTGACTCCCACAGGTTACCAGCACATTGTCACAGCTCCAGTGCTCAAGGAAAGCTGCTGTGTGTGGCTTTGTTAATTTTGCATTTCACAGAATATTCTGAATTGGAAGAGACCCACAAGGATCATCAAGCCCAACTCTCAGGTGAATGGCCTGTAAAGGGATCAAACCTTGGTGTAATTAGCACCACCATGTTCTAACCAACTGAGCTAATCTCAGTTTGTCTTGATCCTGACCCAAAATTACTCCTGGAAGAAAGTTAAGAGTATTGCAAGTGCCCAGTGCACTGGACAAAGAGCAAAAACAAAAGTGTACCCTTAATCCACTTTCATTTGTAAGGGTAGGATTTGCAGTGATCTCTGTGTAGCTTCTGAGGGTCTTGATTCTTTCTCAATCAAACCTTTAATCTTGATTTTGTTCAGATTTTTAGACATGTGCCAAAGAGAATGCTCTGATAACAAGTTGATTTTGTAATGGTTCATGCTAATGAACATAGATAAAATATGCATTTCCAATGTACTTATACTAGCTTAAAACAAACAAGGAATGTGTCATTGCTGTGTAGGTTCATATACTCCATTGCTGACCTAAGAACATTCATTGGGCATCTCAGATTTCACAAAAAAGCATCCTGAAAATGAGACTTTCTATGACTGATTTTTAGCAGTCATAGACAGACTGCTCATATTGGCTTTTATCCCACTAAAAGTAAGTGTATCCATCCTGGGTTTTACCAGAACTTTTATTCTTTTCAGCAAGGATTGATTTGTTCTGGATGTACTATTCTGTAACAGCTATGTAAAAGAATTATATCTCTCTTCTTGTATCCTACAAATCATTTTACTGGCTTTTTGTACCCTTGTCCTCTGTATCCCATGATTTATTTTTGTTCTAACGGTATGACTGTTGGTAAGTGTACACAAGATGTAGGGTTATGTTTTCATAAAACAGATTGAAAAACAACAAAAAGTAGATTCTTCCTTCTAGGAAGCCTCTAAAACAATGACTTAAAACACTACAGTTTACAGCAAAGATTCCTCTGGGACTTGGAGCATTCTGCAGCACCGTTGCACACACCAGTTGTTTCATGAAATAACTAGAAAGGCCAGGAAATTATCTTCTCTGTTAATGTAACTGAATATATTATTTATGGACATTGATGACCATGGCAGAGTTTAGTCCTTCTACTCTTTAAATCCCACTCCAGGGTGAAGTATAAGCATAAATTGCTGTATTCCACGCTATCTTTTTTTTTTCCCTAAAGTGATGGTATTATGGGAGGACCTGGGGTGAACTGCACCCATCAGGTGCTCTCTCTCTGTCTGGAGCAGCTCCCTCTGCCCTGTCAAGGCTAGAGCATTGGAGAACTTCTGCTCAGCACACCTTGCTGATGTAGGCTAACTGGGGCTCACACAATTAGTTTTGCCTTCGAGTTTCACAGGGAGGATACCAGAGCCCCTTTATTTCCTTTCTTTTGGGACTTGCAAGGATTTTCATCAGCCCTGGCTCCCTGAGGTGCAGTGGTCTGGGCTGCTGGGCTGATTTGGCTGAGTACAGGAAAGCTGGGGGGCAGTGTTAGGCTGTAGGTCAACCTGATGCTGTTTCTCTGCAGTAAATTCACTATTACCTGCTTCAAAAGCCTTGAATTCAAAAGGCAATACTTACAGAAAGACAAAGCAGTGCCATCTCAGCCAGTGCATTGTGTGCAGTTTCTTGTAGATTGCAGAAGATTGTCGAGCTTGCCTCACATAAGCTTCACGATCGGACACCGCGAATACAAGCTGACAGCAGAGCAGTACATCATAAAGGTGTGTATCTGCAGCTCCCTGCTCCCTGCTCCTCACTCCTTGAGCTGGGGATGGAGCAGGGACATGTGCTTTTCCTTCCAGGAGTCTATTGATGACCAAACCTTCTGCATGAGTGGCTTTCAGTCTCTTGACATCCCCACTCGCACTGGCTCGCTCTGGATTTTAGGAGATGTCTTCATGTCTGCATTTTACTGTATTTTTGACCGTGGGAATGACAGAGTGGGATTTGCAAAAGCTGTTCACAGGAAGGATTACTACTGAGCCATAATAGCATTTATTCTGTCTTAAGTTAATGTAATGATCTTCAACACATGTGAAGAAGAGCTTTTACTGAAACTCTGGACCTAAATGCACATTGTGTTGTCCCTGACGAATTTTTAAGGACTTTGCAGTGATCCTTGTCCCAGATGATATAGTTTGATTAAATATCTATATGTTTACAATGGAGAAACAGTTTTTCCTGAGTAACTCATGGACACTGCAGCTCTCGGATAAAGAAGCAGAGCAGCTCAGCACTCAGATTTGAAAAAGATGAGGAAGAATAAAAATGCTGAACTGTGCCAGACTGAAAAGATAGCAGCTATGTGTGGGAAAAACTAATCTTAGTCCTGCTTGGTCTGGCTGTCCTTTTTTTCTTCATGTGTGCTAGTTTCCACCTCATTTCTACAGCTTTCCTTTCCATCATTATTTTCCATGGTTTAGGTTTTGTTCAACTTTGTTTCCTGAGTGCCATGGAAAGTCTCTTTAAAGTAGCTTGCTTCCACCAGCTTATATAAAAGGGAATTTGACTGATGCCTGTGTGGCTACTAATTTCAACTACTGTTCCTTGCAGGATTTCCTGCTCCTTACACCTCCTCTCAAATCTGCTTTTTCCCTGGGATTCATTATCCCTTGATAATTTTCCTTTTTTTGGGTCTCGACATTTGACGTCCATGCCTTAGGTCAGATGCTGCTTTTAGCACCTGACTCCTCTCCCCCTCAGCAGTGTGAGCAGCTGGAGCAGCCCTTATTCACATTAGAAATCCCAGACTGCAGCCTGTGCAAAGGGATACCAGTGTTCCTCCACCTCAGATGAGTTATGGGACCCATGCATCAGCACTGCACATCTACTGCCCCTTGCTCAGCCACTTCTTGTCAGCAGTGGCAGGAGTTTCAGGTGAAACAGCCACAGGTAGCTACACTGATTTGGCAAAAGATTCACCTAAGTTCTATCCATTGGAGTATTTGTTTGGATTGCTAAAGCTGATACTGTCCCCATACACATGAATAAAACTTAACCAAACAAAATCTGCTTTTGATCTTCAATTACATTTTATGTTTCTTTGCAGTGGTTCCAGTGCTGGGAGGAAGGGGAGTTGAGGGTGGAACAACAGTTGAAAATTCAGGCTACTCTCTGTCCTAGAGGAAAAAAAATGTCATGTGTTGGCGTGTTGGGGCTGCTTGTGTCTTCCTAAAGCTGAAAAATGTCTCAGTCCCAGCCATGTGCACTGGGCACCTCCCCAGCAGGGCAGAGCCATGGGGAGATGGAGACTGGCCCCATGGTGGCATCGCTGGGACAGAAGTTGGTGGCCCCCAGGCATTTGCTGCTGCTGTCTGTCTGGATGTGCCTGGCACAGACCAAAGGAAATGTCCATTGCTGGCCTTGGCAGTATCACAATCAAGATTTTAAGTTTTCAGTTGTAAGACTCAATAAGTATTTCAAAACCAGCCTGGTTTTCCTGTAGGCATCTTTGAAACACTGACCTTGCCTTCCGGTATGGAATAATTTCTCTGGTGCCTGTTTTCATGACACTCTATTTGCAGCCACATTGTGTTACACATTTGGCATCCAGGCTATCAACCTCTAGCAAATGAGACTCTACTGCCAGCTGTCTCTTTCTGCAGCTGAGACTGACCTGCCTGAAGTTACCGTGTATTTCAGGCCGATCTTGCCTTGATTTCTTAAAGAATGGATTGACCATGAACTAACTGATTTGTCTAGAAAATGTCATATGTTTTGTTATGAACCAAGACAAACAAACATCTTTAAAGCCCCATCCCTCATTTAACAGCAGCAGAGTATTTCTGTTTTCTCTCTATGCAGCACTCTGGTACATTTTCCTGTATATGTTCCTCAAATATGAGTTTTCAGTCAGAGTTAGAGATCTGCTATTTACAATAGAAGATTTTAAGGGTGTTAGGACCTGTCTCCACAGCCAGTCAGTCCCAGCACTGACATCTTGTCTCTGTGAATTCCAGAGCAAAGTGTGAACACATCTTAGAAACAGGTGGAAAGTCAGGCAGCATGCCCTCTCTTTGTTCTGATGTATCTGATCTTGAGCAAGATTAACACAATCTGATGGGAGCAAACTGCTGCTCTGACCTACTTGTCTATCCTGGCCCTGTTCTATCCTTGTCCAACTTTGCTAGCTTCTGTAAGTGCCTTGCTGTTCCTGGTAGACATCAAGTTGATTTGCATGATACGTCAAACCCTTGCCAGAACTGCTTCTTGAGAGCTCAGTACAACCAGGACAATGGTGTTTCTCAAAGTGCCTTTATTCATGCAAGAATTCAACATTGTTTATACCTGTGAACATGAATTGTAGATTGTTGGGCTTGCTAAAATACTCCATTTACCATGCTAAGGCAAATAGTTTACTGAGAGAAGTGCCTAAGAAAGCACAGAATCCCAAAAGATAATTTAATACAAATCAGAGTACACTGATGTTTTCCAAGATGAGATAAGACTAAATCAGGAAAGGAAATTTTTCTGGTAATTTATCCCAGCACTACCTTTTCAGAAGCAATGAACAGAATACTGTAGCTAACCTGGAGCTGGCCCACTGTGTGAAATGCTGGTTATATATTACAGATTTCATTGGGTGACTTCAGAGCTGTAATTCCTAATTTAGCATGCATCTACATGTGTAATAGACACCTCTGTGCAGCTTAACTGAAGCTCTTGCCTACTTAATGGCTGCTGCATGGCCACCCTTAGCCTCCATCAAATAATGAACACAGTTCAGGGCCAGGGACTGCTGGCAGAGAGAGTGGGAGAGGTAGCAAAATCATTGCTGATCAGATGTATAATGTCCTGGTGGAAAGCAGCAGTGTGTTTCCTAGGCAGTGGCCAGGCTGAGAAGAAGATGAGCAGAGCTAGATGATGAGAAGCTGGGAAGGCTTTTCATGTTTAGCAGAGCTAGGATGAAACAAGCTGATGTCTGGGTTGGGGGCAAAGAGCACTTAGGTCCAATACCTTAAGCCCTGGTGAAGAATTAGAGGGAGGAGGTGTGGTGGAACTGGAGTCTCAGTGCAGATTTGTGGTGGACACTTGAGAGTCATCTCTAATTTCTGGCTTAAGCACCCTTACAGTGTGAAGCACAGCTTCTCTAGCTTATGTACTGTGAGAAGAGAGCTAGGTAATGGGCCAGGCTTCCTTCACAGCTGCTGAAAACCCTTCCTATACACACATGGCTGGGAGGAGCATGGCCAAACTCCCCAGAAACTCGCTCTCCTGACTTTTAACAAAAGTGCTGTAGAGGAGAGCAGCAGTTACTTTTACTTTGTTTCTGTCTGTGTGACTAGAGCAATCTGGCTGTCCTTAAAATGTGTTGTTTATGCTTAAAATTAGCCATTTATGTAAGCTAGGCTTATTGGTAAATTAAGTTCCTTGACAATGGCAGATGCAATTAGATTGTGAAACATTCAGTTGAAAAGTGTGGCTTCAGCTACAAGAAGAAAGAGGGAATCGGGAGGAAAAAGGGAATGCTTCCAGAAGTTGCATAAGGGCCATTCAGAAAATTGGACTGCTAGGCTAAGGCATTGTTCATTTCTGTATAATTTCACTCCATAGTTTCTCATTTTGTTGGTTAAACCTGAACATAGCAACTTGAATTGCCTGAAGACTTGTTGTGGAGTGGCAAGAGAGTTGCACCAGAACACCCGACTCCAAATTGTGATCAAATTTCAACAGGCTGCTGTCAGACACCAGTGTCACCTCATCTCATGGTGTGAAGAAGTCTTTCCATAGATGTCTGGCAATTATGTGCTTGGCTTCCCTGCATAACTGGAATTCACATAATGTGAGTTTAAACAGTGCTTCCTTGGGCCAAGTGTCCTCTGCTTCCTAAACAGATGGGATACATGTGTTGTTGTCTAGGGTCTTTGGAGGATTTGAGAGTGTGGCTCTGCTCAGACTGTGCCTAATATACAGCAGCAGGAGCCAGTTTCCAGACTGAAATAAAACTGGAAGAAGTACAAGTGGGGGTGGCAGTTGATTTTTTGTTCAAAGCCTACCCAGATGAGATAGTCCTGCTGTATGTGATACCGACTGGAAGGGCTCCTCACCTAAGTTGTTTGCCACAGGAGCAGGAACCGGCAGATCTGTTCATTCCCTTCCCAGGATCAGAGAGTCATAAAGTCTCTGAGGAGCCACTGGTGTTACCAGTTGCCATGGCAGAGAAGCTGGTTTGTTTTTTGAAGTGCAATCTTCTGAGCAAGAAAGCTGGGTGGATTTGCTGTCCACACAGTCCATACTGCTTTTTCTGGTTGTTGCAGACTCCTGACTTTCAGTCCCCTCCTTTCTCTGTTCTTTCAGTCCCTGAGCTACCTTGTCTCTCCCTTGTCTGTCCTTGGATACTCACTGATTGGAGAATGCTGGTAACATGCTCCAGGCGGCACTTTTGTAAATGTAGGTCGCAGCTAAACCCAAGGAGCTGTGGCTGCTTTCCTGGCCTACTTTGAGACTTCTTGCAGGAGTGATAGCTGAAAGGTCAGGTCACTATCAGCAGGTTTAGGGAGATGGCTTGGTCATCCCTGGAGTAGCAGAAGCCACCTAATGCTGACTCAGGTTTGGGTTAATTAAGAATGTGTGTGGTACATCAGGGAAGCATGAGAATGGGGGAGTGGTTTAGGAAGTGGAGAACAGATTTGGTAGGAGTCATGGGCCCCTTTGTTGTCAGCCTAGGATGTCTACAGCCTGTGCACTTCCAGCTGAAGATCTCCATAAGAGCGGAGCCCTAAGTTTAGTGGTGCCTGAAACTCTATCACCTCTTGAGAAAGTGCTGCAGCCCTGTCATAACTAGGGAGACTGCCTGGGAGCCTCATTTTGCAAAAAACTCTCACTGGGTATGCCGCATATATGCTCCAAGGCTCAGACATCCCATGCACAGCTTATCAGCTGTTTTGTGCCTTCCATTTTTTAAAATGAAATTAAACATTTAATCCTTTTATTTTTTGTACTCTTTAGTGGCATAGCTTCATCAGGACTGGGGCAAAATACTGTCCTACACAAATGAGTGGCCTGATTTTTCAAGGGTTCCTTCAGGCAGTGAGAGATGGTGGGCTGAATCTCTTCAAGCTGAGAAAGTAATTGAGCCCACATCTTGCCTCTGAGCCACTTCAGTAGAAACCAAAACTGTTGGTAGATCTTACAGGGATGTCATATACCTCAAGCTAATGGAGCAAAGGCAGCAGAGTTCAGTGTATATCCAAACTGGACAGAATCATACCCACTTTTCCGATAACCTTAGTGTTTCCTCTAATTGTGTCTACACAGCTCACTGCCATACACATCTTGAGGCTCCCAGTTCTCCATGTAAATGTGTTTCCTGCGGGGTCACAGATTTCAAGCCAGTGACCAAGTGGCTTAAAGTATGTCACCGCAATATCTCTTATTTAGGTGCCCAGATCCTCTGTTGGATCTTGTTCATGACTTGTCTGAGTATCGAGTCTGCCCTTCTGCACTATCAGCAAATTTGTGTGAGAACCACGTTCAAGAGAAGACAAGAAGTTTAGTCAAACTCAGAGAATGGTCAAAGTTTTCTTTCACTCTCCTCATTAGAAAATTCTACTATGGCTGTTTCTTTACTGTCCAGATTTTCCCATAAGTCCTGCATCTCAAATGTTTGTGGAGCAGAAGCAGAAGTAACATCTTTTCCATCACTGAATGTCCTTTGCTGTGAGGTTGTCTCAGAATCTGTTGAAGGTGGTGAAACATCAGCATTTGATGCTGTACTAGGACTATGGAAGCTTGGTAAGCTCCATCGCTGAAGGTTTCTCTCATGATCTGTTATGAGCCCAGCTATGTTACTAACTGGGAGCTCATGCTTGGGCTCTCCTATCACACTTGGAAGTGACTGATGCACCTCTGAACTTGGGAGGTATGGAGCTGTTTCAGGAGGGAAGAAGTGTTGGCTCAGAAGAGCCACATTTGCCTCAGCTAGGATCCTTTGGAGCTTCTCTTCTGGCATGCTTGCGGAGCGCTCTGTTGGCAGATCTGGTTTGTCCAGCACACCAGGTTCAATCTCCTGGGCTTCAGAAATGATGACTTCAGGGATGGGCCTGGTTGTCTCAGATGAGGTATCACTGTCACCAAACTGTGCCTCGCTCCTTGAGGTTTCTGTTATGGGTCCTAGCTCTCGGCTACCATGAAGTTTGTTACTTCTGGTAACTCCCTCATATTTCTTCTTGAAACTTGAGGTAGAGTGCCTTCCTCTTGTGTGCATTTCCTGCAGCCGTCTGATGTGTCCCTTTTCATCTGCTGGGAAAAACACCGAATTCTCACTCGTCTGCCGACTGTAGCGCTGGTGGGTTGGGTATGAAGGACCCTCATGGACACTGAGAAACCTCTTGACTCTTCTCAAAACCGAATACTGTCTCTGGTGTTTCTCCTCTTCCCAAGGCCACTCTTCCCCATAGAGGAATTCGGTATCAGCCAGCCTGCCAAATAAAAGCCAGGTAGTAGGTGTCACTTAAATATAGGAAGCATTGGCTCTCTATGCACATTTATCCCTCTGTCTCAGACACAGGACCCAAGACATAGGAACCAAGGCCCTAGTGTGTCCATAAAGAGAAGGAGGGAAAAGAGAAGGAGGAAAGAGTGTCTGTGCCTTTGAATCAGGCAGATCACACAGGGAACTCTCCACATCCAGATGGATGGTCTCCTAAGGACCAGGCTGGGAGGGCATCCAGCCAAGCATTTGGCACCATTTCATATTTGAGCTGAAGCCTTCTGAGGCAGCTCTACATGGTTGGGCTTGTGCTCAGGGTGAGGAAAAGGGGAGAAAGGAACCCTGCTCACTGCTGTAGTTACGTTTCAGGGGAATCCTTCAGGCAAAAATAGCAACAGTGAAAAAGCTACTGCTGGAAACAGGGACAACAGTTTCGAAAAATGTTGAAATTACTCAGATGGCCAAATCTCAATTACTTCTGGGGCATGACAGTGTGTCTGAAGGTCTCACCTGTACCTGGTACTCTTCTCCTGCACACCCTTGGTGCTCCATGGGGACAACTATTGCTGCACATGCCAGTGAATTCAGTACACGTCACTGACTCCGTGCACTCTGGACAAACCAAACTGGCCCAGTTACCTGTCCTAAGGACAAGAATGGCAAAGAGGCTTGGGCCACATCTGAGGCAAGGAGCACAGGCAGGCAACACTAACCTGGAGGGACAGAGGAACTTCATCCAGCATTTGTGAAGATCATAGAATAGTTTATGTTGGAAGGGACCTTTAGAAGCATTTAATCCAACCCCCCTGCCATAAACAGGGACACCTTCAGCTGGATCAGGCCGCTCATTGCCCCATCCACCCTGGCCTTGAATGTTTACAGGTATGGCACACCTGCCACATCTTTGGGCAACCTGTTCCAGATGTTAGCTTGAGGTGACTGGAAAAGACTTTGGATTTGGGATCAAGTTTAATGTATTTACTTTGGACTTGGAAGAATTGTTAGAGCTTGTTTTTAAGTCTGTGTAAGAACTATCTATTATTTTTAGAGATATGACCAGAGAAATGGTCCAGATGAGAAGATAATTAATAAAAAGTCAACACATCAGAGCTGTTTGCATTCCACAGGAGCTATCGGGGGGCTACTTTTCATTCACTCCTTCCTCAGTTTTTTGTGTGAAGTACTTCTTATTAAAAAGTTGTTTGCAGACTTGATGATGTTTCCTCTTTGCCACCTTTCCTCCCTGGAAACTATCTTAAAATAAATTCTATTAATTTTTCTTCTTTACTTTTTTTACTTTCTTCTTCATTTTTCTTTTTACCATTTTATAGTTATTTCCAGAAGGAAATAACTTCTGAAAGGACTGTGTGTGATAAAAAGAACTCATATAAATCATTGTCCTGAATGCAAAATGAAAAAAAAGAGGAGTCCATACAAAAATGAAAAAATAAGAGGAGCAAAAATGGGAAAACCACAATTTTGAGGCCAAATGAAACAAAAAATTAAATATATTTTATGTTGATAAAGGTAGGAAATGGTAAAATTGTAAATATGCTTAGATAATTTTTGAAGTTAAAAAAATGGCATCTGTAAAGTTTTAAAAAAGGTTTTCAGATGAGAACATCTATTTCCCTAGTACTTTTTCAAGTGTGATGATATTTACAGTTATTGACCTGTCTATATTACAGCATGTGATGAGTATTTAAACTAACAGCTTCCAAATTTACTGGCCTGTCACTGATTTCTCATATAGATCCTGACAACAGGGGGCAATCCCATACCCTCTGTTCTTTGTAACCATTGTTCTTTGTTGATCTCTGCAAATAAATCCTCTTCATATCTTCATAAAATCTGACCATTTCAACTTCCATGCCAGGATTATTAGTCAATGAAAAGCCATACAACATTTAAGATAATTTCTTGTTGATCTTCACAAACCTCTGGATTGATTTCAACTGCCATCTGCTAACTAAATGAACAAAGGAATAGCTGTTTTGCTAATTGAGGATGCATGAAGAACCTATAGCAAAGCAAGTATTATTAAGAAAAGTCAGTCACTGTCCTCCGGTATCATCCTGTGCTCAGAGTCTATCAACAAATGTATTCAGAGAGTATCAGCAAATGCTCCCTGCACACATGCTCTGTTTCTTGATTATACAATTTAAGATATGTGTACACAACTTGGATGAAAACATGGACAACTGGAGACATCCTCCCACCAACATCAGCCTGTTCACTCCTTCCTAATTTCTTTTCCCATTTCCATTTTCTCTGCTTGCAGTATTGTCAGAGCCCGCATCCCTGCACTGACTGTCTGCCAATCAGTGCAGACTGTCGGGGTGGTGATCTTTCTGATGGCATTAAGAACCCTTAGTGCCACTCACCCCATCTCAATAGTTGATCCAAGAAATGAAGGAATACAGTAATCAGCAGCTGCTTTTGTGTAGGGTGGCCGGGCAGAGGTATCATTCCAGTAAATATCTTTCTCCATCCTCGGCAAATTCATGTGCATCTCATCCACCGCCAGAAGTGAAACCTTAAATTTTTTTTGCATAAATCATGTCACTTTCAACATAGTGGAGTATATGAAATAGTCTACTTTATACTCCCTGGGTCAACATTTCTTTCAGAAACCCTTTAACATAAGCTGGGCATTAGGAAGAGACTCAGTTTCATAAAATAAACTCCCTATATCTGCCTATACTCATGAAAACATGAATTTAATCATAACTTGAATCTTCTGTACTGCAAAGATAATCTGTGCCACACTGAAGCCCTTCCCACATGTATGAGTTAAATGTGATCCTTCATGCGCTATGGAAAGTCTGTGTAAAGTATTACACATGTGCTCCTTAAAATGCCCAGAGGTCAAGAATCTTTCTGATAGGCTTCATTGCCATTTTAATACATTCCAAATCAGGTATGCGAACATCCTTCTAATAAATTTTACATAACAGTCTCTAAGGCACAGTAGCACGAGTATCCTGACATGGTGCTAAGCCAGAGAGCATCTTTGTCAGTGTGAAGTGCTTTCCCATTCTTGCACATACCTGCATGGCTTACTCTGGTTACTTTGCTTAATTTAGTGGTTTATTTGGTCTTTGCTCCCCCTAACTCCTGGGCTCTGCTTTGCTGGAGCCTGACAGCAGCTCAGCCAGCTCTGTGCCTGGCTGTATGCTGTGGGACCTCCTCATGTCTCACAGTACATGAGACATGTCAAAGAGCTAGGGCTCTTTGGGAATCAGGGTAGCTGGAATCAATCTGTACCCTTGTCATCTCACAGCCCCTGCAACCAGGCACACTGGCTCCTGTGCTGATCACAGATACTGCCCTGGGTGATGCTGATCACAGATACTGCCCTGGGTGACAGCGAATGAACATGAACCATGGCACTGGCTCTGCTTATTAGTTCAGGGCCCCCCTTGGCGTCTTTACTGTTTTTGCTGCCTTTCTCTTTAAAGGAAGGTTCATATGCAATGTTTTAATCTCAAGACATTCAGATTAGCAAAATGTTTTCTTATCTGTGTGGGAATGAGTTTTGGATTTTGCAGGATTGACCTACATTACATGTTTTTCCAGGCATAGAGTGGTCTTATAATTTAAGGTCAGCTGTTTGCATGTTTAGTCAGGCATTGTAAATGCTAAATACCAAAATCAAGATGAATTAGCTTGTGAAAACAAATTCTGTGGATCAGAGCCACAGGTAATCCTTCAGGGAAAGAATGTTTTGCTGTCATTTGTTGCCCTGATTTATTCCTCAGTATGAGACATTGTGTTAGATGTAATGATAACCTATGGCAGAGTAAAGCTGGAAGTAGAAGTAACATCAGCAACCTGTAAATTTCTATCGATGCACCAGTTAGTTTCAAAATCATCATCATCTTCTCCAAACGGATTAATGAGTTGTTCAGCGACCTGGAAAGAAAACAAGACAGTGAAGAGAGGTTGGCATGCCACGTCAGGACTACTGCTGCAGAGAAAGTAGGATTGGATTTTTCTCTCTCTCCCTGCCTGTCACTTGCAATCCTAGCTTGAGCTCCTGTGTGATGGTTCTGCCAGCCTAGTGAAGGAACAGCTTGCTTTCACTATAGATTCCTATCTCTGTGCCTTGCTGGTGCAGTCAATCATCATCGTCAGCGCTGGCCTTCTGGGAACTGAGACATGTCTGGGCCAAGGTAATTGTCACATCCAATAGTCATTACCTGTCCTTACTGCTGCCTTTGGCTCCTTTAAATGAATGGTTTAGCAGCTAGAGGCTCTATTATTGCAGCGTTATCTGCAATAGTTCACCAGCCCATGGGGTCAGAATTCCCAAGCCTTGCAGCTGTAATCTACTGGAGGAAGCAGAGCTCATCTCTCCACCTCAGCCCTCAGCCTCTGTTTCTTTATCAGCATTAACCCCAATGGCAACCTTCCAAGGCTTTTGAGGAAAAGCATCCTACAAAAAATCTTGAGTCAAGTCAACTCTGTGGATCATGCTAGCCAAATCCCAGAGACAGAATCTGTGTCTGTTCTTTAATTCAGCCTGCTGGCTTGGGTTTCTGTACCTGAAGTGGTGGAAATTGCAAGGCAGAAGCTCATCCTCTGCAG
The DNA here is from genome assembly GCA_013399455.1 of Anthoscopus minutus. Classification (NCBI taxonomy): domain Eukaryota; kingdom Metazoa; phylum Chordata; class Aves; order Passeriformes; family Paridae; genus Anthoscopus; species Anthoscopus minutus. Next base: position 70,011 of record VWYI01028467.1, read on the forward strand.
GACACAATCAAACAGTGAGCTCAGACACATTTGCACTTAGGTATCTTAGTCTGGGAAGTAGTCTGGAAAGGGAACCCTCCCTGGCTCCCTATATCCAGTGAAAAAATACAGAGACTGTCCCCTACTCCACTGATCACTAAAGTACATTGTATGGAGAGTAAGCACATAGCTGCTGATGCAGGAAAAAAAAGATTAAATGGAAAAATTTTAAAAAAATTTAGGAAATTCAGACTGCTTCTCTATTTCATAGTTTCTTGATACACTGAAATTAAATATTCTCTCCCCTCCACTCTTTTCTCCTTCTGTTTATCTTTGTAAGCCCTGGATTTGAATCTGGTCACATTCTTGAGCATTCCTTATGGTCACCAGAGCCTTGCACAAGAGCAGCAGTCAGGTCCTTGGTTTAATGTGGATATGGGTAAAGCAACTGTATAATAAAACAGTCCTGTTCATTAAACTCACTATGGACAGCTATGATCTAAGTAACTTACAGCTGTAAGGCAGTTGCTCCCTGGATATTTTTCCTATGTGCCTCTAGGTTGTACCTGTGGATAAGCACTTGCTGACTCTCTAAGGGCACCACTTCCCAGGCCAGCACTGGTACACAGCAAAAGAGCTGCTGAGCACATAAACACTACAAAACCACCTGTAAGATGGGAGCAATGAAAGGAGACCGGTGTCAGCCCTGCTCACACTCCCTGACATGGTATTAAATTTTGGGTACAGCTATGAAAGTGCTGCAATAGGCAGGAACTAGAACACAGTCTGTGTTGTGGCTCTCCCGGGAAGACATGGATCAGCTTCGTGTAAACCAGTGGAGCACCATCCAAAAATCCATCACAAAACCTATCACATGAGCTTAAAAAAGTGAGGACTGGGACAGCAGACAGTGGTGGTGGGTTTTCTTTGGCTGACCTGGTCCTGGCATGTGAGACACGACTTTATTCTCCAGAAAGGGATGTAGTGCTGGACAACTAAACACGGTATTTGGACAGTTCATCTGTCCCTGTAATGAAAATGGGGATTTAGAAGAGTCTCACTTAATGGGAAACTTTGGCCCTGTATTATATGGATAACAGATCAGGCTCGAGGCCAGGGAATGAGCTCAGTTTACCCACAATTTCTGAGGAATTGCCAAGTTACTGGAAGTCAATACCTCAGAGCCCTTGGGTGCTGAAAAAGGAAAACCCATTTTCTCTCAGGACCACCAGCAGGGTGGTCAAGAGGAACAGCTTAGTATAAATGGAAGACACTGCCTAGAGGTAAAACCTCACTTTTCTCCAGGAGAAGTTGCTATCTTCACTGTACCAGCCTCCCTTCCTCTCTCTCCCGCTCCCATCCACGCTAGTCCCTATGCAGCAAAATCCTTTTCCCCCTCATTTCCTAGGACACAGCACTAGAGGAACTTGTCCTCCACACACATTACTTTTCCTCACAATCTGCCAGCTCGGTGTGCTGCCTTCTCTACTTTGCCCTTTGGAGCTGGCTGTGGGAAAGTGTCTCTAAAACTGGCCAACTTTGTTCAATTTATATTCTAGCAGAAAAGTTAGCTCTGTGTTTCTAGCCATGGTTAATAACCACAAAAGGAAATCTAATGTACATGGACCCCAAAGAAACTTTTTTCCAGTTAAGTCTGCTGCAGAGGAGAGACCCACCTTGAGATACGTGGCTTAATTACTCAACTATCAGATTGATTGTGATACGTTGCCTAGCAGTCATCAACAGGCTGATTGGCAGCATCCAGTTCCTCTCTAACTCTTCTTTTTAATGAATATTTTTATGCAGCAGAGTTCTAGCCAATATTGTCTGTCACTCTTTCATAGAACTAGAAAGGTCTCTAGAACTGGAGACTTTTAATTGCCTGCATCTAATGAAGTTAACAGCAGATACTACCAACTTTGATCATAAGAAGAAAGTATAATTCAGTCTCTTTCAGCTGATGCCAGGTCTGCAGCCATAGTTCCTCATGGCAGAATGGGAGAAAGGGTTTTTTTAATCTCTTTTCTGTCATTCTATAGTTCAAATCCTGAGACATTGTGGGAGTAACAGTCTCTTGGGGAGTTGTGGCTGCATTGGTGCTACTAAAATGGGCTCTTTCAAATTCACAACCATTTCTTACTGTACGGTCTGTCAGGTGGAATTAAAAATGTATTGCATGATATTTCTATGTGACCACAGAACACTTCAGGCTGAATTCTCCTCTGGTGTAACTTCAGTATTCACTGGTGATTTTACATGTGTGTCACAGATCTGACACCTTGACCAGCCCCCAGGGAGGGCTCCCCCTCACCTGCCCAGAAAGCCAGTTTACCTTGAGCCATCCTGCGTAGAAGAAGAACTGCAGCAGTGTGAAGATTGGAATGTAAATATCTAAGTCATGTCCCTGATAGCCTTGGTCAGTATCCAAAAATTGACGCCCTATCAGGCAGGCAAAGAAAAAGGTATAGACTGCGAGAGTAACAACCTGAAAAGAACAGAACCTCATTGAAATAATGAACTAATACAATCTTATGCATAAGGCAACCCATACCCAAAGGCCTTTGTCTGCCTTTTGCCATATAATTTATATGTCTGTAGGAGGTATTGCAAATACAGAGACCACAGGAATAATTATGGCCAGGAAGAACACTTAGGAAACCGAAAAACAATTCAGTGCTTCCCTTCCCTCTTCCAAATGATGCAAGATCTTCAAAACACCTCTGCATTAAATATGCCTTAAATAGTTAGCCAGGCCTCTATGATCCTGTGTGAGTGAACCAGTGCTCAATATCTCAGAAACTCTGGTTGGGACTATGAATGTTTTATACCATGAATGTTTGGTACCAGCTCCCCTTTTATGGAAATTGTGTTTTGAATTTTCTATAGGATAATAGCTCAGTACCTGGGTATAGACCAGTGGAATTCCAACCCAGTCATAACCAAATAAAAGGCTACACCAAGACCGGTACTTATTCATCTCCTAAATGGGAGGGGAAAAAAAAAATCAGAAAACCAACCAGCAAGAAACCACAACAAAATAAAATTGCATGGGGTACAATTCTGAATTACAAATATTTTGTTGCAGTTCATTTTTGCACATATAAAAGGACAGGGAGAAAAGAAAGTATAGTATATATAAATTGATACTATAACTGTACCCAGCATCCCATTTGAATGTTGACTAGGTTTATGGAGTTGGAGTGCTTAGTATACTTTGTATTTCTTTACAATTCATCTTCTGTTTCTATCTTATTTCCAGTCTAGTGATACATGAAAGAGAATATATTATAGCATTAAAAGGATATTTTACCACTTAATGAAATATTCAGGAGGATTATCTTCTCTGAGGCTAATAAAATCTTCAAAATGACAGATTATTCTCATTTCTTATATTTTGAGCAATGGAACAAGTATAAATTTAGACTGATGTTACAATAATTTTTAACTCATCAATGTTTTGCTTCTTTCAATACCTTCTTAGTCATATTAAAAAGAATCCCAGTGAACTCTGCTGTGTGTGTTTAGGTGTACATTGGTAAGCTTAAACACATACAGCAAAAAAGAAAAAGTTGATAAATCCTGAGTAAAAAGAAAAGTGTGATAAATCCTGAGTAAGGTAATTTAGATGACAGGAGACCTGTGCATAGTAAATCAAACCAATTATATAAGTGAAAAGCAACATAGCAGTTTCAGATTAGTTTTTTGTGATTTCCTTTTTCTACTTACATTCATCAGTGTCTGCAGATCCACACTGTCTCGAATTCTTCCCTCTTTTCGTGCCTTTGATGCCAAATTTCCGAACCAGACAAATGGGACCCAGTATTTCAAGTGGGGAGACTTAAGGTCATCAAAAAGTTTTCTTTCATATCTTGTCATAAAACCTGTTTACCAAAACACCAAAACAACCTTCATTTATTCTGTGCTTTCAGTACCACTGATACTAGAGGTTCAGAATAGGTTTCTGTCTGTTTATGTAATATTTGCATAGAACTCTGCTAAACACAATTTATAATTCTAACTAGTAACCTCCTCCTTAAAGCAAACAAACAAAAAATTAAAAAAATATTCCAAGACAGATCTTGCTTGAAAGAACTTCTTTTCACATTAATTACCTATGCTAAATTTCTCTTTACCAATATAGGCAATAGTTTGTTGTATTCTCATATCTAACTGCTGACATACGTAGATACATTGAATACTATGAATTATACAAATTACTCTCTAGTTTCACATTCTACTTTCAGAAAAATAAGGAACTGGATATATCAGTCAAGAAACATTTTTCACCAATAATGGCATTTTGACATACATTGTAAGGGCAGTTATATGACCTTCTGATTCTGATAATTTTTTCTTATATCTGCAAAGCAGTGAGCAAGCAACAGAGGATGCAAAAACATGCATAAAACAGAGCCAAACAGAGCTTTCTGCCAGTGAAATACTTCCCTGACAGATTGTTTGATGCTTTCTTTGGGGTTATGAAGGTATGCAAAGAGATGAAGAGGGAATTGTGCACAGAAATCGTGCTGCTAAGGGGACACCAGGCCAGGTGACATGCTGTGGGGCTGCAAGCTGAAGCTGCTCTCTGCCTGGCAATTTGCCGTGTTGGGGTGCTGGGAAGGTGTTAGGTTTCCTGAAGAGTTCCCCTGCCTCGTGAAGCCCTGCTTCCCCCTGCTGCAAGCAAGTCCAAGGTCACATAATGGGGGAGCCAGGGCTGTGTGTGACAAATGCTGCACCAGAGCCAGTCTCTGCCTGGGACTGGCAAGGGAGCAGCCGGCTTTTGAAGAAAGATCTGCTCTGCTGTCCTCCTGCCACCCAGGCTTTGACAAAACCTCAGTAAATTCATGTTTTCCTTTGTCCAAATCCTGGATTTTCTGGTATTGGAGCAATTGTCAGATTTGGAGGATGTTAGTTTTTGCTCAGGTGGGTGACATCTATCAGGGCGGGTATAAAGCTTCTTTTGTTGTATTGACAATAGCTCTGAAATAAGACAAAGTTAGTAATATGAGAGCCCCAAAACAAGGGCTTGGCCAACCAATTCCAAGTTTGAATGCTGAAAATTCAGTAAGAGAATTGACAGTAGACTCCAACCAGTAACTAAGAATATGTCCATTATGGCTAACATTGCTAAAGATACATGACATAGCAAACAAAAAATATATAGAAACTCAGCTGTGTGGCATAGAAATGTGAATTAAATTAATAGAGATTTGATAATTACAGTGATCTTAAATATTCTGTTGTTGAGGAAAATGTCACTATTGTACAAATGGAACAAGGCTACACAGATAGCATATATGTTAGCATATACATATGAAATACTGCAGTTACTGAGAAAGAAGGCAAGGACAGGACAGAAAACACTGCAGAAGAGGAAATATTCAACAGCAAGAGACAGTGCTTGTGCAGTACCATAGAATTTCAGAACAGAATAAGATAAAGATTTTAAAAGTTCCCTGGGCATTTTGCAGCCACATCTCATAATCAACTTCACAGAAATACTGAGGCAACCAGACAAATTAACCTCCTGGTCATGACTCTTGACTCCTAAAAGTCTTTCAGGCTGCCTTTACTTGTTGTCCAGCCAGCCTGCTTATTACAGGACAGAAAAAGATGCTTCTGTCAGGCTGAAACAGACACACAGCAAAACAAAAAATTGAGTCCAGAGTAAACACTGGATGCAAGTCACTTGGAGGCTCTGGAAAGACACAGGCTGAAGGGGTCACAAAGAACAGCAAGGATCAGTTCAGCTTTCCACTGAAACAGGGCACCTTCTGTTCAGAAAGCTCAACAAAGTCTGTTTTTTTTCAATTATAAAGTTCAAATTAACATTGAATTGTTTGTGCTAATATTGATTAAATATTCTCTTTGATGAATATTAATAATGCCTAGTATTCTTACCGCAGAAAATACTAGTTCTGGATTGCTTTTACTGTTGGCAATACAGACAACATACAGTTCAAACAGCTCACTGTTATTGCAGAGGTAAAGACACACTTTATATTCAATGCAATATAGTGGAGGATATCAAAGTTCAGTTCTTAAAATTACTTGATTTCTAAATATGGTCATGCTATTTTCATGTAGGAATATTCAGAGAATTAACCAAGAAACTCTATAAACAAGAATACTGGTTTTGACATGCACTGGAAGACTGGAGCAGCTCCAGAAAATGGGAAATATTTGCCAAATATTGTGCCAAGATCTTGGAAAGGATGATCTAAGCAATGACAGGGCACTGAATCCTTGTGAAAGTATCAGAAGAGTAACATGGAGTACAATCAATAAGTAATCAAAGGACACTAATGCGAACAGTGTCAGCCAAAGAGATCTTGCAAGAAAATTATTGATGAGAACACAAGCCTGTCTGGGAAAAAAATCACTCATGCTCTCCCTTAAGTGATTCAAAGGGTATTCAGTTTTCCTGTCGAAACTCAATGGTTTGAGACAAGACTGGCTCAGGTTATTCACATTAAATATTTTTAATATTAGTGGTAAGAGAAGAAGGAACATGATAAAGTAGATAAAAGTTTCATTTTTCCGCCTTCATATTATGTGGGAAAGGATTAATTCAGGCGCTTCCTTTCAGTAGAAGATTTGGGACTGCAGTCTTCAGCCATCCATGGGTATTCACATCACTGAGCTCACACCTCATGTTTCTCTTCAGTGTTTCCCATCAGCTCTTTTGGGGTGCTCTCTGCTCAGCTGCTCACTCATTACTCTGATTTTTAACAGTTGTGTTCCTGAGCATCCAACTTCCCTTTTGCACCTTGCAGCCAACAGAGGTGCTGTGCTCAGGACAGCTGATACTTAAAGCATTTGATACTAAAAGCATGTGTGCCCCAGCAGTCAGCATCATAAAGGAGTGAATCTACATGGATCTACTGTCTACAATTCCATAAAGAGTGTTAAAACATGAAAAAGAGTCAGAAGGAAAGCCCAGCCACTCAAGACTATATCCTATAAGGAAAGGCTGCACAGCTGGTGAAGCTCCTGAGTTTAATTCAAGCCTTTATGCAGTCTGCTAACAGACTATTAAGGGAAAAAGTATGTTTTCTTCCAATTAAAAAAGGAAAACCCAGACTTATTACAAAATCCAGTGAACTGAAGATAGCACTGTGCAAGTTCAGACTGAGAATAAGATGTCACTCTTCAACAGCAAGTTTACTGTTGTGAATGTCTGTTCACCTAGGGTGCAGTGTAGTCTCCAGTATATCCATCTGAATTTTAAATCTGGGCTGATTATATTCCTAGAAGGTGTTACAGCTCAGTCAGAAATTGCAGCATGATAAAGAATGCTGCTAGCAAGCTTTTGTGCCTTGCGTTGCGGATGAGTCAGACTAGATTATTGTGGCACTGTTCTCAAATTTAAAATCTATGAATTTAGGCAGTTCATTTGCTGAAAAAAATAAGTGTGTGGAGCAATAGTTACATCATGGCAGTTCTCAGCTTGACAGCAAAATGCAAAATCGTCATAAGTTGTTTCAATGATGACTGTGCTATAAGTATCAGATTTGTGCTGTTCACATTCATATTAAATGTCTCCCTTCCATACAGCCTGATATGCAATACCACAGGGAGCTAGGGAGGCCATGATTACAGAGTATTGTCTAAGTCCCTGGATGTTAATAGGAGCAAAATATACCCTGAAATGCTCGACACTGCATCAGTAAAAATTCTGCAGCACATTATGCATTAAAACCCACAAAATAAGTACTGAAATCCAGAGCTGACTGTACTATCTATACTTATATACACAGTTTATAGTAGAAGATTTTTCACTGCTGAAACACCCAACAATCAAAACTTGCTTTCCAGTCTACAATTTTGGTACAATGCTGTGACATTCTGTCTCTTTGGAACAGATTGTCTTTAGCAATAGGGAGGCAGAGCTGGATTAGCTGCCTGGAAATGTTGTAATTTTCCAGTGCGTAGTAGAAGCAGATTGCTGGGGAGAGTGACAGAAGCTTCCTTGACCTCTCACAGGCTCAGGTAAACAGTTTTGTTGCACAGCACAAGGAAGAGAGCTTTAAAATTCAACAAATCCAACATAAAATATTTGGGGTTTTATTTCAGTAAGTTTGCTGCATTCTGCCTGGCATTTTTTTTTAATATCCAAAGCTTCTCACACATATTTGAAATGTGTATATGTATATACACACTGCATATATTTAACTTGCTACAACTTTGCTTACTAATCTCTGCCAAAGGAATAATTTTAAGAAATTTGAGACATTCAGTAGAAAACATGACTTCCATTTGGAACAGATTCCCATTTCCTTTGCACTGCTGCTCTACCTCTGACCATGCCAGTCAGAAGGCACAGTGCCACACCTTGCCTTTAAATACTGAGCAGTCAGTCCTTGATAGACAATCAAAATGTTTTACAATTGAACTCTCTTCACCATCATTACACTCACTGTGTTATTGAAAGAAACAGAAAACAAAGACATGTTTAAAACTTAGTATTTTTGTCATTGAAAAACTAAGTTTAAGGTGTGTTTTTCATTAGAAAGAGAAAACCCTTGGGGCTGAGGGGTTTTTTTGAGTAAATCACAACACTTAAAATGTGCAGTATATTAAAATCCAGTCTACTTAAATAAAAATCGAGATAAGGCTGTACTTGTGAAGTGCCTTCAAAGATTGGTCTCTGACACACCAGACCAAGCTATATCCCACACATTGGGGCAGTGCCATATAACAAATCACCATTACTACTGCATCATACTACATTGCAACTTTGGGGTTTTTTAGTGCTTTAGAGACTGTTGTACCTGTTCTATATGCCTGAGGGTTTGGGGCAAGCCTATTGCCTCCATGGGGTCTGATAGTAGATTCACATAAGAATGGCAAACTAATTTGATTTCTATAGTGCTGCTAAAGACTTTAAGAACATTAAAGATGCACTCTTAAGGTTATGCCATTCAAGCCACTAACAAAAAGGTGGTTGCTTTGATGTGGACTGGTATGAGGCACACGTGGAGTCACAGGAAAGAAAAAATGAGGCTGGCTCCTTCCCTCCCTGAGCCCCATCTCTGAGGGAAAGAAAAGCAATTTTGGGGAGGCAAATTACCTGCTCCTACCACGTGGTCCATGGTGGGGAATCTTTTGTACACAGCTGTGCTGACAGAGCGAAAGATCAGCAGAGATGTTAAATTCACATAGCGCATGAGAGTTCTCCTTAACAAGCGCCCATACTCGTCTCTGCCCTGGACACAGCTGGAGATGAGCAACATCAGACGATCTGGCCATGGCAAGTTCACAAACTGGTTCCACCAGCGATTCACCACCAAAGTGACATAGAAACCTGAGGGTTAGAAGGAAAAAAAAAGTCCAGTGACTATCAGGATGTCAGTTACTTTAATTTTAGTTTGCAGAGTGTTGTTCATATCACTAAGCTGCTACGTTTCCCAGAATAAATGCAACAAGCCGTGTCAAAACCCAGGAGGCTATTAAATACTAATTATTTAATGGACATTGCAATGTAACAGTACCTTCCAGCACACACAAATTTCCAAATTTCCTCTTCGGTAGTAAAACTTAGGGTGGATTTACTTCATTGGAAGATCAGTTACAAGATATCAGTGTTAGTGGGCATTATCTAAATCTAGATATATGTATCTAGATCTAGATATATGGGAACCTTTCCTGTTGGTATATTAAGAGCACGAGCATAAATGTTGATGTGACAAAAGCAACGTGAACTTGAGGAGACCTGTTGGAAGTGGATGATTTATTGTGAGCCTCTAACCTCCCACATGCCCCTCAGCTCTGAAATGCTTCCATGCACCAACATTCACAAAATGCCTGAACAGAGACAGAGTAGGAGAATAATTTCACATTTCACCGGTACTTACCAAGCACAAAAGTTACTGGGATTTGTTCAGCATATTTGTCACAGTAGATTGATAATTTTTCAAAGAACCGTTTTTGGCTACCTGTAAGAAAAAATCTGGAGCAAAAATAAAATGTATCTGTCCTTCCATAATATTCTGGCACTAGCTACTAAGTGCAAACACGTATAAATAATCAGATATGTGCACTGGGGAGAAACCTTGGCTAATGCCTTCAAGAAAATTCTTAAAGGTAAAGGTCTGAACACTTTGGCAGGCATTAAAGAAGCTGGAGGAAACAACAGTATTATTCCCTGGTCTTTGTAGTTTTCTCAGGACTAATTTGACTGGCACTACTAATTGGATCCATATGTCTGGAGAATCAATTTGCTGTCCCATACAGACCAAAGATGACAGCAAGCTCTAAGTCTGCAAGTAGAGCTTACCCTCCTTTTCCAGAGTGGTACTTCATGGAAATGCTCAGATCTGCTTGAATTGCAAAAGGTTACCAATAAAATTCCTCTGATTTGAAAATGTTACATTGTTGCAAGAGGTTTTTTATTCTTACTGCTATGAAATTTTACTTTTCCACAAGATTAAAATACAACCACATTTATTTTGCAATCAGGAAAATATTGACCAAATGATAGCAAATGAATCATAGTAGTAGCTTCTGCCCATGCGAAAAGATATCTGATGAAATAAAACAAGCTTCAATATAATTTTTTTTATTTGTATAGGTGAGTGTTATAATTATTCTTTGATTTCTTATAAAAGGAATATATAACGAGTATTTGGTGGGTTTTGCTTACAGTTGTGCAATAAAAACGAGCATATATAGAAAACTTTCTGTGGTGTATTTACCATGGTCTTCAATTGCCTGACATTTCAATAAAAGATAGATTAATTTAAATAACTGTGAGACTTTGGGGTTCCTTTACATATTAACGCTATAATTTTCTTTCTTTGTTTACAGGTATAGATTATTGAACAAAAAATAGCGATTAATCAGAGAAAAACTGAAGCTCATTTTCTCCTTGCTTCTAATAAAAAGCAGAGATCTAATTAGAGGTCACGGTAAGAATGAAACCTTAATTTTGATACTTCTGTGTTAATGTACTTCATCAATTAAAAGTTCCCCTGTACTAGCTGATGTATTGCATCTGTCATATGGTGTTTAATTCACACCTTGGTGGAAAAAGCAATTCTTCTTTTAATATACTCCTCCCAGGTGCTGGGTGACACACAGGTAATAACCAGGCCTGGCTTCCATGCAGTTTTCCTTGGCTCTTTGCAAGCTTAAAAATCAAGTCTGCATGCCTTCCTAGCTTGAAGCAAAACTTTGCTTTTCCTGGGTATATAAGTTCACTCTAAAATTATTACCTCTCGATGTTGTTAAATTCCCACTAAGCAACCAAAGACAGAGTTCTGCAGGGAGAACAAAAGGTCTACACCTGTGATCTAAAGCAGGGAGGCACGCTCACAACTGACAGCTCAATGTCAGAATGACAAAAGCTGTATAACCTAGGCTAGTGCTGAGTTTTTATTCATTCTAACTTGAGTAGAATGGTTGCTCAATTGAGTAGGATGGTTGCTCAATTCTAGGCTAAACGTACAATCGGCTGAATGTGATAAACAGTACTGACACCTTACATACTTCCTCTGGGACCTTACAAGAAACATGGAAAGGTAAAGACATGAGAAAATGTCTAAGGAAAAGACAATAAATAAGTAGTAACCTCCTCCCACCAGTCATCAGCCTAACACTAGGAAGTCTGAAACTTCAGTATAACATTTAATGAGATGTGAATTGGAAAGAATGTACCTGTATAATACACTTATCGCTGTGTAAAGAGTAGCAAAAACAATAAATTCTCTGTACAGCAATTTGTAGATGCTGCCTTTCCACCTTAGGAGTAATCTGTGAAATCCAAAGAAAGTGGCATTTGCTACTTTGCTGGAATAAGTGACTGTCATCGTCGTGGTAAGCTGGGCCTAGAAACAGTAGAAGAGAAGCAGGACACCAACAACATTTTAGACAGCATATCCTAACCTGAATGTACCCTTGTATAGACACATGTATATACATGTAAGTATAAATATATTATAGTATGTGTACATATATTTATGGTGTTTGTATTCATATATACATAGGAAGAGAGGGAAAAATAAAACTCTTGCAGTTATAAGCCTTGTTGAGACCTGCAGATTGACTGACACAAGGCTGTATTTGGACTTTACCTCAATGACCACCCAAACCCAGCAGTTAGTGCTGAATGTGGCGACCTTCCTGGGTGACAGTGGCAGTGGGGACATGTTACATGTTACTCTGAAGTCTCTGCTTACTCTCAGTTTGCTCCACTCTAGTGTGGGCAAAGAATGGAAAACAAATTTGCTTGACATTTTTTTCAAAACTTTTTTGTTTCTTGGTAAGAGAAGTTAAACTAAATTCCACAAATGCATGTACATCCCCAGCCAGTATTTTTAGCTGGCTGTGTTAATTACAATCATTGAAAAACCAAATGAGATTTGGAGACTGCCTCTTTCATTAACAGTTACAACAGCAGCAGAAATCAGCTGGGAAATGCTGTTATTTCTCTCCTTCAGACTAGACTTATCAATACTTCAGCATTGCATGGCTGTGCAAAACAAGCCATAGGGCTGCTCAGGTAGTTAGTGTCAGACACAATGTAATTAAAGTACAACTGAAAATACACAGGCTGTAAAAAATACTTTTTGCTGGGTTTGGTACTTGCTTACCCAGTGCAGGGGGATGCTACAGGAACCTTCATACATTCACAAAACAAATCCTAGCTCCAAATGTGAACGAAAGCAGTTTTATACAGCACACAAGAAAGAGAGTAATTAAGACAAGCACAAAATCTCAAGAAAGTTACTGTGTATCACAAATATGATTCTTGTCTATATTTTCGTGATGCCACTGTAGCAAATTTATTGGGGGGTGGGGGAGAAAAGTCTGAGCTCCTAGTTAATAGATGACAAGTATTTTGTGCCTCTTGACTGTATCTCTGATGCAGAGCATGAAGTAAGCCATTAAAATTCACCTGTAAAAGTCCCACTTATTTTAGTTATCAAGGGAATCAGCAGGGAAAAGACACCATAAGCCTTGTATTGCTGACAGGCTGTCTCTTTTCCTCTGCAGAATGACCTCTCAATATTTGCCAGCATGTGCCTGAGGATTATTTTTTTGTGGTGGTTTTGGTTTTTTGGGTTTTTTAAGAAGCATGGGTTTTGGTTTTTAGAATCCAAGTGATAGTTTTTCTTTTCCTGAGACTTGGCACAGACCTTTACATTTTTTGCTGTCATTGTTGTGCTCCATGCAGCTCAATGCACCAGCCAACTTATCTGACTGGCATGCATGGAAATGCAGTGTTGTCTGCTAAAAATCTTGTGGTCAGCATGCAATGCTTAAGAAAATGGAGGCACAGATGTCCATTCTCCAGCAAAAGTGGGGCATTTGAAATCTGTGGCTGGGCTCTGGGGGAGGAATGGGGTAAAAAAATACGCTTAAAAATATACTGTGATTCCTGGAATTGCTCTAGAAGCCTTTGGATCTTGCCCATTGATGCTCTGGAGTATGTGTTTAAGCCATATCACCAACAAGTGTGCCTCTATCTCCCCATTAATATCCACTTTGTAATGGAAATCTCCAGTAGGAATGACTGAATGTAGGGACTTAGATCTAGAAAAGATGTCTGATAATGGGAGGGCTTATAGCCGGGCAAGAACCAGACCCTCGACACAACACAGGGCCACAATGAGAGGATGAAGTTAGACAAATGTAGGATGAAACAAAACATAAATTGCAAACTGTGGGGGCAGCGAAATAGCAGAACAGGGGACTGGATAGTCACCCTCTTGTTTAGGATCTTTAAGCTGAGGAAAAATGGTAGGACAGATGACCTTCAGGGAGAATTCACATAACTGAGACACACAGGGGCTGAGGGGTTCTGCTGGTCTCCCCTGGTATCTGGACATCTGTTAAACTTTCTGTGAGGTCTCTTCTGTTGTGGGCCACAGAGGAAAAAAGATTGCTTGCAGCACCATTGCAGCATCTGCAGCTTTTCAGGAAGGCAGCCATTAGTGTCAAAAACATGATTCTCTGTTTCTGCATTGGAGGTTCAGGAAGGATTTGTTCCTCCCAGCTACTGGAAACTGGAAAGTGCCAGAAACTGGTCAGTAGCTAAGCTGGAAAAGTGGTTCTATCGTCTCTACAGACCTGTAGCAAATCCTGTCTTGCAAGGCCTAGTGGATGGTCCTTGGGCACAAATGCAGAGCTGTAGTGATAATAGCAATCAGGATTAAGAATATTTCCTCATGCAATAGACTGGGGGAAGAGTTTTATCCACAAAATGCAATTTGTCTGCTTGATTCTAGCAGAATAACTGTGTTTCACTTAATCACACTCCAGCCATCTCTCAACACCTTACTCAATGCCCTTGACTGTGAATAGATACTTGGAAGATACTAGATGCCCTTGCTTTTTCTTTCAGCCTCTGAAATGGGGCAAAGAAAAGTAGGACTGTTTCAGCAATTTTTGGCTTTGGTGCCTTGGTTTCCTTGCCTTTCCTTGCCTGTGGTATACTCTGTTTTATCTTCCAGCTAAGCAAATGCTTTCCTTAACATTTATCATTAGGTTCATATAGGGACTCCAGGATAATATAATTCAGTGTCTTAAAATATGCATTAGGTCAGATTAGGTGATTACAGAACAGTTTAGACTATACAAAACTATGAAAAACAGTTGTGTGTTTGTCTTGTTAGATTTCCCAACATAGCAAACATAAATTTAAATCTGTGTTTGTGGTTTTTTTTCTCTGAGAACAACTACAATCGTTTAGGTATGGCCTCCCCTCACAACAGGAAGTTTTTGCGTAAAGCCTTATGCTGACTCTAGCTCTTGCACGGGGGTCCCAAGGCCTTTGCTTCATAGGCAGAATGTTGGCAGGGAGTCCTTCCTACATTACTTATGGCCACAGGAAATTAAAAAGCTAAAACTGAGATGGGCAGGAAGAGCAAAGCATAACGATGCCCCCCAGCACATTCCTCCCTGAGCACTCTTTTGGCCAGGGCTGAAGAAGGACAGAGTACATTAGATCAGATACCACAGGCACCAGTGTAATGAAAAACATTCCTAATTAACATGTTGCCCTTAAATTCATCAGCAGATATAGGGCTAGGCTTTTTGCTGGTATGGATTTTTGAGTTTTGAGGACATAACACAAGTTATGCCAATTTGATGCCTGTAAAGACCTTGACTCACATCTATGATGCTGCTTTTTCTTTTACTTGGTGTTTATTTCCCTTCTTTCCAGTCTTTCTCAAACACAGACTGAATTGTGAGTTATATATTACTCCACTTTTGCTAAGATCTTCAGAAGACTTTAGGCATAAAAAGTTAAAAATATAAGTGTGTCCTCTCCATATAATATTGAATTGTATCTCCATTAATATTGAACCCAATTGCAAATGGGATTATTGCCTGGCTGAGAATTTCAGGATGCACTAAGATTCAGAGAGAAACCACAGTACAAAATAACAGCCATCAGTGTTTTCTAACTGACCCTGAAAGTCTTGTTACAGAATGTATAAATAAATAGTACCTCTATGCAGACCTACCCCTTGTCATTGTTCACCTTATTTTTCAGTTTACAGCATAGAAGACAAAGTGAGTGAGAGAGATTTGAGTTAAGCCAGCTATAAAAACATATTAAGCTTACGCCGTATGCACTGACCTGCTATTTTGATTCAGCAATCCAAGCCTGAAGGCAAATCCTGGACCCTTCCTCTTTCTCAGACGTCCTAAACCAAGTCCCCTTCAGATCTGCAATAATCACCTTGCTCTTCCCTTAACCTGAAGCAAGGGGTTGCTGGTGCTGAGCACTAAGAGGAGTGGACTGACAAGAACAGGGGTTAAAATGTCTTTCCACTTCTGGAAGCCTGTTTTTGCCAAGTACTCTGTCCTGTCAGTTACACAGGGAACAAACGCAAGCAGCAGCAGCAGCAGCAGCAGCTGCTGATCTTGCTCTTTTCTAGTCTATAATTATAACACCACTTGCCATCGGAAGGACCTCTTTCATTTGAATGAAGAATCTTGCAATGGTTTTGGCTGGCACATACAGTTTTTTTGCATTTTATTTCCTCCAAAATGGGATGGACAAGAAGAGAGCATTTTGTTCTGAGACTTGTCGTGAAAAGTGATACGTCTCTAACATAGCCCTGTGAAAACACATCAAGGAGGGACCAAGGTGCAGCCTGGGCACATTTTCAGGTTTGGTGGCGTTGTCTCTGGTCTTCCTATTTAGATTTAGTTAACCAGTGCTATTCATTGGAGTACAGCATTTGCTGCATTTCTGCTTTGCCGATTTGATTTGGGAAATGAGATCTCTAGGGTATGCTGTAGAAATCACTCATCCCTCAAAACAGGCAGAGTTGCTGCTACCAAAAGTCTCAGTGGACCTATTCACAATTTTATATTTCAGCACGTGAAAACCCTTCTGCAACTGGAGAGGACTTCTTTCCCTCTTCCCCTTTGCAAAATGAGATGAACTCTGTCTTTTATGACCCATGGCATTAAGAATGAGCTGTAAAAGGTGATAGACTGTGAAAGCCCAGGAGATACCATATAATGTTGTCATAAACTTTAGCAGAGAATGAAATAATGTGACTGTGAAGTAAATAAAAATAATGCAGGGGGAGAGAACAAGCAAGATTTATATATTTAATTCATTTTATGATGCAAGGTTTTCCCTCCTGCCTTAGTCCCATTATGCTACTTGAGGCCATTTATTTAATTAAAGCTCTCCCAGAAAGAATGGAAGTTTCTGCCATTGTTTGCCTTTCTTTTTGTTGTTAATGGCTGAAGAAAGACACTTTGATGTCAAAGCAGGCGAGATATTAGACTGTGGCATGTGTGTGTCAGGCAGTGGCCTGTGGCGAAAGATGACAAATCATTTTAGCATTCAGTGACTTGGCATGAAGAAACATACTGCCTGATCCTATTACAGTGACTGCCCTGTGCAAGGAAGATTCTTAACAACAGGGATATTTTAAGGTCACTGGTAAAATAATTACTTAGACCTAAACCATTTTTCTTTGCTGAGCATAATAGTTTGCTGGTCTCACTGAGCAGTAAATAATAGCGCCTCTGTATGTCAGTGGGTATCAGGTGGTTTTCCTGGCGGTTGTCCAGTATTCCTGCAGATTGGAGTGGCTGAGATTGCTCTACTGGCTCTGAGCTGTTTTGCAGAAGACCTGAGATTTCGAGTGCCTATGTTTTCAGAGGCAAACATAAATACCGGTTTCCATCTGTGTAGCTCCATTGGGACTGGTTCTGTAGGAAGTACTCTCTTTTTTATCTCTAAGGTGTCCCTGTTTCCTTGTTGGATATTTCCAAAGACAGGCAATGTTTTTATCTCTCTTCCTCTCTCTCCCTCTAGGGAAATGTGGTTTCATCTACAAAAATAGTTTTCAGAAGTTCATTTCTATATGCAGTTCTGCTAATGATCACCGATAATGGTGTATTTTGCATTCATTTTCTCTTGATGTCCTTTGAACACATACAAGATACGAAAACATTTTAGCAATGTGTAACTAGACAGGTCTCTGCTAGTATCATTCATGGGTGCTCAACAAGACGGTTGAGTGCAACAGATAGAAATCCATCAAAGTTATTTAATATATTTATGCTTTCAACTTCTCTTTCCTCTTGATTTTTGAACCCATTTACACTTAAAGATTTCTGGAAGAGACATTAATACATATTGTGCGCTAGTGAAGCTTCAAGCAAGCACTTCAGTATCTGTAAAAAAACCACCACCACATAATGCCAATATCCTAAGTAATGCCATAAAAAATAGGCTAAAATGTGGTCTAAACAACATGAAAGAATTTTTTTATTGAAAGGATGTGAATAATTTAAGTGTTGGGAAGAAAGCAGTATTAAAGAATCCGCTGTCAGATTTTCTCAAAGGAGAATATATTACGTTTTGCTATACTTTTTGACTTACTGTCACTTGCTGCTGGAATTCCTGACTTAAATAAATTAGTAAATTAACATAAAATGTCCTCTGCCCATAGAATGACTGTGCAGAGACTTGCTGTACTATCTTACAGTCTCTTTCATAAGAGAAATTGCAATAATTAAAAGTTAATCTAGTGGGAGAGATACTACTGTACTAAGCATCACTCAGTGTGGGTTATGGAAATATACTTTAAAAGAGGCTCTTTTATCTCCTGAAGTCACATGGTAGAATACTTGAGAGGATTACAAATGAATTTGTCTGCAGGATAAAGCCTGCTGTCCTGACAGATTAATTCCCGGAGTACTGTAAAACTGCAATCAAAAATACTATGCTTTGTCACTTCCTTGTAATGAAATAAACATCATTTGTTATGCAGTAGTGCTGAGTTTGCTATTAGAAATATTATTCCTGTGTCTCTTATCAGCCTCAACAATCCTTCCATTGGCAAAAGGCAGAGACACACAATGTCACCATGGGACTTATCAGACAGAAGATGAGATCAACAATGCATCCAGGAATAACATCTCCAGGAACTGGATTCAAAAGCCAGTGCCTGGATTGACTGGAAGATCTTTCTCATGGCTTTAGACTTATGTCTCCAAAGTGTCCTGTATCATGTTCATCTGAAACAATCTGGGTAGGTTATTTAATATATGCTTTCATAGTTAAAGTGAAAACTGAATGGGTAAAAGGCAATCACAGAAGGAGAGGTAATTGATTTTACTCTATGGATTGGCTTTTCTGAGGTCAGTGTCATTCTACTTTGCGATATGACCAGGGTTTCAAAACTTCTTGCACATTATCAAATTTCTTTACTTACCTAAAAATGTAGCTGATTGCACATCCATTTGCGTAACAATTCTCTTTTTTTACATGCAGATGCTGTAAAACTGTAATTTCTTTTTTAATAAAGAAGTTGTATTAACAAAATATTGTATTGTTCTGGACATTGAAGAATACTGATAGTTGATAGGCTGTGCTTCATAACACATACTAATATCTCCTGCATTTCTTAGGGACTTAAATTAGAAAAAGACAAATATTTCCTCCCATTTAAATGTTTATTTTGCACCACAAATATTCATCTAATATATTCATATTAGAGTTAATAATGCATCTTTGTTTGCGCAACAGGCATTTTTATGCTCTCAGTTGAGATTTTTGAGGTATCACTGGAAGCCTCATAAATTCCTGCCCTTTATGGCTTAATGGCCTAAGTTTTTAGTGAGGGATGTTACATCTCATAATGGCAAATGATGACCCATGTGCCCTGCATGGAAATATAATAATAAGAACAAAAATAATGAAAATAGTATGTAAAAATAGACAATACACCTAACACTACAACTGAGCCATTGCGTTTCTCCCATTTTATAAGCACAGCTTTGCTTATTTGGAGAAATTCTTCATACAATTATATTTTGGTTTGTGTCTATGAAAATTCATCTACAAGAATGATGATCCAGATTAGTGTATTGCTTAAGACATAACACCATGCAGTGATGAGTGATACAAAACTATGGAGTAATTCACCCTATATAACACTGCTATAGGTGTGATTAAACCATGCAGCAGCTGGTGGGATAATGTACATCTTCATTATCTCCATTCAAATTAAAAGGGACCTCAACCCAAACTTTAAAGCCATGATACCAGCAAATGCAAACGTGACTTGTAAGGATGGAGGATTTTCTTGAGTTGTCTCTTGGGCAGAGAGATTGGTTGGAGTATCTGCTTGTATGTATGAGAGACAAAGTGAAAGATAAGACAGAAAAGACTGCAAGAACAAGAAAGCAACTAAGAACAGAAGATCATTTCCAGAGAAATGTGTCTAGAAAAGCTGATTTCTTTAGAGTTAGTTATTGCCTGAAAAGAATTTGGAATAGTTGTTGTTGCTGTATTTGTGAGAATCAGATTTTTGGTATTTGTGCTAAAAAAGGATTATATTGAGATGGCTAACCGTCATTAGTTTATTTTTGTAAAGGGAACAACTCACAGGGGTTTTCTTTTATTTAACTAGTTTTATTTCAAAGAACCCTAATAATACATTCTGGTATACAGCAGTAGTAATACACACATGCCAAGGATAAAACTGAGGAC
Source organism: Anthoscopus minutus (assembly GCA_013399455.1). Lineage (NCBI taxonomy): Eukaryota > Metazoa > Chordata > Aves > Passeriformes > Paridae > Anthoscopus > Anthoscopus minutus. Next base: position 89,968 of record VWYI01028467.1, read on the forward strand.
TTTACTCCATCAGCCAGGTGGTCCTGTCAGCTCTGTATTAAAGCTAACTCTGGCTTTCCTCTCTTGCATAGTTCAATGCTATACATTTCCCTCAGAACTTCATTTGTTCACTTTTTACATTTTGCTTAAGACGGGAAAAAACAGAAATAGTGTAAAAAGAGCAAGTAGCATGGAGGAAAAAGAACAGTGTGTTTAGTGAACAAATAGTAATAAACAACTAACCTTTTTCTGTGGACAATAAGCCTGATCATTTCCACTTGAATTTCAACAAACCCGCTCATTCTCTGCTATCTGCAACTTTTCACTTAGAAAAAGTGCCTGAACAGCACATAAGGTCTCATTGTTCCCCCAGACAATCAGTTAGCCAAGAGCAGATGTAACAAACCCTCTTCCTGCTGGGCTGCTGCTGAGCCAGTTTGTGGCCCAGAACATGCATGGGAATTGAATGGTGCTAGCTGGGGAATTTATCCTTCACTCTCCTCTGGGTAAATCCATGCTTTGACTATTTTAATGAGGTGACAGAAAATGTTTCCTACCACGGTGAGTGTGAGAGAACATTTCCAATCAAGGTAACAGAGATGTATATGATACTGGAGACTAGACTTCTGGGAGGCCTGGCACTTTTAAGGTCACTTTGGGAAATGTAACAGTAATCCTTTTGTGCATCTGAAACTGCTCTGGTTTCAATACTACTTAAGCATTTTTAGCATCTATGCAACTGAATAAAGAATTCAGATCACTTTTCAGAAATGCCTCTCTGCTGCACTGGCATCATGAGTGCACTGAGCTTGAGAAGACAGAAGACATGGAGAAGAAAAAGCTGCTCCAAACTAGGAGGTATTTCTATGCCCAGAGGAGTGATGCCTGTAGCAACTAGGTAACTCTAAATAAAAGGTGAATCAAATGGTTTTTCTATCACGTGGGGAAATGGATAGTGTCTGTAGAAGCTTCTCAGTAAGATCAGCTTCACTTCATAGAACAGAACTCAGCAATTACTCGCAGGCTTGCCTGAAGTTTGATTTTGAATCTCTGTGTCATTGAGCAAAAATAAAGAACAACCAGCCCATTAAAGACACATATTCCATTTCCATATCAACTTCGGTCTAAAAGAATGAAGACCTTTGAAAAATTATTTAAAATTCATCACATGAATACATGTTGTGGGGAAGGAGGAAGAAGTTTCATTAATTTCATTTAGAGACAGAAAAAATTAAGACACAGGGAAGGTGCTCAGGACCAAAGCAGGATTGTGAATATAACACAGGATTCCTGACTTCTCACCTGATGCCTTTCACTGCTTTTTTTTCAGTATTTGGTGGAGCTGTTTTTGGAGTCTCATCAAGTAAAAGAATTCTTGAGTTTTAACAGCAGGTTTGTTACGGCTACAAAGTTTATTTGGATTATTGGAAAGCTAACTTTCATGTGAAAATGTATTTTGTATTTTTATTTTCTGATTTCTGAGTTCAGGTTTGGATCTCTGCTGTCTTCCAACTAGGGATGAACGTGGTGTACTATTTTTAATCGCACTCTGGATCCGTCCCTGGCTTGCTTCTAAAGATAAACGAAGCCACATGTCAGTCCTTACATAAGTTGGTAAGCCCATTTCAGTTGTTATGATTCTTCTACTTAGTATTGTTACATTTACAAGCACCTTCAAAAAATCTACAGTCATTATTTATTTCATATTCAACAGCAGAATATTTCTAGTGGGGCAGCTTATTTGCAGAATCAATCTTATGGTCAAAGAAGACAAGTGTAATCTAACAAGCTTGAATGGGAAATTTCTTTTTGAATCTTTGTCATTTTAATAGTCAATGAAGAATTTATATTCTTTATTAATTTTTATCTCCCCTGGTTAGACTGTGATTTGCATATTCATAAAACAGTGCTTTTTGTTTTTTTTGTTTTAATCAGAAAAGAATGTGCCATTGTTTTAATATTGTGTCAGTGAGTTCTGCTGGTTGTGTATAGATAAATGCTGTGTATAAAAGGAATTTATTTACCAAGTTTGTATTTTTTAGTATGCAAGCCTTAACTTTCAATTAATGAATTTGGGGCTGTAATGAGCATTTCCTTTTTAGACATCATTTAGAGCCTGGTTTCTGACATTAATTTAGTGCATGGACAACAGAGATGGTAACATTGATAATAGAGGTGAAGACTATGAAGCAGCTGAAAGTTTTGATGCGGCAACATATTTGTTGCATGATTTTAACACATCATTTGAAGAAAAACAGGAAAGAATCAATATACATGATACAGATAGAGCTTGCTAAGGCTTTTGAAATTCCCTCCTGTGGCATCTCATAAAACAGGGAGGGGCATGCTGTACAGCATAAACTACTGTAAAAACAATACAAAATGCGTATGAAAACCCCATTCAAGCCATAGTTTTAGAAGGTAAATTTTTCAAGAGGAGCATCTCAACCTTTTCAAGAGGTCCAGCTCAGAGGAGCATTCTGGATCTGATAACATGTATTTTAATTAATGACTCGGCTGATGGAATTGACAGTGCGGGTATCAAATCTGCAAGATATGAAGCATCTTAAACATTCTTTTTTTTTCAAAACATGATTAGAATTCAGTAAGAATCAATGGACATAGAAGAAAATTCACAAGTGAGGTAATACGCAAGCTGAAGGACTGGTTAAGCAGCGTTCTGGCGGCATAAGAGAAAAAGCAAAGGATCTTTGGTGGGATGTATAAGCAGATATGTAATATTTTAGAGCAAATGCTGGTCAGACCTCAGCTGGAGTTCTGTGCCTGGAATTGAGCACTGTTCTGATAAAGATCCGCAGGAAGAAACCCAGAGAGAACAATAAAAACAACTGGAGGTCTAAAAAAAACATCACCTATGAGGAAAGATTAAAATAATTGTTTATTCTTTGACAAAATTAAGGGTATAGATGACATTATCAAATGCCCTGAAGGTTGCTGCTCTCTGTATCCACTGAGATAAGCTCATTACCTCTTCTACACTGCAGCACAGGAGATGAGGTTAAACTTTGGAAGATATTTGTAACTCCAAGGTTAGTTCAGCACTGGAATGCACTGCATAGAGGGGCTATTCTGTCTTTCACCATTGGAAGTTTTGAGAAAGAGCTTCAGTAGCAGTTAATATCAATCTACTTATTTTCTGTTATTCTAGGTCTTTTTTTAGTGGGTAGATTTGAAAAATAACACAGACCTTGCTGATTTTGACATCCTATTAGTTAGACAGGAAGGCCAGCATAGAGATAAGCTTTAGGGCTCCAATAAGCTGGAAGCTTATTTATGCCAATGTACTGATTGGATTTGCTTTCAAAATGCTTAGCTAAACATTGAAGAAATATGCCTGAGTGGAGAACCATAGTTCCCAATACTGCTAGCACTGGTTCAGCTGAGCTAGTAGAAGGGGGAGAGGGAAATTTATGAAATAGATAAGTCTCTGTACCTTTTTTTGTATATAGTGGATCATTCTCTGGGTCTTTTTTCACTGTACTATGGGGTTTCAATGCATGTGTGACTACTATTAATAGATTAATCCTTTGGCTTTCTTGAGTTTATTGTTTTATAACATCTTGACAAAAAGGGAGGAATTAAGTACATTTCATTCACTATTAAAAAAAATAAACAAGAGAGAAGTATCATGGGCAAGTAGATAGTGAGATTTAAAATTTTATTTGCTTTATTTATACATGACGTTGTTGGGACATCCTCCCCTACTAAACAATTGAACATCTTCTACAACGAGAACAACCATCTCTTTCTTTTATTCCTCTTAACTTGTAGGGGGAAAAATTACATTAGCTAGCATTTGTTCTTCTGTGTGGCGATGAGAAACTAAATAAATTCAGATCAAAGAAAAATTATGCTCTTGGTTTTTTCTAAAGTCCTGCAGCCATCCTTGCCTTCAACTGAGAGCCCTGCCATGGTCTGGGACTACCTTCTGCAAAACAGCTTTGTCTCTTCTGTTTTCTCCTTCCTGAAACAGGTTTCTTAGGTTGAGTGGACTGTAGCTATTAGGAAAGGAAGCAACCACATTTGAAGATGCAGTCTCTCAGACAGATGGTTCAAATGTGACAGAAGACTTGACAGACAGAGCTGAGGTTCAGGGGGTGTTCAGGTTCACTCTGTGCAGCGCAGGAACTGTTTGCAATGATTTTTATCACACCTTCCATCAGTATGACTGAAGAGAAGCTATACAAGTGAGACTCAGTTTTTAGTATACTGATTGCTCCCGCCAAATCTGTGCCAAGATACCTATTCAGTGTTCTGTCTAGCTGGAGAATGGGAATTTCTGATCTGTGATTAACCACACTAGGGAGCTCAAAACAGACAAACTGTACTTTGTCAAGTGTGAGTCTGTCTTGGATGATCCTTCCTCGGATGAGCCTCAGACCTACATTATAGGTGTAGGTCTGCACACAGGTCATACATGTCTCCACTACTGCCTCCTGCTCATCTTGATAAGACTTCCCAAATGGATCCTGGACTTGGTTTGACATGTCACCTTGGATGATGGTCACTGTTGCATGGCAAACTTGTTTCTATTGCCACCTGGCCCTGCTCTTGGCTGTGCCCTCATTGGTGACCTTGGCTCTCAGTTCATGATGCCTGGAGGAGTAGCTCTGCCCTGACACTGATGTGCAGATCAGGAAGGAGAAAATGATTGGATAAAAATACTCATTCTAAAATATCTTTTTTTTTTCCCAGCCCCACTCAAAATACTCTTTCTCTTATTCATGACTCTGGATTTAATTCAATGTATTTATTAAATTTATTTTAGCTTTTAATTTTAACTATGTAAAATGATGCTTTCCGTAGTTTGCTGTCGCCTGACTTTAAAATATTACACACAACAAAATACTGGAGTACTTTGACAATGTAAATCTGTTGGTGATTAATTTTAGCAGTCAAATGTCTTCAGATCTGTATTGCTTTTATTTCTTGAAATGCAAGATGTCTAATCTGGTTAAGACAGCATATTGTCATGCCAAGCACATTCATTGTACAGGATTAAGAACTATAGGATTATAGATCCTAATTATAGACTCTTGTTGGTTTACTATGTCTTAATAAGTTGTTTTCAAGTTCTGATTCCACTTGTCATCTCTTTTGCAATCATGTTTTTAATAAAGTTTCTGATGCATCTTCTAATTTGTCAAACCTGTATTCTGATAGCAATACCTGGATTCTATTTCATGTCAATATTAGCAAAGCAAATAATTTAAAGTTCAAGGTCCTTATACTGAACACCTCTGCTCTTTTGGGTTTTTTACAACAAACTTCAAGTTTTACTGGTTTTTGATTATTTGAATATTCAACTTTTTGCACTTTGGTGTCTTGGTTTTCAGATTGCCTCTGGAAAAGCTATAGTTGATGACTTTCTGTAGACATTTTTTCTGCCTATGGGCCATTGTAGTCAGTGTAGATTTACACACTGGAAAGTAAATTAGAAGATATTAGTAGTTATAGGTACTGTATTTACTTTATGAGATATTTGCCTTTTCATATCACCTTTGTCATATTATTTCGGTCTCAGTGAACTTCCTGCTTGGTGGGTGCCATGAGGAATGTGCCACCGAGAACATTATTTGCCTGTGGCTATGCCCTGCAGGACTGGCCAAACAGGATTCTTTCACACTCAGTGGAAGCTGTCAAGATAATTAGAGTTTCAATTATTGACTGGAATTCGGCCTAAATTCCTTAACTGATGAATGGAATAAGGTCTTATTTACCTTAGGTTTTTGCTCAAGTTCCTCACAATGCAGCACACGGCTCAGTTCAGCTGCACTAACAGCATGGAAAGTACATGGTCCAGCTGATATTGCTGTCATTTGAAGCATATTTTTTTTTAAGCATATGCTACTGTAATCAAACCAGTGGTGAAATGGAGTCTTATTTACAGCACTTTTATAGAACTTTGCCTACTACCTTTAAAGACAGAACACACAGAACAGTAGAGACCAGGACTTCAAGTGTGCTAAGTACCATGCTTGTGTCAGGGCAGCAATGGGAATTGCTGAGGGCAAGCCCAGATGAGACATAGTAATCACTCTTTATCAAACTACCGGAGCTGAAAAAACACTTCTCCTTAGCAAGTGAGTCCTTTTATAGCTCTATATGTGGCCTCAATTCAGAAATCTTGTGCGTACAGTTCAGTCTTTAATTATGACATACATTAAGAAGGCTTGGAAACTGATTTGGAGCAGTGCATGCCGCATGAATGAAAACTGCTGGATAACCACCCGGCATATCTTTCATTTTCCCATTTTCAGCTGCGCGATCCCGTGCCTTTGTTACTGCGTACCATTAAACACAGCATTATGAACTTCCTTGTGTTTTTCACGGCAACAGAGCACTGAGAGTTTACCAGCCCCGCGCTCGCCTGCCCTCGGACAGCAGCAGCGCCGCAGCGCCGGAATCCCCGCGGAGGCGACGCGCGGAGGCCCCGCAGGCCCGGGCCTTGCCTCGCCCCCGCCCCGCGGCCNCGGGAGCGTGACGTGACTGCCCGGGCTGTGGCTCCCCGCTAGTGCTGCTGCACCTGCTCGCCGATGCGTCTCCGGGAGCCTGTGCCCAGGCGGGCGGAGCCGGCGCCGCCGGGGTGCTCTGCCCCTAGGCAGGGCGCCGTGACCGGGCGCGGACTGGCTGGCGCGGCTGTGGGTCACTGCCCGGAAGAACGTGGGGACAGGTGGCGGCCCGGGCCATGCCACTGTGTCCGACTGCGGCGGGAGGGCGTCCTTGGATCCGTCGGGGCTTGCGTGGGCACGGAAGGGGCAGTCGGCGGCCGGGATGCGTTTGTCCCCGAGTCCAGCCGCGGTGGAAGGCAAAACTGGGTAAAAGCAGTTCTCGGGGATCATCCCGGGAGGTGCCGGGAGCATCTGCCCCGGAGGAGGCAGCGGCGGCGGACAAAGAGCCGTCGCATCCCCGGGGCCGGCGGGTCGGAGCAGCTGCCGTGCTCCCCTCGTAAGTGCCTGTGCGGGGCCCGAGGGGATGGGCGGCCCGGCGGCGCTGACCGAGACGAGGAGAGGAGAGATGCGCGAAGAAGCTGAGCTAGTGCTGAGCGCTTCGCCTCCGCTCACAGAGCTGTCGGCCGGCGGGGCGGCAGGTGCGGAGCAGGAGAGAGCGCCGAAAGGGGCAGGGAGAGAAGCGGGGGGAGGGCCGGGCAGGGCGCTTGGTGGGGTGCCGGAGCAGCGGGGCAGGGACCGGAGTGGCGTTCTGCCCTGCGAGATAGCGGGGCTGTGTTCGCCTGTCTCGTTTGTGGCTGCTTTATGGTCTGTCGAGCAATATTGAGTGTCATACTTAGTCGCCGATAAGTGGTCTTGTAAGCTGAAGTAGACTTAGCCTTAATTTCTAATGTAGTTATGTTGGACAGTAAGGCTCAGAAAGTAAATTTTGGTTGCAAGTTGATTTCAAGCGATGAGCTATGCAGAAATTTGTGCTGCCAGAACGCAGATGCGACTCACTCCCGGAGAGTCGCCGGCCTTTGGAAATATGAGAACACAGAGTGAGCAAAGCCTTAATGATACCCTCAGAGTTTGTCTTGCGGACACAAAAAACTACAGTGTTTTCAGGAGTTTGCATGTGTTGTCTGTTTTGTTAGCAGATAATGTACTAAGTTTTATGTTTGGTTTATTTGCTGTGTTCATTTTTAAGCATGTTCTTAGGAAGTCTCAAAAACAGTTATTTAGATAGATAAAATAATTAATCTTCTACAGACTTGCTTGTAACTGAAAGTTACCAGCTTCTCTTTTGAAGCAGATGTAAGGTTATTTAGACTAGAAGTGTGTATTGGCAGCTACCATCTGTTCAAATATTTGTATTCCTCTCTACAGAGCAAAACCTGAAATCTTGATGCTTTAATATTTGTGTTGTTGTTTCTGTTATAGATCTGTTTAGTGAGTTTTTGGAAGGGTTAAGGTTTGGCCTTCTGTATTTGTCTCTTGGCAGTCATTCATCCGTTGTGCTTGGTTAATGTTACCTAGTGAGCAAAGAAGGATAAATAATTTACTGTTCTCATTATGCTTTTAATAAATAACAAATGGGAGTGCACCTCACAGCTGCGACTGGAATATCCATCTTGTTGTGCTGTATTTAGAAGGAGAATTTTTTTTAATGTAGAAGACCTGAACAGTCACAAAAGCATTTTGATTATAGACTGCAGCTATCTTTATAGCTTTTATTGACTTGGTTTAAAAATTCATGTAAAATACCAAATGAGATGGTCACTCACTGTTCCTCTTAGGTTTATGGATTTTCTCAAAAAGGAGATGTGTACTTTGTTTTTTTATTTTTAATGTGGTATGTAAAATATTGTCTTATTGTAACCTGCCAAGACTTGGATTAGAGACTTTATTAGCACTAATACACTAACCATATTTTAATAAATTAAGAAAATATTTAAATGCATTTGCAGATACAATGTCAGGAAAGTCATGGTTATTTTACTCAAGTTTTAATTTTACTTACTGAATATTTTCAGTGCTAACTGAAAATGAGAGAGTCTTTAGGTCCAAGTCTTGACAAGAATGACACTACTGTCATTGTGATCAGGTTTAAACCTGAGATGGGCTTGTGAAATTGTTTCCAAGATAAGGCAGAACAATGCTGTGCTTTAAAAAGAGCAGCAAGTGCAAAAGAGAATCATATTTTCAGTTTAGTTAACTTGTTTGGGGAGTCTTTGTGAACAGAACAGCATTCTTTGAATGTTTGTTTGCAATGAAAGTTTGTGGTATTCTTTGCATTTGCAAAGCACTGACTTTTCACTCTAGTAAGAGGTATACTATCTAAAAGACTCTAAGCCATGTTTATTTATAAGTTTCACAAGCACTTCATAAATACAGGTCACTGAATCTCATGTGCTGCTTGTTTCTGTAAGAGAGACACTTGCTGTCTGTACCTGTATTTTTCTAGTTGAAGATACACCTATAGTAAAGTTTTAAAGTTAGTTCATCAAATCAAAAATACTTTTAACTTCATAAAATCCTGCTATCAAGTAGACTGTGTTTCTTTTAGTACAGTGCAAAACAGTGTTTTCAAAGCATAGAGTGAGAGTAAAAATAGAAGACTCACATCATAGTATTATATGACAACACTAGAGGGAATGCAGTAGAAAAATATTCTCACATTAAACCAAATGTGTTTCTTCTAGCTGTAGAATTCTGTAGGCTTGCCAAACTTACAGTTTACCTTCCATTTACTTTCTTATCTAATTTATCATCTGTTGGTAAATACATGGTGTGAGGTCCGTTGAAAATAAAATAAGAATATGTAAAGACTGGAGTAGTCCAGTGCTTTCTTACTTTCTTACTGGCTCAAAAAATAAAAAAAAATTCAAATTTTGTTTTGGGTTCCTGGAGCAGAAGTTTCTATCACAATTGCAAAATTTTAGAACTGGGAATTATTTTTTGCAAACCTTAAAGGAATTCCTATGCCAAATCTTGAATTGTGTTCATGCAATCAACGGTCATTGGTAATGGTGTTTAGACTTGCTTGAAATCTCTGGCTAAGGTTAAATATAAAACAGTTTAGGGAGAAAACATACCAAACTTTTGTGCTGTGCCTACATCTCATGAATATCTTATACTGGATAGATGTAATTGAATTAGTTTTGAACTTGAAATTAATGCCCATATATGCCTTACAAGAATTTAAATTTCAAACTGCCTGTTTGCATCTGATAGGTTTGAAGTAGCACTACTTAATTGAACTGCTTCTTTAAAAGGTATTCATTAGTCCACTATTCTTAATTCCCTACTGAGTTCTTTAGAGTTAAAATATATTACATTCCAAGCTCTATAATGCCAAATATTTAAAAATAATTTTTTTCCCTAAACTGGCTGAGAAGAATGCAAGCCCAGTGGTGGGCTAATGGCAGTTTTTAAGGAAAAATCCTCCCAAATTTTAGGAAAAATGCCTCCCAAATCAGCTGAAGCAGATGTTGGAGTCTAAGAGATGAAGTCTTTGAGACTCAGTTATGTATTAAAATGCCTGCTGCATGGAGGTTAAACCACAATGGCTAATAGGCACATTCTTTTGATAAATACTAACTAGAATTTGCTTTTGGTTAAAGTGTTCGGAGGTGTTAACTTTCTTCCTTGGGGATATTTTTTTTTCTTCCTACTCGAGCAGGTAGCCATTCTTTTCTGACTCTACTCTTTTACTATTAAAGCTAAAAATGAGATTACTGGTGTGTGAAATGTTTGGTGTTGGCATTGCTTTTAAATAGGCAATAGGAGTCAGGAGATTGTTCAGAGTTATCTTCAAAGTGTCTGGTATTTAAAAGCAGTCTGTGAAAGACAAACTCCAGAGTTTGTAGTAGATGGTTTTCAAAAATTACTATTTTTTTTTTAAAAAGGAAACAAAACCAAATAAATTACTGCCTTTCTGGGAGTCTTTCAGTATTTAATTATTATGTACTTTGATTAGACAAGGAGCTAAACCCCTCAGAGTTATAACAGAAAAATTAGGTTAAGCATTTTCATTTGTCTGCTGTTAAAAATGTTTGTGGTTCTCAATTTCTTTTAGAAGCTTTTGGAAGTGTTAAACCAGCTGTTGTTAAACTGGTTTCTTTGTAGTACATTTTATTTTACTGTTAGAGAAAATAACAGATTTGAGCATAGTTTCCTCATGAAGTTGTGGTTAATCAGCAGTGCAGGTGTGGCAGTGAAGAGGTAATAAAATGCGACATTTTGTTAGCTCCCTCTGAATTTGCATTATTTCCAGATGGAAGCATAAGGAAATTAATTATTTTGTTGTATCTTCCTGATTTATTACAGTACTTGACATTTTTTATGTGATTCTAATTGTATAGCATCAACTAAGGCAAAACCAGCCACATTTGGTAGGCACTAATGTGATTCCAAACTTTAATCTCATATAAATGCAGTAGAAAAAGTACTAAGAAAATTAATTACATTATTTAATATGCGTGCTGCCCTGAAATGTCAGAATATCAGCTTTTGTTCACAGTAGCAGAATTACTACTAAAGAGTGCTGTGCCATCAGAGTGTAGTTTTTTGCACACAGTCAGCTTGGCTCCTATTGAAGCCCTCTGCTTACCATTTGCTTCATGTTTTTTCACAGCAAGGCTGTTCATCGCTGCCTTAGTCCAAAATACGAATCCTTCTTGCAAGCCTTTAATAATGCTGAAATTTAATGTGCATTTTTAATCCTCCTCCTTTTGGTTACCATTGCTTTGAAGAGCTCTTTCCCAAAAGAGAGCTTTTAATCTTACAGCCACTTGGCTTTTTGCATGTATGTTTGGTTTATTAATGTGTAATGTGTCTTCATATTGGTCTGGGTGACTCTTGAAACTGAGATACTTAATATCTGCTTCCTTGTCTTCTCTGGGTAGTGTACCCAGCTTCTGCCTGCTCACTGCCTATTGAGAAGTAATCTTAGGAAAGAAAAAATTGTGAATGGAAAGTGTTTTACACAGATGGTTTGCTTATGAGTGCCCATTTGACAGGCTATGGGAAAAGTATAGCTGAGGAACTTTATTTTTGGCTCTTCTAGGAATAACTTGTATAACTTTTTAAACATTTTTCCTTCCTGTATCAGAAAGAGCTTGTTTTTTGATAGCTGAGAAGTTATGCATGGATTTATTTACTGTTTAGACTGAGGTCAATATTTAATGTATAAACAGAGTGATAGTCTTGTAAATACCCTAATATTTTTAGTTTGGGCTCTTTCTTTTTTTTTTTTACTGTTAAAAATACTGCAGGATATATAGGCAGGTTAGGTGGAAAAGCTGTAGAAAAGAGTTAAGTGGAGCATTTCTCAGAGGAGTGGGACCATGTAGGTTGGATAGATTCTTCCCATCCATCCCCTAAACTTACTATATTGCTGTCCATAGGGACAGCTAGAAATGCATTTGAACATTTGAAAGTTAGTAAGTAGACTTTCAATTTTTTTTTTTTCTCTGAGGCAGCATGGCCTTCTGGGCTTCAGAGTACAGGCAAATTTGTGTCTATTGTCATGCATATGGGAATGCAGCATCTTTTAACCTGTTTACTCTGTGTACTTAAAGTACTTGCTTCAAACAGAGCCCTAAGACTTGTACAGAAATAGTAAAATAAATAAACAAAAACAAATAAGCTTTTCTTGAGCTTTTTTTTATTCTTAGAAAAGGCTAAGTAGTATTTTTTTAAGAAACAGTTTTTTGAAAAAAACTTTCCATGACAAAGTTCAGCCCAAGGGGGTGTGCAGCTTTAAACAGTCAGTGGTCCTGGTGATAGGAAGTTCCATTATACAGCAGTCTGTGAGTTTTAAGAACAATGGGCAATGCATCTTTCAAACTTGAAATAGAAACTAGTCAACAGCAGGGACTATGTGGCTGAAGTGTGTTCCTGTTTTGGCCTCAGTAGGGTCTCAATTTCTGCATTTGTTGTGTGGATTTGGGTGCACTTTCCTGGGTGCTGTGGAAGAGGTGAGGCATCCAGGCAGCCCTTCTGCATCCATGGTCAGAGCCTGTGTCTTTTGTTAGTTGTGAAGACTGGAATCCTAAGAACTGGGAATTGTGACAGCTTGGTGTTGTTGCCAGTTCAGTGGTATTGGGTATGACTGCCTTGGTGGTCAGAAGAGAGTGGTGGGAACGAAGAAAGGGAAGGTGTGTGGATGTGACCCTGACTTTGAGATGTGCAAAATCGATATTTTTCAGCTGGGGTGATGAACTATAAAGATAGCAATATTTTAGCTTATTAAATGTAAAACTATTATATGATAATTGCATTGTAGAGCTGAAAACATTCTTGAAATTGAACTTTGAAGAAATGTCCTGTAGCTATGTCAGTTCCTTCATTTTAATTTGTCTACTTAACTGGTTTTATCATCATGTAGAGCATGTAATTATAGGGCTTCTATTAGTTAAGAAGAACTATATGGAAAACAAACAGGAGTATTTGCCAAAGTTACTTAAAAGTAAGCTTTTCATCTCTGTTATAGGAAAGCTTCAGAGCCCAAAACTGTGATAGTGTTTTTCTGTGTAAGTCATATTTGTGCAACTGCTCTCGGTAGTTCAAAATAAAACAAATTTCTACATAAAATTTTCTGCAGAAAAGGAGCCCAAAACAGAAATGTTCCTATTTATTCATGTATTGTCCTTTTTGTCCCTTAAGTCTGGCCAGTTTCTTAGAGGGGGGTGAAGGGTTTTTTTCCCCTTTTCCCTTCCTCCCCCAATTTATTTTTGTGTTTTGTTTTTTTTCTTAGCAATTACCATATTCTTGATGTTTGAATGGTTGAATTTCACCCACACGTACCTGCTGATGTGGCAAAGCTCCTTGCTCCACACTGATGTGTACGCACTGCAATCCTTGAAATGCAGAACAGTTTTGAATCGTGTTCTCTAAGTTTGAAGTCACCAGAAAGTCTTAATTTAACTAAAACATCACTTCATATGTAATCTTGGGATTCCGTTCTCGATATCTTCTTGTGTGTTTTGTGAAGTAGCTAATAGAGTGGATGTATAACATGTAAGTTGATGGCATCCTCTCTTCATGGTTATAATCGTCGTCATTATAGATCTTCTCCCTGCCTTGTCTTTTCAAGTGTAGGATCCAAGCAACTTTCTCTGTAAAATACAATGTATTATTTTGTTTAGATTTTTTTTTTGCAGATTAAGTATCCTTTTGAGCTTTTTCTCTCTTCTGTATTTATGTAAGGTGGAAAAGGTTTTTTTTTGCAGTGAGTAATCAGTGCTAAGTAATTCCTTCACAAATTTTTTCATACTACTTCCAACACACAGTTTTGAATTATGCAAAGATTTTTGTCATTTCTGATAAACTGCTGGAAAGTAGAACTTGTAAAAATCATGTGTTGTATGTGTTTTCTGTTGATTTTATGAAAAGCATATGTAATTAAAAAAAATTGAAAGATTGTCAGTTAAATTGCCAATTCATAGTACTTTTTACCTATAATGTGTTTTTGGTATACTTCTTCACTTAATCATGTAATGTGCTAAATATATACCATCATATTTAATGAAAAATCTGGTTCGCTAAGTCTCATTTCAGTTAACTGTTAAAAGATCAGCTGAGTAATTTAACCAAAACCACTATAGACCATGATTTATTTAAAGGCACACTGATTTCTGTCCTAGATTATCTGTTTCATTGAGATGAAAAGTTAGAAATTTCTTTTCTTCACTGATTCCCAGGTCTACTCCTCCTTCATGAATGAAATATATTTGTTTTGATATGAAACAGCTCTAGATTATATTAAAAATGACATTATTTTGTGATGTAGAGGATGTTCTTGTTTCGCCAAGCCATTTAGATGCAGAATCTGCTGTTAGATCTCCTGGACTCAACAGTACAATGGGTGGGAAAAGCATTTTTGGTGGTTGAAGTTCGTACTTTTGCAGGAGTAGTTGACAGTTTCCATTCTATCTATCTGACAAAGTACTTTGAACATATTTGAGTGTTTTTAAAATTCAAATAGCTGTCATATATTTACTTCCTGTTTACCTTCTGATAATGTTACTATTTCATTTAGGGATTCATATAATGAGGCTTTTATTATGGCCAGTGACCCCTTGGAAGGCTTTCATGAAGTGAACCTCGCTTCGCCTACTACACCAGATCTTCTTGGAGTAAATGAGCCAGGGACTCAGGAACAAACTACCTCACCCAGTGTAATCTACCGACCACATCCTTCTGTTGTGTCCACACCAATCCAACCCAATGCATTAAATGTTTCTGACCTTCCTACACAACCTGTTTATTCATCTCCCAGACAGTTGAATTGTGGAGAAGTATCAGGTGTCAGGTAAATGCCATGTGTCTTTTTATTTAAATTGTTGATGTTTGTTGCGTATAAACTATTTGCTTCATTAAAGATACAATTTTAATATTATTTATAATGTAATATTAAATTGTGTCCATAATTATATATTCAACATCACTACTACCATTTCTAAAGTACTAACTCCTAATGTATTATATAAATAAAAATTATATTGCTTTCTTTACAGCATCAATGTTACCGACGCAGTACTTTGTTCTACCTCTGGACCCCAGAGTGGGTCATTCAATCACAGTAATGCCAGGAAGGAGAGCAATAACATAGAGAGAGAGCTTTTGCAGGGTACTACAGTAGCAGATGTTGCTGAAGGAAATGAAGATATTTTTGGGTTGAGTACAGACAGTTTATCTCACTTACGGAGCCCATCTGTACTGGAAGTAAGAGAAAAGGGCTATGAACGATTGAAAGAAGAACTTGCAAAAGCTCAGAGGGTAAGGTTCGTTGTCTTGTTTCCTCCCTCTTTTTCTCTCTTCAAAGTGTTTCTAATGTTGCAGAATGATAGATGGGCCAGAAGATGCATTTGAAGTCCGTTCATTTCTTACAGATTTATTATGATGTAATTATGTAATGTAAAATTTTCTAAGTGCAGTGCTGATGTCTTAGAATTATTATTTGATAATTCTTTTTTCTAGTGCTGCTGCTGCTACTTAATCATGAAGCTTTTGCTGCAATATCTGGTTAAACACACTCTCTTTTTGGAATGTAGGCTTTCCTTCATTCTGACATTTGAGAATAGGAGTATTTTTCTGTCATCCTGTTGTTACTGAATAAGTATTTGTAGACACTGATTACATACCTTTCGAGTCTTCTTTCCTCTAGAGTTTAAAAGTGCAGCATGTATCATGGAATTTATAAAAGCTTTAGAAACAAGAGTGTTTCATAGGGTAATGCCTGCATAGGAAAGAAGCAGTAAAAATGTCTCTGGTGTTTAGAGTACTGTTGCACAGCACTTCAAATTGAATATGGATACCTTTGAAGACACTGTGTCTCAATTCATTAATATTTGTAAAGCGCTTTGTCTTGTTTGGATGGATGGTGCTATATAAATGCAAAGCCATTATTTATCATTTTAACATTTCTCTGTGCTTAAGTTTTTGAGTAGATTTTGTGCTATTTGTATCTGTGCTCTTTCTTCTCTTCTAGATGATTCCATTCTTGTTTAGGTTTAAGCTCATCTTGTGTTTGAACTTGCTACCCTCTGTTCGTTACATTTCATTGTTGGATGCAGTCATCATTACTGTCATAGTGAGCCTTAACTATGCATTCAGACATTGCTTTTTCTGTTGGTTGTTTTATTGCTGAGTAGTGGCTTCCTTTGCTAAGTTGTGTGTTTGCTTAGATTTTGACCACTGAAGAAATACATAAACCTGAGCTAAACTTAAGGACCTTGCATGTGAATATATAATCCTAGCAGTTAAAGTTGGAGCCCTAGAAAGTAAGAACAAATTAACATCCAAACTTTAGAGAAGCTCTTCTTTATAGTATACCAAATTACAGCTCATGTACTTGAAAACCACAACTTGGGTCTGCTGCTGATAGCTTCGAATGATCTCGAAATCTTATTCCAATGTATACCACTTTGTCTCTTAAAGATTGAAGTCTTATTTCACTCTGAAGTTTGTCAAGTCTGTTCTTAAAGAAATGGCATGAAGGCTGCTAGGATGTGCTTAACTGCATATTATATGTTTTCAAACTCTTTGTGTGATCTTAACGAGAGCAATTCAGCACTAACTTGAGACTGTTGATGTCAGAGTTCTTGCTAGTTCTCAACTCTTCATGTGATTCTTACCAGTGTTATACTGGAGATGTAACTTTCTTTGCTTATCTTTCTGAACTTGCACTGTTTCAGAATTGCTTAGTCATGGCAGGGGTCTGTACAGATTGTTCAATAAACCCTGTTCCTTCCATTATACTCACTTTCTCTTCCTGCATGAGGACTATTTTTTCCTGTCCATAACTCATCTCTGGTATCTTTCTTCCAAAACTCATGGCTGTTCATGTAGTGCTGTATCCTGTCTGTGATATTCATATGTCATGCAATCTTTAAACTTCTGTTTCCAAGCATATTCACATTTGTTGATAAGTACTCAGTTCAAACCCTTTAGATGTAATGAATAGGCAGTGTCTTTGTGTAAATGGTTGTCTTTTGTGTGATGGCTTTAAATTCTCTCTAATTCTCTGGCTGTTTGCTGGTGAGAAAAATGAGAATTACAATTTGCACTTGAATTTAGTCAGCTTATTGAACCTGGAAACTTTACAGGCTATGGAGAGTGAACAAATTAAATGCAAATTTGCTATTTTGCATTTTTCATTTGTTCCAAATTTCCTACTCAAACTGTGTGCTATTGTACTATACATTGAAGATTGATTTAAATTTGTTGCAGGTGTGATCAGAAAGCAAACTAGAAAGGAAAAGAAAATTTTAAAGTTTAGATATCCACTGATTTTTTTTTTCACTTTGCTTGGATTACAACTCCTTCTTAAAGTGCTGTCAGTTTTTTTATATTAGATAATGTATGTATGCCATGTAATTGTTAGACATTTCAGTATGGCTCCTGAATAAATTATTCAGTAATAGAATAAGTGTTTTTTTTCCTGATTTGTGTGTGCCTTAGTTTTCTTAAGATTATAGACTTATTAAAATGAATGGCATTACTGGCAAGATAGTTAAAAAGTCTTTCAAAAATTTGTATCTTGATAAGAAAAAAATACACTGTCTACTTCAATCTAGATCAGTTGCAGCATCAAATCATGTCATAAGATTGGGAGGAAGGTTGGATCAGAGTTTAAAAGTGGTGCTGAACTCTGTACTAATGGGGCATATACAATTTTACATACTTCTGCCTTAAAATGCTCCCTTAATTAAAATGAGAGATGTTGGGTTTTTTTAATCTTCAAGACTACTCAGATAATTTTTTACTTACTTTTTCACTGAAGGTATAATTTCTGGCTGTATTCTAAGGGTGGAGATGAGTAGTGTTTGCTTTAGATCATCTGAACCCTTCTTGTGTCACTAATCTTCTAAAGCAGCATCAGGGAAATTGAGGTGGTGTTAAAAGACTGAGTGAAGGAAATGCATGGGACCTTATGTCCTCATGTCTCTATGCATTTGTATTTTCTCTGCCAAGTTTGGATTGAGCTCTGTGGTTATTGACCTAGGTCAGCCACACATAGATAGCCTCCCAGAAAACAGTGATGATATTTTGATACACAGTATTTCTTGATATACAAATTTAGTGGAGTCCTTGAGAGGGAACACCTTTTGCTTTTCATCTGAGTTAACCAGCATACTACATGTATTTTGAATAGCTTACCTGTAGTTCCTGAGTTTTAGCATTTCATAGTCGTGTTTTTCTAGAATTTTTCTGTGATTTGACCCAAAGCTATTTCCTTATCAAACAAACTGATGTTTTAGCCCTCTTTGATGAAGAAAGAGCAGTCTGCCAGAGATGATGGTTACAACACATGTTTGGTTTCCATGATTCCCATGGTCTTTAAGAGTAAGATGTGTGCAGTTGTTCGTAACAAGTAAAACCATGTTCGACTTTCTGTCGTAAAATGTGAATGAATTATATTTTCCTAGTAGAGTAAAATTGATTTATTTTCCTCTGATACAGTAATTCTTGTGAAAGAGGAAATAGTATAGAATGTGCTATCAATTTTAATATTGTTTGAAAGCCTGATTCTCAGATTTAGAATTTTTGTTCAAAGGCTTCAATTTCTGTATACATTTTTAATTTCAGAAACAAACTGAGTGTTACAGTTTGATCGCATGTTTTTAGATCT
>VWYI01028468.1:5187-25593 GCA_013399455.1 Anthoscopus minutus
GCTGGTGGCTTAGCCTGGCCCGGCCCGGCCCGGCCCCGGCCCTGGCCCGGCCGGGCCCAGGTCGGGCCGGGCTTCCCCTCACTCACAGCTCTGTCACCTTCAGCCGCCAGAAACCCAAGAGAGCGAGTTCAGAGTTTCCCGGGCTTCACAATGGTATTCACGAGAGTGGAACTTAGCTTTGAATAGCTTACAGAGCTGTCAGTTCTCAGAACTGGACAGTCACTGGCTATCTCTGAAACTCCCAAGCGTCTCTCTCAGGAGAACCATTTCCGAAAATGTTTTACTTCCTTCTTTTTCAATACTAACCAAAGTCAAACCAGCACACTAGGATAATCCAGAGACAGTTGAAAAATGAAATTTTTGCATCAGTGAACCTGTGGGCTTCTTCAGGAGGACTGCTTTGTCAGGTTTTAATTCCTGTTAAAGCCATTAGAATTTTTAAAAGATGGAACAGCTCTTTGTACAAAATGACTAAAAATTTCTTTTGTTTTGTTCTGTATTGTTTTGATTGAGTTGATGTATAAATACAGTTTTTCTTTCTGAGAGCCAAGCTCTATTTATAGAATTGCATAGGAAAAAATTGAGCAGAACTTGCCCAAGGGAATATTGCTACACTGTTCCTGAAGCACCATCAGCACCAGGAAGATTTATTTCTTCAGTGATTCTTTTGATTTTCCTCTGAATTTCAGAGTTCAGACTTCAATGAACTAAGAGTACCTTGAACAGAAAGAGATACCATATTGAGATTTGAGTTTCCTATATCATTTGACATCCTAGTGCAAAATTCAGTGTATATTTTCCATTTGAAATAAATTGACATATCTATCTGATTCTGTGGAGAATTCTGAAAAATGAAAAAAGTTCATAATGGGAATTTATGTCTAAGCCTAAGTCTAAAATGTTGCATCTGTTTTTCCTTGCACCTCACAGACTTATCATGCTTGTAGCTTTTCTGTGACCATAGTAATCACAGGGTCATCACACATTTTTGTTTGAATGGATGTAAAAAGAAAACTAGGAAAGTTTTCACATAAAGTGGGAAAAGTTCTAATAGATAATTCTAACCTAGGTTGTTTATTTTAATTTTTAGGCAAATATTAACACATTCTCTGTACTATTTCTCCACCCCTTATAACTTACGACTGAACACAGATGAAACAAATAGTATAAAACATATTCATATGCTTATATATACCAGAGTCATTTGACAGTTTTATATTGTGGATCTTTAGCCTCTCTTGCCATGAGTCTCCAATTTTGGAGATCTGTTTTTAAAAGAAAAGAAATTTTCTGATGCTCTATTTGGAGGGGGGAGAAAACAAAACAAGTTTTCTTGGATATTTTTCAAACCAGGAAAAATCTATTTGTGTTCTAATCTTTGCTGCGTTTTCTGTGGGTTGAACAAAACTGTGTGACCAAAACTTGGAGTTCCATGGAGATGCTTGAAAAACTGGGAGTTGTGAAACCATCATCAGTCTGGGAGTTGTGAAACCAGTGAGTAAACAGGAGCCTAGAGTGCTTTGAGCACTCTTCTACTCTGCTCAGAACGCCCACAGTTGACATGGTAGGGATGGTGTAATCACAGAATCATTTAAGATGGAGAACACACTTAAGGTCAGGTCTAACTGGAATGGTACATGTTCATTTCCTTCCTTCCTTTTATAGACCTGGGATGACTGCCCTTGGTGTAGATACCACTATTCTGATGAGAGAGGTGGATAAGAAATATAGCTACTAAGAACTTCCTGCAGGTGGTGTTGCTGGTGAAGTTTTTTCAGGTGTATGTTTCATGCCAGTGACAGTGGTACCAAGAGGATCAGACACCATATGGATTTGTTAGGTTATTTAAGAAAAAACATTACACTCTGTATGGAAATGGGACTGTGCTTCCAGTAGCATCTGTAATAGCCTCAGGAACAGATCGGTGTGTGTCTTCTCACTTGGTCTTCAGGATGCTGCTTTTGGGGTTACTAAAAAGCAGTGGAGAAGGTGACAGAATAAGCCATTTCCTGTAAAATGAGAAATTAAGGTCAGAACAGAAACATGTTCTGTTTCTTGAAATAAATAAACACAAATTAAGCCAAATATGAATTAAGTAAAATATGAGATATTCATGTGATAGATTTGCTCCCTGTTGCATTCTTATCCACGTTTGATTTTTTTGGATATGAAGAACTTTACTGACTGGTTAGGGGTGACAAGTGATGTCTGGCTTTGATTGCAGCATAATCCTTGTAAAGGTGGCACCAAGTGGGCCTGCATGCTTGGAACAAATAGTGAAGTGCACTGTCAGTACATTTGTGTGAGGTATTTACTTTGAAAACTTACAAAATTTACAGTGGAGTATGCTCTTATTGTATGATGAAAATACAGTCAATAATGTTGCTCTGACGACTTCCTTGTTTTCTAAAAGTAAATATATTGTACACGAGGGAAGGAGAGGAAAAGATTAATGTCTAGGAAACATATGTGTGCAACAGTTCAAGGATCTTGATTATCAATCTTCCCAATGAGTTCTGATTGCATTGATTTTTTTTTTTAAATCTACTCCAGGTTCTTCATATTTTATCTTTTATGACATATCAGCATATGTTGTGATGTTGCTGCTATAATTCTCTGGCAATCCAATGAACAATTATGACAAGAATTACTCATTTTTTCCATATTGCTTTATGCTTAAATGCAGAGGCATATAAAACTGAAGGTAATCCCATTAAACTTGGCAGACAGTTGCTAGTTTGAATGCAGAGGCATATAAAACTGAAGGTAATCCCATTAAACTTGGCAGACAGTTGCTAGTTTGAATTGTTTCAAAGAAGATTACTGGAGAGAAGGTGAAAAATTAAAATTAACAGGTTTTTTTTTTTAAAGTTCTCGTGAAAAGACTTTGGCTTGGCACTGACTACTCCTTGTGACAGTCAGTTTAATTTGAGTGATTTGAGTGTCACTGAAGACTGTCTCCAGCTTCTGCTCCCCAAGCATCTAGATCTTACATAAAAGCTATATAGAATATTTTTTGAGACATGCTGAGTTTAAGATTAATAGCAATAGAGAAGGAAATATGGAAGGGTTAACTCTGATGCATTACAAGCTTGACTTACTACCTTCTAGATATTAATTTGTAAGAAAGATTTTTACAAAGTATTGAATTTCATGAACTACTTAAGTCTGTTCCCATGTAAACTTAAACCTTCATTCTTTCAACCTATGTTTAAAAGTTTGAATATGTATAAATGAAGAAACAGTAAACCCAGACTTTGGTTCATTATCGCAAAATACAGTTCACCTCAATAATTCTCCTATTATTTTCTTTGAATGAGCTAATGTAGTGAGTCAAATTCTTGTGTGTGTGTATGGTCTATAGTGGTATCCAAGTCAACAGTGCAGAATTGTAATAGTTGACCTCAGGAGGATTTAAGAACTGAGTGACTTTCAGTATGTTTTTTGCTTTAGGAAGATGTTAGAAACTCTTACATAGTATAGAACTGAATGGAAGTAACCTAGGGTTATGTTACAGAGTCTTGGCAGTCTGAGAGTTCTGTGTCTTGCTTATACTAGCTCTCTACATTCTTCTATGGTTAATGGAAAGAAGTAGATACCCCCAGAGAGCTGGGGCAGGTGAGTCCACCAAAATGATTTACAGAGAAAGACAAAAAAAATTCTTTGTTTGTTGCCTTCTGATTTAAAGGCAAGGCGACCTGGTTCAGAGAACAGCGCGGCGACTCGGCCTTGCCCGAGCCACTCGGTCCAAAGACACACAGCACCAACGTGGTGGATGGTCAAATGGCGTTTATTACTTTACCTCGTGGCACTAAATAGTCAAGGGGTCTTTTGCTACGTCAAAGGGGGGGTGGTGAAGCCAGGTAGTTAGTGAGGATGGAAAACTACTGGGATTAGGAAGGGTTAGATGCCATTGGGGGTGATGCATATCTCGGGTGAGTGGGGGAAGGTCCTACCACTTTCCGTCACATCCCGAGATCTTCCGCTGTCGCCTGTCCCTTATCTACTACATTTGTTTCTTTGTGTCTTTCATATATTCTTACAATAAACATTAGGTTTGAAAATACGAGATAATGTAACAAGCTAAATTTGCTCTGTTATAATTAATAAAAATGAAGGTTTTAAAGGGGGAAAATAGATCTTAACACAAGGTTAGTATAATACTGCATTCTGTTTCAAATTTTTCTTTACTGAAGGGCCTGCATTTAAAGGTTGTACTTAAGGAGAAAAAATGTTGGTTTGTGTAGTAATAAAGTTTATGCTATTCTAGTTCAGACTGCCAATCCACACATAAAACCCCATAATTTTTCCCCCATAATCCCAATCAATTTCTTTCCCATGTGGCCAGTTCTGAATATATATAGAAGAGATATAAAGAAATGCTAACCAGTAAATAATTTGTTACTAGTTTGCAGCAATGTCTATCTGATTTGATTGTCCATATAAGTAGCTCTAAGACTTTTGTGAGTCTTAAATTTTTGCTTCAGTTATATGTGTTAAATAAAAGTAGCTCTTCCTGTTCAAAGGTGGAAGACAGCCTTTAGACTTTATCTTTTGTTTTGAGGAGGAAAGTATTTCTTCTTCAGATAAATGGTTCTGTGTATTTTCTTAGACTACATTTTTTTCATCTTTCTTCAGCTTGTGAGCTGAGAGCTTGCTGAGAAATGCGAGATACTATCTTTCACCAAAATACTCTAGAAGAAGAGTGGGATTCTGCAACAGGTTGATGAGTTTGCTTCTTATGTCCAGAAAGTTCGAGCATGTAAAAATCACCCCTCGATCTTCCTTGTTCTTAGACTTGTCATAATTTGTCCATATGCCTAAACTGATTGTACAGCTGAGAAAGGTACCTTTGTGGACAAGTGACTGCAGGATTACTCAGCAGTGTAAAGCAGTATCTGTCCTCCTTCAGATTCCTGTACAATCTGTCTCTCTGCCTACACACCGGCTCTTACTTCTAGCTTCTTTCTCTGTTCCAGTATCTACTGCCTTGTATTCTCAGTTCATGTCCTTTTGTTAGAACCAGTATTGCTTTCTCATTGAGTTTTTGAGGTGGCCTTTCTAGGAGGAAAATTCTTCTTTGCTCTTCATCCAAATCTATTCCTCTCCATTTCTTGTAGAACCTTCATATGAAATACAGAGTTTTCTTCTCCCTAAAGGGTAGTGGTAGAAAATATAGGATCTCTAACCTCCAACTTGGTTGATGACAGCAAGGACAAGGAAATGCCCAATTACTGCAGCCTTCATGAAATTCTTGAAGTCTTCAGAAAAATTTGGGCTAGGACTAACACCTTTTATGGGAATAAATTTAGCCTAACAGTTTTTGGTAGATTTCTAAGCAATTTCAGCACTTTTAAGAGAACTGCTAGACAGCTTTAATAGATGACTTGATGATATGACCAGCCTTTTGTATGCTTGCTTATTCATTCTCTTACCATTGCATATTTTAGCTTGGCAAGTGAATCTTGTCAGCACAATTACATCATGCTGTATAAGTCAGGAGGTTTGTTCACACATTAAAATTCATCCAAAACAGAACTGAGCCTTGGTTAATGGAAAGGAAAAATTATAGTCTGAAACAAATTATTCTTGCAGCAAGAACAACCAAAAACTATTTTTAGAAGATGTTGAGCATGTACATTTTTAGAGAGCCAAGGACTGCCCAACATGACAGCATTTGTCATAAAATTGGTAGGAGGGATACCTGCTTAAATTTGGAAACGAGAAAGAGTTATCTGTATTAAACTGAAAAGGTTATTTTAAGGGTGTAGCTCTTGCCTTTGTGATTTTTTTTCAGTATTAGATGTGTTATTTTCACAAGCTGTTGTAGTTCAGCTTCTTCCTCCCTCCTTCCCCTCCCATCTTTTTTGAAGGAGTGGGAAGGAGTCACACATCTTTAGTGCATCTTTAATGTGATAGTCTGAAAATAATCCTAAGTATAATACTCAGAGTAACTGTGATGAATAAAAAAGCTGTTGTCCTAAACCTCTTTACTTCTGCACTGCACCATCACAAATATGATATCACTCAGAAAAATTTGAGAGCGCAGTCTTTTTAGAAAGACCTTGATTATAGCTCCACCGGGCAATTGTTTGACAATCTGCATAATGCAGTAGTATTTCTTCTTGTGCACTAACTGGAATATGGATGGGTGAGGGAGAAATAATCAGTTTGGGCCTTAAGACTGTCTCTGTTAGGAAACTTAGGAGGGCTAGGGATTGTCTTTCAGCACTGCCCCTTGATTCCATATTCAGTGAATTTTCTGGTGTGATTTTCAGTGGAGGCAATTGCTTTTTTTCCCCCTGACAATACCTTGTGATGGATATAATGGACTAACAACCATTTACAATAAGGAAGAAACCCCCCTTGTTTTGAGGGAGTACAGATTAGCCATATGGATGCAAACTGTTGTGCCATACCTCCCAAAAGGGAGGGAATGGAGAGTAGCCTCTTTCATTTCCCATAGAAATGCAGTTCTACAGCCAAGTAAGACAAGAACTTGGTGGTAGGACTGATGCCTTAAAGGATGCAATTCTGAAAAGAATTGGAATTATTTTCAGTAACTGAAGTAGTAGAAGAAACAGAAATATCTTGGAGGAGATGGCTGTTAACTTGAGTCTATAGCAGTATGCAAATATAGTAGATAATAAACGTGGTTAAAGTGTGGGTTCTCCAAGAATAATAATTGTCTGTATTTTTAAAAAGAAATTTGAAGTTTTATTTTATACATAAAAGCTAAACCATCCGTAAATAGAAAATGGAGTGTTGTCTTTAGGTTTTGAACCCAGAAACCTCAGCAAATTCAGGAAATTTTGCCTGAAGTTTTTGAAACAACTTGAAAAGCAGCTGTATGTATAAAATCACCTTTACTTAGCACTGATATTTAAGTACTGATCATTGTTCAGAATAATAGAAAATAACTAATTCTTTAGCCTTCTAGTTTTCCCCACAAAGTAGACTAATTATCTGTATACTTGAATTTAGTCAGAGGATCAGGATCTACCTTTCAATCTCACTTAAATCCAAAATTAAACGATGAAGATATTTGTTAGATTAAAATACCAAGCATGCTTTCCTTAAACACTCTCCTTCTACTGAAACAGTGCTCACAAATCCCAGGATATGGTTTCAATTGAACTCTGATTTTTGCAAATTTTGATTTTTCCTGTAGAAACAGTATTTTCCTAAAAACCTACAGAAAATCCAGGTCCCCATAATTTATGGAATGTATGAAAGTCCTTACCTTACATGCTTAGTGTCTCAAAATACAAAGCAAATGAAAATTTTTCCTTCCAAAATAATGCATCTTCTGGTTGAAATTGCACAGGTTTTCCTGTATTTTGGGTCTTTTACAAGCCATTCTTTCTAGTCTCTTTCCCACAAGCAAAACATACTTCTATGATCCTAAGAATATCACACCTAGCTTTTTTGAAAGATAAATGTCTTCAGTGAGAAATGCCTGTCTGCATGCTTAAAATGCTAAAAATTTCTCTTACTGTGTTCCCACCTCCCTATTTAACAATAAAACCCTTTTTATGTCCTTTTATTCTGTTTCTTATCTAACTGAACTTGACTTACTATGGCCCAGAAAGGTTTTCTACTACTGTCTCTTTCCTAATTTTGTCTCTCATTGTTCATCTGCTTGCTTTGTGCCTGCAAATTTCTCAGTTTTGTTTTCTGGCTCCCTGTGCCAGACTGGCTGTCTTAGTGTTGTTTGCCAATTAAAACATTTAAAATGACCTGCTCCCATTTGTGACCTGGTGTAATTGCACTTTTCTCTCCCGTAGTTATCTCCTATATTCTTATGAAATGTCTCTTTTGGGTTATGTGTCAGAAACAAGCTCACTGAATCCTCAGGATGCCACTGGAATGAGAAGTCTTCTCAGGTGGAATTCCATAGGATCTGGAGACCAAAGTCCCTTTCCTTACTGTACCTTAGGAAGCTGTGGTTTCTCAGGTAATTGCCATGAAATGCGATTTTGAAAGCTGTGGAATTGCAAGGCCTGTCCTCGCCCATGGGGGTCCTGTTGTTCAAGTCGGGAAGCTGTGGCTGTCCTGAGAAACACTTCTGTTTTTTTTCTGCACTTTGAGAATGTGTGCCTTGCTTGGAGCCCTGTGCTTATACTCTGAGTGTTCCTGAGCTCCTGCCTCCCTTGGTAGCCTGGAAGGTCAGTAAACCAATACAGAAAGTAGTAAAAAATTAAGAATTTCAGGAGTGAGAGAAAGAAAACTGGACAGAAGAAGGAAAAGGGGATGGTTGCTGTCTCAGCACCAGACACTCAATCACACCACTGTAGCTGAAGGGTGAAATTCAGGCCCCGATGAGCAAGTTGGACTTTGAGTTCCCTGCACAAGAAATGAGCTTTTCAGGTCAGTTAGCACTTGCTTTGTGAAGTCCGTGTGTTTTTAACGAGGGAAACAACACAGGAAAGGAAGAAAGCAGTTTCTCAGCAACCCATAACTGGCTTACACTGCCAGCAGTATAACTAGGAGTTAGAGCCCTCCAATGGTTTGTAATGGAGATGTTTCTCAGATAATCATGTTTTCAATTTTTTGCCCATCTCTTTGAGAAATAAATTGGGAAGATTATAAAGTGTATTTGCTTGTCCTGGATATAACTTAATTGCTGTGAAGCAGAACAAATAGAAAGGAATTCTTTCCCATTTTGCCTTCCTGAAAGAGGTATTTTTATCATAGTATCCAGCAATTTGCAGAAAGTGGAATTCTTTGTTTACAACAAAAGACAGCCAAACAAGACCCTGGACCCAAACCTTTGTATTATGTCCCACTGATATAGGTAGTAAGAGCTATATAAATTGGTGCCTAAAGGTGGATACAATAAATAATGTTTGCTTCCAAAATGAATGGTGAAGATTCTTGATTTTTTTCCCAAGTCATGTAATTTAATTTTCAGTGGCAGTTAAAACTGTTAATAATTCCAAATCACAAAGCATTTGGTGACCTGAGCAACATTAATCTGCATGAATAATGCAAATATGTTTCTTTTAATTTAACACATTTAAAAAAAAAATTAATCATGCATTGTGTCCCACTTTTGATGCCCTAGAAAACTCCATTTTCCATTCCTTTTCTTGCTGCTTTACATGTTTAATTGTAATGTTTTAGATACTGTTCCAAGAAAATCTTCAAAAATATTTTATCATTGTTAAGTGAAGCTAGTTGAACTTTACCATATGGACAGGTCTCTTTGTTGGTAGGGGTTCCTTATTGAGCTCAGACGTTAGTGTTGCATTTGTTTAAGTGATTATTTATTTTTAAAGGAAGAAATAGCACCTTTTAAATGACCTATTGGAACTTTTGAAGGTCAAACCTGATTTCTTGCCTCTTAGTTTTGCTGCTTTTTTCTTTTTTTTCCTGGAGATGATTTCTGCTAGGCTGCTTTAAACAGGTTTTAGAGCTACTTGGCTTCCACTGTGAGAATAATGTCTTTTTTGGCAAGAGAGTTGGGCAGAGATGGATTTTGGAATACTGCTGAAAAGTTAGTATGTTGAAATAGCAGAATTCCTCACCTCCTTGCGCCGATGGATGAAGCTATGAATATTTGATAACAATAAAAACTATGACAGCATTTTCACTTTTAGGAAGGATAGCAATAGTGGTTTGAGAAGGAAGGAAGGGCCTGGGAGGTGGAGATGCCTCTGTTACAGTCTGTAGCAAAAGCTGATTAAAGCATCTCATTTCTCTGCAGTTGTAGGACTTACTCTTAGAGGACTTTTGTCCTAGAATGAAAACTGCGGTGTAATGTCGGCTGCTTAGACATGTAGTCACTGCCTCAAAGCACTCTCCTCTTTGCATCCAGACTGCCCTACTAACTGTAGAGTAGCAATTCCTTGCTTTTCCGCAGACTGCAGGAGTCAGGAATCAGCACTGTGTAGGAGGAGGAGGAAGTATGACTTCTGTCCTCTAAATTCCCCTCTAAATTGCTGGCATGGAGAGGATATCCAGGTAGTATTGCCCAAGTGAAATTGCTAGGTAGTATTGCTAGGAAGTGAAATTGAGAGAGACCAAAGTGAAGAGGATGGAATTGGATGCAGCACATGTACCCTGTTATGATGCCACTATTACCTGGTGATATTTAGAACTGAAACATTTTCATGTTACCGTTAATCATCATCTGTTTGAGTTCATGACTTTATTATCTTCCTACTCTAATTAAAAAATACTGACCTTCCATTGTCACAGATGGCTGAATACAAATTATTGGGATATTGTGTTTGGCCTTGGGGATGGGGCTGGGAAGGACAATCAATAGATGTGTTGTGACTGGCAAAGCACTATTACAATATTTAGAACATTAGTAACAATATACTGGAATGTGCTTCTCCAAATTAAAATGTTATTTGGTTGGCTAAAAACGTGGTTAGGTTGGTGTGTATACTTACATTTCTATTTCTGCTGTTTGCTTCCTGGATGTGAGTTTCATGTCTGATAAAGCTTGTTGTGAAAGTGATTGCTGCTTTGCAAGGTATTTATCAGTCCAAATTGTAGAGTTGGTTCCATATTTCAAGGTCCTTCCTCTTACATGTTTGCAAATTTTGATGTTTTAGGAAATGGAAAATATTTCCAATGATGAGAACTGAAATGGTAATATGGCCATAAAATAATCTCCAAACAACTCAGAAAGGAAACATGAAATCAGCTGGGAAGAGCTGTGGACCTAATCATTGCCCACCCCTGAATGTCTGCTGTATGCCAGAGAAAGTATCTTGATTGCTGCTTTTTGCTTGGTAAACTTTTGGTCTTAGGTGAACCAAGCTGAAGACAGATTTCAATTGTTTATTCTTCTGCTATCAAATATGACGCCTTTTTCTGTGATGATTTTATGCTAGACATAAGTGCATTATAATGACATAAAACGACATCTGTTATATATACTGCATATCCAGACTGGTGAATGTAGAACAAATAGTATCATGAGGACAAGCACAGAGGGTTGAACCTTTGCATTACGATCTGGCAGCACTGTTCATTGACAAGATGCTGTGTAAAAGGGTGTGTGAAAGAACCATGAACAGTGCTTTGAGTTTGTGACTGTAAATTTCAGTTCCCTCTGACACATGAAAACCATTTACTTAGGTTTTTAGCCACCCTATTGTGGCTTTTTATACCTTTGGAGAACTCCCTGAAATCTCTTTTGGCTTAGACTAATAAATTAGCTTTTTATGCTTTGCAACCACTTTTGTTCCCTAGTAGCTAAACTTATTCCTAGATAAAAAGCTATGCTCTCCCCATCTGAAAGTTGCTCAGAACTTGTTCCCTTCCTATTTGCAGTCAGGAAATAGATGTTATCAATTCAATTTAAAGACTGGTTGTCTTTGTCCAGTAATAGTGGACTCTTTCTGCTCTGTATCTATATTGCTCTTTTGTTTTCTTTTTTGTCCAGTCACCAAGTATTTTGGTTTCCTATGACTCCCTGAATCTTGCCTTCATTCTCTTTTCTTTGTTGAGGTGAATAGCTAGGCACATTCTTTTCTAAAATGTTCAATTTTTTTCAGTATTCTTGGATTTAGTTTAATTTTTATTTTATTAATTTTATCCTGAAAATCTAACCAATTTGCAGAGAAAGTAGAATCAATGCTTGCTTTCTGAATTGTCTTCCTTGGTTTCTCTCTCTCATCTTAGTCCATTCTCTTACTTCCCACTAGAAGCTGCGTGAGTTTCATTTGGCATACGGTCATTGAGATAGTGAAATCGGATTTCCCTCTGCTTCCTTATTAAATTAGTAGTATTGTCCTTCCCCACTGTGGATCATTTTTCAGTCTGGATGTATTCGTGCTACTTTCCTGCCTTCAATATTATACCCTCTTTATTCATTATCCCTATCTCTCTCTCTCTTCTGTTATCCACAGTCTAAATGTCTATCCATGGCTAAATAGCTTTCTTTCCTCCTTTACAAGACAAACCTTTATACTGTAAAAAATCATGCTAGACACCTGATAGCCTTGCATAAAATTTTAGTTCTCAATCTAGCACAGGAAAACTCTGCTTTCTTTAGTACCAGATTATTTCCCTACTCCTGTCTGTCTGTCTCTGTTCTCCTGCAAAAAATAAAGTTTAAACCATTGCTCTGTTGGGAGGAAAGTAATTCTTTCATGCTAAGCATTTTATCTGTCACATACCTCATCAGGCTTCAGTGTCTGCTTCTTGTACTTGAAGTAAAACCTAGTGACAAAGCCAAATGCATGTATCCTTGTGTTAAGCAGTTCTTTAGAGAGTGATACTGTGCACAGTACTAAAATTCAGACATTTTGGAAAGAGGGTGTGCAAAATAAGATTTCTTTTCCTACAGGTCTTGCATATTTTCCTTCTTGTCTTTCCTCACTGCCTGAGTATTTCAGGTTATAAGGTCAAGGCTACTTTGTTTTCCTTGCTTGCAAAGTGGCTTGATATTGTATTATAGTATAGTTTAGTAAAGATGCATTTTTTGCTCACCGACTCAAATATTGAAAGCTGAGGCAAGTATGATACAGAGTTTTTGTGAGACTTTTCTTGACTGTCTAAACTGTTCTGACTGACTACTTTGAACTACTAAATCTATATCTAGTTTTGATATACTGTTTTTCAAAAATAAATAGCTTGTTATAATTTTAGGTAATACAGCAAAGGGTTTGGTGCTTTGTAAAAAGAAATATAATTTGTTTTCTCAGCCAACTGTTTCGAACTATACATCTATACATTAGAATTTAAGGAAATTTACTTTAATATTGGAGAAATTGTATAGAAATTGAATGTCTGTTATAATCTTGTAGTCTGAAGGAAAACAATCTTTGTGGTAAGGAGTGCATTCGGGAAGGACTTGAGTTTATACTGTGGTTTGAAAAAACCCCAGCAAACCCACATCTCTTTTTAATGGTTCTATTATTTTTTGGTTTTTGTTAAATGGGACTATTTAGCCATCATAGACATCTGCTTACTTCCTTTTTGTAATTTTAGTCCTTTGAGTTTCTGGAGAATGTGATTTTAAAAATAAAGCTCTCCTTTTAGCCTTAATGCTATGCAGAGTTTAAAAGAATGAAAACTCCATTCATTTCCTGTGGGAGAATGACTATATTTATTGTGTATAGTTGGATGTAAATGGATGTAGATTGGTTCAGTTTGTGATGCACAATCAGCAAATTGATTCTGGCTGATTTAAACCTTTAGAGAAACGAGGCAACATTGGGGGAATAAAGCTGTTATATTCTATTGTCTGTGGATATGAGGCAGGGAATTAATTAATGATAGAGGGAACTTCAAAATGAAAGATGGGGAAAGGAAAGAAAAATTATGAACAAAGCCTGTTTAACTGCTGAGTTCTCTTTTTCTCTAGCTGTCATGGGTTACAGTACAAAATGTAATCAAAAGTGTGTTATTCTATCACCATCTGCTGGAACTGGAATGAGGGGAAGTGATGCAATCTTGTGTTGATAAGCCAGCTGATAAGAAATCAGCAGGACAATTTCTCTATTTGTCCCACGACCCATCCTCCCTCTAGGGAGGGGTTTTCTGCTGATGGGCCATTGAGTCCACTGATAAGCTTATCTCATCCCATTGGAAAATGCTCCATCCAAGGGGAGAAGCTGATGGGCCATTGAGTCCACTGATAAGCTTATCATCTCATTGGAAAATGCTCCATCCAGGGGGGAGGAGCCAAGCCCCTCTACCTGGATAAAAACCAGAGAATTGGGGCACCAAGTTGCCTTTCTTCACTGGACTCTTCAGAGGAAGACCAGGCTCATCCAGTACCACTGGACTACTGCCAACACCCTGACCAACAGGCTATCAAGTTGTATTCTGACTTTGTCAGTGGCTTTCTTTCTTTCCTTCCTATTTCCTAATAAATTGTATTTCTGACTTGGAGTCTCTCACTGGTTTTGTTCTCAAACCAGTACACTAGTGCATTCAGCTCAGTGAATTAATGAGATTAAGTCACATCAACTCTGGTTGCTGGAGGGAATGAGCAAAGTGGGCAATTTCAGTAGTAGCTTGCATAGGCAAGTTTGGTACTTGCAGGCTACCTATGATGGCATGCTGCTAACATTTGAAGCTATTTCCTGACTTGATAGCTGCCACAGTTTTTATTATTTTTGTGGTATGCGTAAGCTTATCTTGCAGTCTTAAAAAGTATCTTGTAGAAAAATTGTTTCTTAGTAAGAGAAAACATCTGTGAGAACTTACAAAAACCTGCAGAAGTCAGCCAGTATTCTGTATGTTTGGCATTTACCTATTTAATAGGAGTTTCTAGAAATTCTGTCTCTCCGTATAAAGGATGAGATCAGATACAGTAAGGGACAACTTTTACTTTTCAAAATTTCTCAGTTGCTTCCTCATCTCTCTTTAAGAGAGTGGAGACCTTCCATCTCCCTCAAAACCATTTGAACAGCTTGCAGGAACTGCCCCCTTCTAACTGTGACCAGTGTGAGGGTTTCTGGATTTTGTTTTCTCCTTGTTTTCTTTTGCTGCATTATTCTGATTCATCATCTTAGTTCTTTGCCACACAAATTATTCCTCCAGCAAGTTCTCAGTGTTTCCTGTTAATTCTGTTAGGAGGTCTTTTGACAATTAATCTGTTCTGGTCTGTAACCATGGTATTCTCATACATGGTGATCTTTCTCCCTTTTTAGGGCTTCTGAGTTCTTTCTCTGGTCCTTTCATGCCGAAGTATTCTAAATCAATGTCTTCCTAACTAATCCTTAATAAGTGGCTTATTGTATTTCGATCTGAGCAAGTGCTGTCCTATGAATCAGGCCTGCCTGAGAGATTTTTTTGAGGAGTGAAGGGGAAGTGCCTGTTCCTGGTTTGTTGGAGTTTTTTGTTGGTAAAATAAAATACTATGGGTATTGTTTCTCAACCTGAGACTGCTGTCAGATTGACTTAAGCTAATAGCTTGGGCTAAAAGCATTGTAGCTATATTTACAAAACCGCAACCACTGTGTTTTCTTTCCTTACTTTGTATGAAGTTGCTCAGTAATTGGACACTCCTGTGTGAAGTATGTGGCATCTGAAGATGCAGATATTAACCTATAAACTGCTCATCTTTGCCTCTGAGGAGAATGTTGTAAATACTGTGTGATAAGAGATGCTGAGAGCAATACACCCTCATTTTAATTATTTTATGTCCCATTTTGTGAACTCAGGGTTTGTTCTGTGTCAATAATAATTTTTTTACACAGAAATGGAAAACATCCCCAAGAGCTATTTTGGAAGTTGAGCGGCCAGGATACAGAACCGTGCTTGAGTCAAGGCTGTTATTACAATGAGACCCAAATTGGACTCAAATCTCTTCCTCCCTCACCCCCTTCTGATTCCCTTCTGATTTGTTCTATCCCTCCATGCTTGATTGATTTCTCCAGCTTGTAACCTATTGTAAGATCAGGATTTATCAATCACGTCTAGCAGGCAGTTTTAAAGGAATGTGGTGTGAAGTTTAATTTCTGTAAACACTCTCACTTTTTGATGAAATCGTGGTGTGTAGCCAGTTGTGATAACTCTTTTGGGTGGAAAAATTACATCCTAGCAGTGTGTCAGCCTGCTATCGGAGCCTCTCTCTTTGCCTGAGAAAGCTTGCCCTCTTCTGGGTAAAGTTAGAACTGGATAAATTGTCAGGATTGTAGTGGAACTGCTTGAGGTTGTTCTGCTTTATCTGGAGAACCTGTTGAATTTCCATGGATAGCTTTGGTGGGCTACTATATTGATATCAAATTCTATGTAGCTGTGGATTTTCTGTTGCAATAACAGTAAGGGATACAATTTGTTGCATTAAGGTTTCTAATATATACAAATTGTACTGTGTTTTCTGTGGGGGTATCTGTCTATCTGTCTATCTGTCTATCTGTCTGTCTATCTGTCTGTCTGTCTATCTATCTATCCATCCATCCATCCATCCATCCATCCATCTATCTATCTCATACTTAAAAAAAGGAAATATGAGCTTTCCTTATTTCTAATAATTTTTCATTCCTGTGAAATTATGACTGTCCATGACTCATTTATTTTCGTATCATATCAGAATTATTTTTGTTAGATCCAGATTTCTTTTTAGCTACCTCCTTTTTTATGTTCTTAAAATAACTTTTTGTTGTTTTTTAAATCCTTCCCTAACTGACAGAATACAAATAGCTTTGATTGTCAACATCATAAATTGACAAAGGTAATTAACTTTTCAATAGGATTTTAAGGTGGGTGACAAACCAAATTCTTAGAGCATAAAAAAATGCCATGAAGAAAGCAGTGAGGTTTCTAAGTCGGTCCTGTGTTCAGTTCTAGAAAATATATACTGTAACCTGTAATCATCACGATGACATTTGAAGACCTACATTAAACAGATTGATTGCAATTAACTACTGAAGGAGCAGGTGTTCAGATCTCATCAAAAAGGCCAAAGACTGGGCCTGGAATAACTAGGTACCTGCTCAGAGCCTGGCAGTGAAACACTTGTGGTTTGGTAGCGTCACAAATATATGAGTTCAATTAAAGTAGGCAGATTGTGATTAACCAGCTAGTGAACAAAAATCTGGGTTTTGTACTTCAGGGTAGCACAGTATTAACTCATGTCAGTATTTAGAGCTAGTTAGAATGTTTGCATTATTTTAGTAAATTTGAATGTGGTTGCTTATAATGCTCTAAAGCTTTAAAAACTTGGTCATAGAACAAGATCATGCTGTGCTAAGGGCTTGCACAGCATGTTTTTACTCCAACAAAAATTTAGCCTAGGCATAAGACACGATAAATTGATGGATATAGGCAGCATACTGACATAATGTTACAGCACTGGCCAGCAACATTTCTGATAATATCCAGATAGATTGTTGTACATATCCTGACATAAGATTTTTACTTAAAAATGCCACGTGCACGTGATGTTATTGGAATACTTGAGATGTACTGACAGTGAAAGCTAAACATTGAAAATGTAGTCACCACCTTGCTCAATCATGTGTACTTTATTGGCTTGTTAGATAAAGCTGCCCCTTGGCAGCCTTTCCCTATCATCTTTGTTTTATTAATGAGTAGTTTTGCCTTGCATTTTGAAAAGGCCATTCCTCTTCTGGCAGACCATGCTTTTTGGGGAGGCTAATGCTGGTTGTATATGAGATAAGTGATGACTTTCAACATGGGGAAGATGTGTAAGTCATTTATAAATTAAAGCCTTTTATAGGCTATTGAACAAACACACCCAAGTACAATAGAATGAGATTATCCTGTTATGTATTTTTAAAATAAATTATTTTCTTTCTACTTGTATTTATGGAAGTAGTCCAGCCTGGGGTCTCTTCCACCACAAAGTGATGGCAAAAAGGAAATTCTGTTGGGTTGTTTCTGGTCTTCTCTTCTGTTTAACCCCATTATGGTTTAGAGCTCTACTTCATTTAGACATTGGACATGCTGGTGAAAAAATGTTGGTGTGCTTCAGTGTAGCAGGTCTGTAGTTGTGAGATATATCACTGAGATATTTAAGGTATTCCTCTGGCTCTGAGGACAAGATTAAAAACTATGTGGAATACAGTTCCTTTTGATGTTACTGGAGAAATGCCTATTAACTTCTGTGGGCCCAAGGAATTGCTCTGCTTTAGAACTGCATTTGAGTTATTAGCATTTGATTATTTTTGAAGAAAATATATAAACCTTGCCTATTAGTAAAGGATCTTGTATTTTACTTGTAAAATGATCAGAATACTTAAAGCAAAGACAAAATTGGAGGCCGCATAGCCAAAATTTAACTCAGTTGGGGATGATTCTGCCCTTAATTTTAAGGACATTCTCAGAAAATAAAAGCCTGGAAAATGCTGCTGCCTAACTTAGCTTTGTTGGGGAGCTTTCCAAAGACATGTAACTGCTACCAAAATCTATTTGCAGAGTACCTTATAGAGGGTAGGTAGTTTGAAGTCAGCTATTAAATAACTTCATTTAGATAGTCCAAGAATTGTAGTAGAAAGCAGTTTCATTTTATGTGGGTTTTTTGTCCCTTACATTAGCAACAAAATGCGGCAGAGTAAGAAAACAAATATTTAATCTCATTTGAAACTTGATAATGTTTGATTTGTATGCCCTTTAACACAATTACTCTGGTAAGTGGCAGGCAGAACAAGAGGAAAGAATATGTGTCTTATCAATATTTTTAAGGATTTTCCTCCTATCCCTCTTTAAGGGTAAAATTATATTTGAATTATAGTCCCATTTTTACTCTGAAAAAAGAAATTTAAACACTAGTCTGATAAATAAGTGTTTGAGTTTATTTTGATGCCATACAACCACAAGGATGTCACGCATGTTCTTAGCAGACCTTGGGAGGCATTTCCCTTGTCTTCCAGTGCACCTGTCAGTCTTATGAACTCAAATTGCTGAGCTCTGAACACTGCAGTGCTGCTTGTCTGGGATGTCTGTGTGAAAGCTAGGGAAAGTATAGACAGAGATCTTTATTGCTGGTTCCCGTTTCTCAGCAGTGGACTGGTCTGAATCAGAGAATCTGTTGGAAAATTAAAATTTTGATTTTGACTTCATTAGTCTCACTGAGATTCTATTGTATGTCAAGTGAATTTTAGTGGGAAACAGGTCTTAGCTCTGTGTTTAATCTTCCTCGGCCACCTACTTTCAGCATTGATACTTCTTCACTTTGTGCTTGTGCTGTTGAATTTTTCCCTTGTTCTCTTTCACCTCAAAACTCCAGTGTTCCCTCTTATCTACACCATTTGTTTTCACATTTCCTTTTTCTTGTGACATGCTAAATTATTCTCCTCCATCAAAGTTGAGACACGCAATGTCTGTCTGCTACAGAGCTCCTTTTCTGCCAGTGTATCTCACTGAACAGAGTTGACGGTTCTTATTGCATCATTTCACTTTTTACAACTTCTGTCTCTGAAAAACATTACTGTTTGTGATGGAGATAATCTTTCTTTACTCTGGTGTTCATTCTAGGACCCGTATCAAACTTATGTCTTCCTTTCCTCAGCTCTCCAAGAAGTCCAGATCAGTTCTGTCTTTTTTCCTTCATTTTGTTGTGGCTGCTGTGACTCCCTATTGTTGCCTGAGCTAATTTACCACATAATCTTTTAAAGTATCTCAAGGTATCTGCAAAGTTTGGAAGAGTAGTTAAATGTAGTTACAGTAGATGATAATAACAAACTTCTTGTTGGATAGTGTTGGTTTGAGGCTTTCTGAGATGTGAGAAAGGTAGAATGAGTAAGGGTGAAGGTGACCCAGTGTGCATGGAAACCTCTCTGCTTGAATTGCATGATTTACCAGCACACGCTCCACAAGGTGCAGTGAACAGTAGAGGATTCTTTTGCAAGATCACTCTTGTCATAAGAGCTACCGTTGCCAGAAAAGATGCTTTTGAATGGAAATATACCAAAGCTTAACCACTATCTTGTGTTCTTGTAGATATTGAGTTCAGGGCATTTTAAGCCCCTTGCAAAAGCAGTATTGCAAAAGTATTCTTGTCTGCATGTGATGGGGAAGTAAAACTGACAGACCTGATCTTTTTTCATTTATCGTAGCCAGTGTGAGGCCTTCACAAATGAGGCAGTTGCCTAGGACAGAGTAAAGCAGTCCCGAGGGTGTCCTGAGGTGTCCTCAAGGGTTTCTTCCTATCTGCCTGAAACAGACTCATTGTCTGCTCTCTCTGTTCCACTGCTCAGGGAAGTGTGCAGTGCCAACAGAGCAGAGGCTCCCCATAGTTTTCACTGAATAAAATACATAAGGTGTCCAGCATATGAGAGAGGAAGAGGCAGATTCCCTGTTGCTGTCGGTAAAGAAATATGAAGGAGGGGACACAGTTTCCCCAACAACTCCCCCTTTCCTTCCCTATCCCATTAGCCCACATTCTCTTCCTGCCCAGCCCTCCAGTGATGCCTAATCTCATTTACAGGGGCTGCTGCCAGATCTGCTGGCAGCTGCAGTTTCTTGGTCGCTGTTTTCGGTGAGGGAGCCGAGAGCGCCGAGGAAGAGGAGGAGAAGGAAGGAGGAGGAGGAGGAAGGCTGCTGCTATGTGGTGGAGCGGCGGCAGCGGTAGCACCTTTGACGTGCCCGTCCCCCACGTGACGGCCGCTCCATTGCGGGGAGGGAGCTGAGCTGCCGCCGCTCCGGCAGAGCACGGGAGAGCCGCAGCCTCGGCAGCGGCAGCAGCGCCTCCGCCCGCAGTGCGTGTGTGTGATGAGCGATCGCCACGTCCCTCCGCCCGCTGCCGGCTGACACCCACCGCGCGGGGCGCGCCAGGAGCAGCAGGAGCAGGCGAGGAGCCGCGGCCAGCGCGCAGTGACCTTGGCCCAGGAGGTAACCGAGCGGGCGGGCTCCGCAGCCCTCCGCGCCCCCGCCCCGCGCCTCCCGCGGTGGGGCCGAGGCCCCATTCCCGTCGGGCACCCCGGGCGGCGCCGCCGCTGTCCGCGGTGCTGGAACTGCGGGCACCGC
>VWYI01028468.1:25618-40713 GCA_013399455.1 Anthoscopus minutus
CGGGGGGCAGCCAAGCCCGAACACGAGGGGTCTCGGGCCTGGGGAGGGCTCGGGAGGTTAGTGCTTGGTTAGGGCTCGGCGGCTCTCCGAGCTCACTGCATCCGCCGGTGTGGTCTGTAGATGGAGCACATACTTACACCTGCGTGCAAAGCCGGAGCTACGGCATGATCCGAGCTCTTGCTTAGTGCAGCTTCCGTGTGACCCGGGGGAGGGCGGGGAGGAGACGAGGCTGGCAGAGAGCCGGTGTTTGGCGGTAAAGTGCGATTAAAGTAGGTAAAAGCGACCGGAACAGTGTTTTGGCTTGTTTCTTCATTTTCCCTCGTGTCTGCCCTGGCGTTTGTATGAGCACAGATGTACTGGTGAATTACAGGGAGGTTCAAAGCGTCTGGGTTGCTTTTTGTGGGTTTGAATGTTGAGAAAGTTGCTACGACCCGAGGTGTGAGCGGAGGGCACTGCTGAATACGCTTCATGGCTCGAGTCAGTCTTCCCAAAACTGGCCTGGAAGGTGCAGAGCGTCCCTTGGTGAAGCCCGTGCAGGGGAGGAAGAAGCGCTTCGTGAGGAGGCGTCTGTGTGAGGTGGTGGTGGTGATGGTTAGCGGTGTGTCAGGGAGCTGTTCCGAGTGACAATTCATTAACGTTTAAATTAGATCAACACGTCGCAGCTATTATTTGCCGGCAAAAGAGAGTAATGACAGTAAATGGTGAATTAGCAGCTTCGCTTCAATGTAAATATCTGTTGGCGTAAGAGCAAACACTGATCTTGATAACATGTTGTTAGACAGTACCTTAAGATACCTTAATCATCAGGGAAGCAAAGAGACCTGAGGCGATGCGCTATTGAAACCCTTTTTACCTTTTACAGTGCAACATTCAAAAGCGGATCAAATCTGTGGGACATGGCACAAGGAAATAATTATGGGCAAAGCAGCAATGGGGTGGCTGATGAATCCCCAAACATGCTTGTGTACAGAAAGGTAAGCCTTTGTATTTTTCAGAAGGAAGGTGAAGTCCTGGAGCCTTTTGCCTAGCAAGTGAAGCCATTATTTTTGCTGTTTCTCTCAAATTTCTTGAATGTATCTGTTGTTTGAAATGGTAAAATCTGCACGTCAACTTTGCATCTTGTTCAGAAGCAGCGGCTTTTCAATTTGAGATACTTGATGTATTTCAGTCACTTTATGCATTGTTACATATATTCTGTGATGGTGGTGTTGTGCCAGAGACTGGATCATGTTTTGAGGTCAAGTGTTCACTTTTAAAGTTTATTTGTAAAACCAATTCACATGTATTAAAGCTAAATATCAGCTGTACAATACAGTAATTCTGTCTTGTGCAGAGAAGTTGGAACCATTAAGAGGGAAAAAACTTACTAAAGATATAATTTATCTGCAATTGCCACAAGTCAAAAACTCCCCAAAAACACTTTAGAATTTTTCTCTAGGAAGACTTCTAGTGTAGTTATTCTAACAACATCAATACACAAAATTTCCAGGTATTAAACTTCAATGTGAGGCTTATTTAGTGATTATGTTTTAATTTAAGTGAGAGTAACTGCTTGGAGATTTTGAGATGCCTTTATGCAATTTTTAAAAAAAACCTGAATTACACAAAGAAGAATAACAACATAAATTCTAATAATAATGGAGAAAAAATGGTTTTGCTCTTGCAAACTGAAGTAAGTAATTATGCAACTGCTTGTTTATTAGAACACTGTGCTTCTTAACCTGGTCATGGTTGCTATTATCAGGTAGGAAAAAATCAATACTTTACTTTGTTAGAGGCATTGACTTTTCTTCTTACAAGTTAACTGTAATAGAAAGCATCTGATATATACTCAGTTTAGCCTTTGAGGTGAACTGAAGTATAAACCATAACTGTGGTGAGTGTTCTTTTCCCATAAATGAAAAATTAGTGTCAAATTGAAGTCTGATACATGTTTTTTTCTCTTCCTGTTTTCAGATACATTGCTGATTTAATGTAGTTTGTTGTATCTGCTATTTTGTGAAATTAAGTTCCTTTTACATAAGTGAATGAATTTATGAACCTAACTGCAGTTATCCTTCTACAAATGTACATCTAGGAAAATACAGGGTTACCTTGCCATTAACACCACAAGTGTAATTCAAAACACAATTTCATACATGAAAATATGCTGGATATATGAAAAGCAATATACCATGTTTGTTGTAGGCTTTTGGTCTTTCTAAGCAGAATCTCTCCCCTTTTGCCATTTACTTCAATGCTGGCAAAAATGACTTTTCTCAGCTAATTTAGTACACGGAGAGCCAACACAGAGAACCTGTTTCTCCCTTCTTTTGGTGATTTAGTAAAATCTGTGGTAAAATTTGTGACTGATGGTATTTAGTATGACCTCATGCCAAAATTTATCATTGCCTCTGGGCAGCATCACCTCTGAGCAGCATCCAGATTGAATGGAACAGCTGAGGCAAGTGACGAGAGTACTCATGATGCATGGGAGATTTGAAAATGAGGAGTGGGAAGAAGACACACCACCTCAGGTGTATGCTCAGCAAATCAAGCCATCAAACACCTCCTTTGTTCTCTGCAATACATCTGTAAAGGGATGATATGAATTTGTGTCCTCCTGTGCAGCAGTGGTCCTTCCCTTGTTGTCACTAAACAAGTGGAGCTCTGAGTATTAAACCTTGAAAAATACTGACCTTTTACAGCGTTACCTGCTCTATTCTTTTTTTTCCTACTTATATTTGTAGCACCGTGAATTAAAGATAATTTCAGATTATGCATGTGTTAGAGTACAGTAAGTCACCTGTCTTTTGGCAGTACTCAAGGAACAGGCAACAAAATAATAGATAACTTTTCAAGAAGCCTTTTCTTGAAATAGGATATTGGTGTAAGCAAATATGTTCTAAATTCTGGGTCTGGAGTATAAGAGGAGGATAGTCAAGTGGAAATCATTTCACTTTAGAGTATATAATATCTGAGTATAATTCTTTAATAGCAACAACTGAATCACAGGATTCCTTGTAATAGATTTGAAAACACAATACTTCTCTCTCTGTCTGTCATTGTGTTGGGAATGAAAGCACTGTATGAACAAAGAACTAGATCTGACAGCTTCATGAAGGACTCTCTTTTCTGGCCAACTGGAAAAGTATTACCAGTTTTTGGAAAAAGAAATATAAACATGCTACTGACTGGCTTCAGTCCAAACTAAATTTCAAGTCTTATATTTTGAGTAATGTTGCCGAAATGCACAAAGGTGGAAATGCTTTCTTCTAGTAGTTTATACACTAACAGATGGAAAATCTCACATTTTGTGGTATACCTGCAAAGAATAGATGGGACATCTCTTACTTAATTTAATGAAGAGTTAAAATTTGGCTGTGCTGTGAATTTTGACTGTACACAGTTTTGTAATCTGGTAATTCTGCTAGTCAGTCAAACTTCTGGACACAATCTAAACTAAGTACTTTCTGAACTACATGGAGTTACAGCTCTATATTGGCTATATCCTGATTCTGTCAGGAATATTTTCTAAAAAGTTCTATACAGAATGAAGTCCTAGTGTTTTCAAATTTAGTTTTTAGGGCTTAATTGTCTCAAACTCTTGACAAAAAAGGCTGGTTTTCTATTTTTTTAAAATGTATTTGTTTTTTGATTAGTTGCTTTTTTGAAAAATTGAACAATTGATAATCAAATTGTAATCTCAGGTTATATAGAGTGTAGATAGTCTCTTATTCTCATAGTGGCTTTTATTCCCAGCTGAACAAGGATCTCATTACATTTTGCATTCAAAAAATAATTTTTTAAAAAAATCATTGTAGGAAAATTCAATATTCCATACACACATAACTAAGAATTACTCATTTGAATGTGGAAAAGACAGCAGCATAGATAAATAGTTCCCTATATAATTTTTACTCTGCCTTTTAAGATGCTTATGTCAGTGTTTTTATGCCTTAGGGAATAATTTTTACTTTAATGGAATGTCAGCTGCATTATTCTTTTTGTCTATCAGCCTAATTATAAAGTAATGACATGTGACATATCATTGGCACTGACCAATGACCTTAGAAAAGGTCCTGAATTTTTCTGCTGCTAGCCTGAGGCAAGTATGAAAAATGTAAAACCCTTCCTTTCATTTCTTCTCTGACAGAGTCCATTCCAGTCAGCAATTAAAAGAGATAAGAGACTGAAACTCATAGTGTTTTAACGTCACAAATTGCTCATGCAGAAATCTTATATTTTGGCAACATTAACTTCCTGCTGCAAGCTATGTCTTAGGGAAGAAACCTGAGATGTAGTAGTGTAGTAGAAGGCCCATATTGTGAAGTTTTTCTAAGTTTCAGAGCCTGACCTGCCTTTTTAATTTTAAATTTCTGCACACAATTAAAAAAATAAGAGTTTCCTGTTAGGAACTTCTGTTTTAGACCTACTTCTGGTCTTGCTAAACCTTTATTTATCTTTCTGGTCTTGTGCTTTGCTTACTTTTTCAGTCAAACATATGCTGCATCTAT
This sequence comes from Anthoscopus minutus, assembly GCA_013399455.1. NCBI lineage: Eukaryota > Metazoa > Chordata > Aves > Passeriformes > Paridae > Anthoscopus > Anthoscopus minutus. Next base: position 30,115 of record VWYI01028468.1, read on the forward strand.
TAGGAGTTCTGATTTGCAAGTTTAATGGTTATTGTATTGCTGCCTGAAATAGCTTCATTTGAGAGCTGGTAGCTTCATTTTGTAGCAATAAGATTATCCTTGTCTGAAAGGCAATATTCTTGTGACTGAGATTTTGGGTCTCTACCTTCCTCACTGACCCAAGTATTAAAATAGCTTTTGCCAAGTCTGATTAAAATCACTGGCAGTGGGGCTTTCAGTGTTCTAATAAAGATAATGAAGTGTCTTTTTCTTCCTGTGACAATGGTGGAAGGTCACATATGCCAGTACTCATGTATAACAAGGGCTAAATTTGTAATCTCAAACTAGTTAGTTTGTCATGATCTGATAGTCCTCATAGAAACCACGCCTCCAAAGCATGGTGCTTTCCAGGGTTGTAAACAAGCAGTAGCCTTGCAGAGACAACATCTGAGTGACACTATCTTCTAATAACCATCCTCCATCTCTGCTTCCACCAGAGATGACTTCCAGTGTAGACTGCAGATAATGTTTTCTCACATGGCCTTTATCAACTGCTCCCTAAAAAGATTGTTGGAAGAAAATGGTGTAATAGATAACTGTGTTCCTTAGAGCCTGAGAGACTAAGGAAGGGCATTTTAGATTGATTTTTCTAAGTGCTGTCACTCACTGTGAGAAGGGAAAAATTGCTCTGATACTACATATTTCTGAATATGCCATGACATTCTATGAAGGCATCTTGTCTGTTGCTGTATAAGGTACCAGAGATAAGTAGTGTTTTGTTTTTGTGGGTTTTTTTGTTTTGTTTTGGTTTTGGTGTGGTTTTTTCTAGTGTGTTTATAAATTTTAAAGAAAATTTATTTATTAAATTACACTATATCTCTAGATTATGCTGTTTCTTCTTCCGAGAAGAAGAGTGGCACTGGTGTGAGTCTGATTGATGGTCTTGGTGTTATTCCAACACTCATCATTATAGAATTGATGGGGAAGGGTCTACATTTGTGAACCTTGTGAATTCTTGCTGTAGGAAGAAAATAATTTACCTTCCTATCCAGTAATTTATGAAGAAGTTGTAGTCCTGGAGCAGCTGGTTGATAGTGAAATAGGCTTTTGCACATGGAAATTTAGGGAGCAGGAACTTAATAGAGATGGACAGAATAGTTGCTAGATGCTGTGGAGTGCCTTTTTCTTGTCTCTCACCCTCATGTTTTGTATCTATCCTCTGTGCAGATTCACGTTGCTGTATCATCTCCTAGAATGGTTATGGTTAGTACTAGGTGTAGCATGTATCTAAATTTTGTCATCATTTGTGATAAAGCAGTATAAAGGATTTGATTGTCTTCACAACTATATAGAATAACTGAAAATTCCAAGAAAACTCAATTAAAAAAACTATGTCTGAGTCTGAAGGTGGCTAAATCAGCGAGAGGGGAACTTGCCCTGTTTTGGTGATTCCTGCCGGTGTTTTCCATCCTTTCTGTTCTCTTCTTCCTTCCACTAGGTGTAGAAATACATCAAGTGAAACTGCAGTGAGAGGTTTACTGCTGCTTACTCCTCTGAGCTTGATGTACATGCATCACTGTCAAAGGCAAAAACCCCACAGCATTCTATGCCACCATGTTAATTCCTTTCTCAGTCCCACATGTGCCGCCTGAAAAATGTATGTGCCTGTTTTGATTGTGCATTGTCATTTTCAGTTTCTCTGCTTCTTTGCTTTGAAGCAGTCTACATTTGTAGCTATGGAAACAATGATGCTATTGAGAGTGATGTGCAATATCGAGGCAGAAATTGTTTGTTTTGGAGCTTTGTTTTCGTTCATTACAGGCTTAAAACATTCTTTGTGGACTACAGGAATTTTTATCGTAATCTCTATCATATCATAATATTTGACAGGTCCCCACCAAAGCTGATATGAACTGTACCTGTAAATACAATGAAATACTTCCATGTAATTACAACTTTTTAAAATATGCTATTTATCCAAATAAATTGATTTTATTATGATAAAATTTAATAAATTGAGATTCGGGAATCTCAAACCCATTGAAGTATAGTTGCAACTTTTAGTATAGGAATCACTACACCCACTTCTTCAAATCAGATTGTAAAAGCTGCTAAAAGTGGGGAAATTTGGCTTAATTTCCACAGTAAAATGGTCAGATGAGAATTTTGCCACTATTAAAATCTGAATTTTAATAGTGTTAATATAAACCTTACCAAAATGTATAAGGGAAGAAAACTTTGAGGGTGGGCTTAGTAGAGTGGGCTCTGAAGTGTTGGACCACTTCAGAGAAATGTCTTCAGCTGAAACTTTGAGATGATGATGCATTGAAGAAAAAGTACATGTGCAATTTTGCATGGTGATGGGATCAGCTAAGAATTTTGATTTTTGGTAAAAGATCGCCACCAGCTACAACTAAAAGTTGAAGATAAAAAAGGTTGAGCTAGTTATTAAAGTATGTGTCGATTATAAGAGTAACTGGAATAGATGCAGTGGGAATGAGGCTGGCTGGGAAGCCACAGGGGACATTGGAGCTGAACTGTCTGAGAAGCAGAGTCAGGAACTGCAGTTTCATTTAGCACATGAGGACAGCCTAGGTTAGTGCAGGAGAGGAGGAGGCCAAGAAACAGAGCTGTAGGAACGGTTGTAGGAGTATCTCATAAATTCATTGCAACTGTCAGGGAAAGCTTTTACTAGATAATATATGGAATTCTTAACTGACAGGAATGGAACCATGGCATTTTCACTATTTAGCCTCCAAAAATTTGGGATTGCAGTGTGTATTTATCTGTGTCTGAAAGCTTCCTTTTTCAGATACTGCTGTGGATCTTTCTCAGTTTGTAATGCTTAGCGTGTCTTTGAGAAGATGGGTTTTTGGGCTTAGTTTCAGAGAAGTTGCCTTGTCTGGGAAAGTGGTCAGGTCATCAAAAAACAAGAACAAGGACCTCACTCTTGCTTTCACTTACTGCCTTCTTACTGTTATTCCCTCGAATATACTTCTGGCTAAAAGTTTATTGCTGACGATTAGAAACTGGAAAGATGACACTGTAATGTGTATTTCATCCATATTTTTCCAATGAACAGGCCTATTTTTCTAGATTTTTATAGTTCTACTATTTCTACTCTATTGAGAACATCTCAATAGCTGTTAAATGAAACTGAAGTCTATTAGATCCATGGTGTCATTCAAACAAGAAATCCTTTTGGGGAAGGCTGTAAGAATTTATCATGTTGTATTCATGTGCTGGTTTGAATCTAAAAAAACTTCAATCAAGAGCCAAACAAGCACCAAGAACCATCTGGATGGAAATTTATCCTTCACAGTGAAATGATCATTCTGCTGGCATTCATGTACTGTTTTTACTGAAACTGGATAAAATGGGAATTTTGAAGCTGTATTAGCTCTTCTGCTTCACTTCTGCTGGAGCTGTGTGTTTGCTTTCTGTCTCTGACCTGTGCTGAATTCTGTTGACTAATGGAGTGTGAAGTTTTAGGGACATTGTGCCACAGCGAGAGAGGTAACAAACACAGAGGATGTCTTCACAATGCAATTCAGATGTACAAGGATTATCTAGCTGAAAGTGAAAATGCTCCCTGTAATAACAAAGGATTTTTTTCTTCCACTTATTCTTGATGAAGATGGTTGTATAATGTGAATGTACATTTGTGTATATGCATATCTTCCTAGCCGTACAGAGTCCTGCTGCCCTAAGACCTACTGATTATTGATTCATAATACAATAGAGATGATCAAATGGTTGTATTAAAAATATATAGTATTTGTATTTAAATATATAATAGGTTCTTTTACAATATATTGTGTACATACACTATTGTACATTGTCTTCCATGTTATGGAAATGAATTGCATTGAACTCTTCCAATTAGCTGTTTAAAAGTACCCTTAATTCTGATGGAAAACCACAGTTTTTCTGATTTCCTTTTATATCAGGATGAATAAGCATTTTACTGAATGCCTTTTGAAAGACATATTAGTGCTTCTTAACACCTACACTTCTCTGAACTAGAAACTGCAATTAATCTTCTGTGAGCTATATTCTGCCCTCAGATGTTGATTCATGGCATCTCTTGATATCAGCATGAGCCATACAATTGCATTTGGTGTCGATCAATATCAAAAAGAAGAATGATAGTCACCTTAATAATAACTCTCAAAATTGCACAAACTTGACTCAGGTGTTTTACGGTAAGAATTCTCTTTGTGTTTTATACTTCTGTCTCTATGGAGGAGAAAAAACAGAACATTTTGTGGCTGCACTGCAAATTGCCTGATACTAGTATATTTAGTGCTGGAAGCATAAGTTCAAAATTGTGAAACAGGATGGCTTCTTAGTAGCAAATGTAAAACTTAAGATATGAATAATGCTATTGTAAAATTTCTAAATTGTATAATAGTATATTGTAAAATATACTAAAATTTCTGTATGTCATGAGTAGTTTATTTTACCGTGTCATCTGCAAAATAGGTGGTCTGTGGTATAATTAAACAAGTCTTAGTGAAATTCTATAAAGATCTGTTTACTTCAACTTCTGTTGGCAGAGTACCTTAACTTCATCAAAGTACTGCATTAGATGGTAAAGTAGTACAGTTTTAGATATGACATTTTAGACAACCAGAATACTATAAACAAGAGTTCTGTACAGCTGCTCACAGCATTACTACTTTTCAAATGTCTCAGTTTCTTTAAGAGTTACTAAGCAACAAAAATTCTCATTCAAGTTGCTAGGAGCTAAAGGTTTTTAGTACCCTTTCTTAAATAATGTCTGTGACTTGGTGGAGTCATCACACAACCTGTCTGAAATACTTGGATTCTGTCTCCTGTGGCCTGGAGGGCGTGTCAGTGTCCATCACAGTACAGGAGCCATACTAATGCTCAGTAAAGTTAATGCATTCGTTTGGTTTCCAGTAGTGAGAAGAAATATCTTTGGCTTGTTTAAAAGATGAATAACTGATACAGTGTTTTATCTATGCTCATTTCTTAAAAGTCTGTACTGCAAGAATAGTACCTCTGCTATAGGAGAATCTTTTTCAGAGTTTAAGCAATGTGCTTCTCAGACAGTTGTGCCCTGAAGCACTGAAGTTTGGAATGAAAAAAAATAGTTCTGATCTTGCTTTCCCTTTACCATCAACTCCACTTCTATAGCGTTATTTTTGGATGTTGATGTTCATGTTCAGCCATTTACTGAACACACTGTCCTGTTCTTATATTGAGGTAGTGTTTGTATCTTGTTTTAAGGTACATTCAGAAGAAAAGCCTGTGTAAATGTTCTATTTATGTAGCTGTATATGTGTTTATCTGTGATGTATCTGTGGCTGTTATGCCATCAGCTTTTTACCAGACACTGGTGCACAGCTGGTGAGGCAAGCTATAGCCAACACTTTTGTGGTCTCTGGTATTCTTTTGCTTTACATTTGTTTTGCTCCAGAAATTGAGAGCTCACTTTGATTCCAGGATACTGGATTTGACAATAATTTCTAGTTCCGTATTCCAAAGTTTAGGAACACGGCTATAAATTACAGAAAACAAGATGTGCTGTTGTGCAGGGAAAAGCTCAGGGCTTCCACTTACCATCGTGATATAATGCATGTATAAATTTAATTTTAAATGTATTGAAGATTTATACTTCTTCCTTCCCCTTCAAACCGAAATTCTACCTTTGTGTCCTGTGAAATAGTTTATTTCAATAGGTCATTATATGGGATTTATTCTTGGTCACTTTTAGCAGTATTAAAGCATATGGAGTACTTTCAAGGACAGAATGCTGAGTATGAGTCATGGAGAGGAAAACATTAACATTGCATCATTCAGTCACTTGCAATGCACTGTATTCATGTGAGCAATACCACCAATTCCTCTGGCTGGTGAATATGGCGAGACAATCAGGGATGACCAGATCCACCAGAATTCCACAGGTGCTTCAAAGAAATGGTGCCAGAGCTTCACTAGGTGGTGCTCTTCCTTCTGGGTAGGGAACACACATCCCACAGGGATGCTGAGAGGGATTCTCTTGAGGAAACAATGAATGCTGGTCTCTTTATAAAGAGGTCTTCTATGCTAAATGTTGATGTTGGTGGCACTGCCGTGGTCAATTTGTTGATCAAGTCTTTTGGCAGTGGTTTAAATTCACTGATCCTTGTTCTGCAGTTTCCAGGGCAGGACATCTCCACTGTCACCATGTGTTTGTCAGTCAGTCTGAAGACTGCTGTTGTCACTGTACTGGTGTTACACATGGGAGGTTGCTGGGCTTAGAACTCTGTGGGTAAACTGAAAGGATTTTTGAGCATAACATTTGCAATCTAAATATAAAATAAAAAGTGTCAAAGTGATTTGAGTAGACCAGTCAGGAAAGGCTGAGACTAGGTAATTTTAACTTTTTTCTCAATGCATGGAATGGTCTTTGTATCACCTTTAAAACAGTATTTGAGGATCAACAAAATAGAACTGAAATTTGATGCAAATTCAGTTGTTCACATGATTTGGTCCAAATGTCAGCGTTTTTTTTTTTTATCTTGACAGGTCTTAGCAAGAAGAAGTATGTTTCTGTATATTCTCACTTTTCTCCCATATCCCACCTTTTTGACCTTTGCATATAATCCATATAGAAATGGTAAATGAATTTTAGCTGAGTAGGCCATGGCTGATAGGAATATATTAGCATCAGTTTAAATTACAGCTGTATGGTTTGTTTCATTGATAGATTTTTGTCCTATTCTTTTTCCAAGCTGTCTTGGTTAGTATTTACAAGATGAACTGTTTCTGTGCCTATGTATCAACCACTTAAACTTCAGAATGTTACTAGAAATGCATTGTTACTTATCCTGGGGTCATCTTTGAATGTCTCAAACCCGTAGTAGATACAGTTGAGAGTAATTGTGCCTCCTCAGTGTTTTGGTTTTGTTTTTCAAGCTAGGTTCTTTCCTATTTATCTTGTAAAAGTGGAGGTGGAATTTTGCCTTATTTATGTGGCCTTAAGTGCAGAGTGTCTGCTGTTCTCACTAAAGTTATTAAGGTTAATTCCTTAAAAAGCAGTACCACAAGCTTTCTGTATTGGTGAAGAGCTGCTACAGAAGTTGTTACATGCTGGGGCTCTGGTGGTGGTCTGGTACAGGTGTGATTTCCTTGTTTTCCACTGGTATAAGCTGCATTGTAGAATGAATTAGATGAAAGATTAAAAAAATAGAATGTTTTCCATTTTCCCTTCAAAGAAAATAAATTTAATGATGAATTTTGAATGACTTGTTTCTTCTTCAGGCTAAACAAGTTTTTACAATTGGTATATCAATTGTAACATGGACTACTAATGCAGTGAATGATATCTGACACGTGAGAATGAAGGACATAATAGTCATTAGCCAGCATAGAACTTTTTCCTGGAGATGGATGGTGTCTTGAGGACATAATCTGCATTAGAACACAGTGGCAAAACAGTGGCAGAGAGCAGGTTATACCAGAATTCAACAGTAGCCATACTCTCTGCCAAGGCTAGGATGATTTGTGATCAGTGCTCTATTACATCACTGTCCTAATGTCAGATCTCAGCTGATTGCCTCCCTCTAGGGCTGAAAGTGATCATGCAGGGGAAGACTGAAAGTGTGAGAAGTTGTCTGGGCTGTGCTGCTGAGAGGTTTTGAATAAACCACTCCCTATCAAGTGAGTTGAAAGGCATGCAGTTACTTTGTGCTTAACTCTGGATACCACTAAGTAAAAGGTGGATATTATTTAAATAATATGTGAGACAGCATTTATTGTAAAAGTAAATGACCGCTTTCCGCATCTCTAAGAAGGAAGATGGGAACAACAGAAGATCTCGATTTGTGCAGTGCTTTAATAACAATAAACTCCCCATGGTTGCAGAATTCTTGTAATGCTACCAGAATCCTTGCTTAAGAGCAAGGAGTTAGCTTAAAAATTGAATAGTGGAAACATGGATATGAATAATTGTTCTTCTGTCATGTTTGAAAACATGCTGATTATTCTCTACCTCTTTTTCCCGTTTTCAGTTTGGAGAAAATTCAGGTGGGTTATGAGGGCGCACTGATGATAAGATTAATTGTGTTTAACATTGTATAGTATAGTGATGGCAGTTTTGCAATAACCATTATTTCCTTATTTTTCAGACATAACCTTTTTCCTGTTGTTTTTCATAATATCACTGTGATTCATTACAGATCAAAACTTTGATGAAGTGATTTTGTTTCCCTTTTGAGTTAGGTTTCATCAGCCTGGAAAACTTTGTCTGTCTCCCAGTGGAGTGTAAGTGGAGACACAGTGGCTAAATCTCCACAAGGTGTGCTGATAATTTACTTTCTAGAGACATTGCTTCTGTTCCTTTACCTGCTTCTAATTCTTCAGTAAGTGATGACAGAAGAAAGGAGATGTACATGCCCTACAGTACAGGCCCATCTGTGAGGACCAGATGGCATATTTAACAAATTTTCCAATGATTTGGTTATTTTCCCTTCCATTTCCTGTAAATTATCTAGGGGAAACTTGTGTGGTGAAAGAAGCAAGAATGATGGAAGTGCTGACCTTTATTGACAGAATGGCATTTTATGCTTTATAACCACTGCATCCTATTCTCACTCTGTAACACCTGTATGTGCTGTGTTCAACTGCTTGTATTTCTGTGGAAGCCAAACACATGGGGTGTTGGGGTTTTTGTTAGTTTGTTAGTTAGTTAGTTAGTTAGTTTTTTTAATTCATGCCACTAAAAACCCAGAGGATATCTTCAACTGATATGTGGAGCCATGTTTGCAAGATTTTGATTTTCAGGAATTTAAAGTTAGTCAGAACACTGAATAGGTGTTATGGTGAGTGTAACTCAAGAAGCATTCATCCATGCTCTATTTACCCCAAGGTTTAATTTTTGTGACATATACTTTAATTGTATCTTTCAGCAGTATATCCTAACATTCATGATGTTGAAACAGGCTTTTTATTTACATTTGTATGGATAGTGTTGATTTGAACGAACCTATGCAGCTTCATGGAATACACAGTATTCCCATGAAACATGATTGTACCTGCAAATCAGATGGCTTGTGTTTCTTTTGCTTGGCAGTTGTGGTTGGTTTGTGGGTTTTTTTGGTGGTGTATTTTTGTTTGCTTGTTTGTTCTCACTAATGTTGATATTATTGACTTCTGTGCCATTGCCAGAAGGATGCAATTCCTCAAACTATGTGTGTGCATGTGTACCCATGTAGGATATTCTGATATTCTAGTTTTGCCTAAGTTATGCTCTGTAATGATTAGCTTTGATAATGATATAAAATATTTTCCTCACTTTAGATTAGTGTCCAGTTTCTTTTTCACTTTTCATAAACTTTTATAAAATAGCATAAAAAACACCTTACTGTGTTGCTTCTAAAATCCATGGTGCTAAACCAATTTGTTTCTCAAAAACATCTTTACCTCTCAGAAGCTGTGAGTTTTTTTGATTATAAGTGGCAAAGTATAGTCATAGCACTAAAATCAATATCCCTTTAAATTGGTTTTTTTAGAATGTTGCTGCATGCTAATGAGGTTGAGTCATGGTCCTAGACTCTGCATGATTTTGAGTCTGATGCTATGCTGGGCTTAGTGCAGTTTCTGGCTGTGTCCAAAAGACATACGTGACAAATTACAATTTGAGACAAACCAAGATTTTCCTTCTGCCATCACAAAAATATTTATGAGCTATTGGACATATATTTTTGCAACTTTAGTTCTATTTTCAGTGCTTCAGTTCAGTATAGAAATCTAATAAATCCTTTCATTTGCATGATTTTTTTGCACTGAAATTTAAACTACGTTCCCTGAGCAAGGGACCAAATTAAAACTACATACAGTTGACGTGGACTAAAGAAATGCAGCTTATATACAGAGGCAAGATTTATTTCTTAGTCTAATTGAAGTATTAGCGTCCTAATCAGAGATTTTATTTGTCCCATTATAATATTTTACACAGATAGACTCTCAGATCTCTATTCCTAATTATCCTACTGTTAATTTCTAAAAGTTTTAGAGCTTAAACTCAAACATGAGCTGTTTAACATCCATGTCTTTCTCTGGTGTTAGGCTCTTTAGGGCCCTAGGGTCAATAATGCTAAGTTGTCTTCTGGAAGGATGTCTTCTGAAGGATCTGTATCCTGATAGAAACAGTATAATGTTGATGTTAAGTATTGCTTCCTCATAGCTCTTGGATCTGCTTATATTTCTTGTTTTATGTTTGCTAAAATGATCATATTGCTTGCTCTTTATTTGTTGCATCCAAAGTTCTATTTTATATCTGAGTTTTACTGCATAAGTCTTGTTTTACCCAGCTAATAAGTCTGCATACCTTCACCAGGAATTTCACAATATATGATCTGTGTTTTTAGCTTTGGAGTCCAGGTGTCAGCGTATACCAGTGCCAGCAAAAATGTCTGCTATCATCTGCTGCATGAACTTTTGGGGGTTTCTGTAAAAAAAACCCTACACTTCTTTAACAACATTCAAGCTTCTTTAACGTAAGTAATAATTGATTAGGAGATCCTTGTCATCCTCTTTTATTATGGTGACTGAATTGTTTACTGTACAAAAACAATGATCCAAAAGAAAATCTGATATAATAAGATATAA
>VWYI01028471.1:0-53900 GCA_013399455.1 Anthoscopus minutus
TTATTCATTTTTCTATCTTAAAGAGACCAAGAGGGAGTTGGTGCTGAGGGGTAAGAAATAAATCGTTAGCATCTTCATGTTTGCACTGCAGATTAATCTGGGGAAATGAGGCTAGTAGTTTTTAAGCCTCTTGCATATTTACCAGGTGAACTATTTAACTTGACCTCTCCTTTTATTTTTTTCTAACCAGAGAGTTTTCCATGAACAGATTTAAAAGGTCACAAGGTTAAGCAGAAATCGGAAGCTGATCAGAAGCATAAGTACCCCTAGAAGGCATTTTGGCCAATGCTGTATTAAAGTTTGTGCTATTTTTCTCCTTCCACTGAAAGATATGATTTGGGGTATTTTTTTATTTCTGCTCCACTTGCCTTGTGCTCACTTTGCTGAACCTTACAAGGTTCGCAGTGCAAGAATGATTTTCTGATTGTTTCCAAGTAAATGTCCAGCTCAGAGGGCTGGCAGTGGCAATTCTGACATTCTTTTATGCTGCCCTCAGTATTCACACTTGATTTCTCCTGCTGGTCAGTACATAACAGGTAAATCTTAGAGGTGCTAGGGGCAGAGAGCAGCTCTGAGCAAGGCTGTGGTGTGTGAGGTGAAGGAAAGTGATGGCTGTAGCAATACAACACAGAGTGAAAGCTCTGGCTGAGGGAGCTGTGTATTTAGAAATGGTATTTAGAAATGCATCTTTAGTGGAGACATGAAACAGAGATCCTGACTGCTTGTGAGCACTAGAGATCCCCTAGCACATGTTCCAACAGCAAGCGTCTTAGCCAGAGAATTGGGTAATTAGTCAGTCTGCCTGCATTCCTTCTGCAGACTCAATTAATTATGAGGCTCTCCCTAACTTCTGCATAAAACTGTTCTGTAATGGTGTTAGAGGATGTTAACCAGCTGCCACTTTCAGTTTCCATTGATGCTTTATAAATACTGTACAAAGGACTTGAAATCAAGCCCTCTTGCTTGTGAGTGCAAGCTTGGCTACTACTGGTCTCTTCCTCCCTAAGCATGTGGCCTAGGAGGAGGAAGACACAGTCCTACCTGTAGGTAGGATATTTGGTAGCAAATACAAATGCTACAGAAAGAAAATGCTTTGGTATGCTTCAAGGGGCAAGCTGTTGCTTTTAGTGTGTCATCCTTTATTGACTGAAATATGAACACAGGCTGGCAGAGACGCAAGCAGATTCAGTGGAAGAGCTGTACTGCAACACAACTATCAGTGTCATTTTCTTGGATAAGGTTGACAGGGAAAGTAGGTTGGATCTTTTATTAGGTCTATTGATATTGTTGGGAGAGGCAGTCTTTGAAACATGTAAATGTGGTTTCTCATATCTGAAATAGAAGCATCAGCCTTTGAAACTAAATAAATACATGTTGAGAACACTTTCCCCAAATTTAGCAAAGTTATGTTAATCACTTAGACCATCTGTTAGAGAAAATGTAGTTGTGAAGCTGGGATAGGTTAGGGGCACATTAGTGAGAGAAGAGATAATGTTTGTTTCTCTAGGACATAGTAAAGTTCTTGAGAATTACTTGCTTTTCCTGGTGGTGTTACTGATCCTTTTTAGAAGTAAGAAAGATATTTGATTCATTTTTAAAAGATACATTTTCTGTGAGGCCCCAAAATTGTGATGCATTGGCTTGGTGTTCTCATGGCAGCAAAGTTCCTCAGTTTAGCAGGAGGATGAGGTTAGGACCTTTCTTGCCTGTAGCCCTGCCTGGGCTGGGAGAGCTCCAAGGGTTCCTGGGTAAACTCTTCTCAGCCTCTGCAGCTGCATGGTGTGAAACAGCTACTCTGCTGCTTTATCCTGAGAGGTAGAAGGGCAAGAACTGTACAGAAAAGAGTTAAAGTCAGTCACCCTGTGGCTGGTTCCTAATGGCCTGCTGCCTGAACTTTTCAGCCTGACAGCATCTCTCCTCCTTAAACACATTGCAAAATGTTGAAAAATTATTTGGATGTCTTTATGACAGTGTCATTTGTTCAGGAGGAGCTGTCTGTTTGTTTAAATACAGCCCCAAAGGAGGTGCTTATTTCCCTAGGATTTCCTCTAACTGCTGACCCAAACAGGAGAAGAGAGTGTCCAGGGAAGGCACACCACAGAAGCCTGCCTGAGTGCTGGCAGAAGTGTGATTAAACTTGACTAGATAACTGTGCCAGAGCCACTTCCAAAATGCTAGACTCCAAACCAAACATGTAGTATACTTGTGACAAATCTCCTGTCCTTTTCAATTACTTTGTCTTGCTCTCAATTCCAAATACATTGGTCTTGTTTGAAGGCTTCATTATACCTCACTGATGTGATAATGCAAGGTGTAATCTATCCCTGTTACAACACTTACTGCCAGCAAAGCTTATGTGGACAAGGAGAGGTACAATTGCAGGGAAAAGCAGTATTTAGCAAAAACTAGCCATTTATTTAGGTTGTCCTCCTGCTTTTTGGGAGATGTGAAAATACACCTGACAGCAAGTTCTTCATCTGATCTAGTACCCAGCTTGAAGGAAACAGTATGAATGTTTGAGACCACTTGTGAAACATTCAGGAAATGTCTCATGGTTGTTAACATTTCCCCAAATGTGTAATTCATGGAAGGCTGTGAAGATGTGTTGCACTACTGAGGTGTAACAAGAAGGGATCTAAACTTTTTAGGAAGGGCAAGTGGTAGACCGCAAATGAATGAAGATATGGGGCCCAATGTAGAATCACAAAACCCTCAAATTCTGTGGGAGGGAGGTTGCTTATATCCTTCCGCTGCTCTGGTTTCTGTGATTTAGAAAAATGGGTTATTTAGTCGATGTTATTCATTCCTCTTGGACCATCCATTGCAGTGCTCCTAAGTTCAGGTCAAGAGGAAGGAAGCAAAGGCTTCTGTGTGAAACAAAGGATGTCACGTACTGACATTGTTACAGCAGTAGAGGAACTGCTGTAGTAGTGTCATGGGTTACAGTACAAAATGTAATCAAAAGTGTGTTATTCTATCACCATCTGCTGGAACTGGAATGAGGGGAAGTGATGCAATCTTGTGTTGATAAGCCAGCTGATAAGAAATCAGCAGGACAATTTCCTTATTTCTCCCATGACCCATCCTCCCTCTAGGGAGGGATTTTCTGCTGATGGGCCATTGAGTCCACTGATAAGCTTACATCATCCCATTGGAAAATACTCCATCCAAGGGGAGAAGCTGATGGGCCATTGAGTCCACTGATAAGCTTATCATCTCATTGGAAAATGCTCCATCCAGGGGGGAGGAGCCAAGCCCCTCTACCTGGATAAAAACCAGAGAATTGGGGCACCAAGGTGCCTTTCTTCACCGGACTCTCAGAGGAAGACCAGGCTCATCTAGTACCACTGGACTACTGCCAACACCCTGACCAATAGGCTATCAGGTTGTATTCTGACTTTGTCAGTAGCTTTCTTTCTTTTCTTCCTGTTTCCTAATAAATTGTATTTCTGACTTAGAGTCTCTCACTGGTTTTGTTCTCAAACCAGTACACCTTGGCATCCCTCCTTCTCTTGTACTCAAGGCTCAGAATTGCTCCTCTAATTGCCTAAGTCCTCCAAAAGAGTGTTCTCTGACAATACTCTGTTTTTACAACAGAAAATATTTTCTTGCAATTTAATTACTGTATTAATAACTGAGAAAGCTAGAGAGAGATGTTTCTTTGCTGACACACTGTGACAGTGAGCCAAAGAGCTTGATTTCTGCAGCCTTCAGAGGGATGGCATCCCATTTCTCCAGTTCTGGGAGATCTTTTGGGATTCATCCAGCATTGTAGCAGAATCTCCAGAGTATTGTACCATATAATAACAATTGTCCTTGATCAAAACTACATAAGTAGCTCCATACTTGCAACTTCCATTGTGCTATACTGGTTTTGATTAATAACTCTTTAAACAGCTGAATGAGCGGACAGAAGAAAAAAACAGTGGGATGGGTTGAGGGGAAAGCTGCTGCTGCAAAACATTTGCAAATAGGGACGATGCCATAGGAATGAAAGCTGGTATGAGTCCTTAAAAGCAGCATCACCAGAAAATACCAGCAAGAAATTAATCCCTGCCTTCTCCCTAGTCAGTCCAGTCTGAACTGCTATAATTCTGCTGAAAGCCATGCAACACAGGATGGCTATAAGGTGCTCATACAATTAAGGCTTAGTTCAAGAAACAATTACCTCATCCCTATGTTTCTAACATGTGCTGGAGTTGCTAATATATTTACTGATAGTCATATTTATTTTGGACAATTGAAAAGTTTTGACGTTTTGACCATTTTTAGCACTGAATTCTAGGAAAAATTTCTGTCAGATTTGCTCTTCCCTGAAAGACTCGTGGTCAGAAAGTCATTTGTGTTTGTTTGGATTTTTTTTTTTTTACTGTACAGAGAGCAGAAGGGAAAAAAGAAAACAGCTATTATGACAATTTTTTAATTTTCGTTTTCTGAGAGGAGAATAGGATGGATGGATGTCTTTGCCTGGTCTTAACTTAGACTTCTTTATCTTGTGCTGCTCTTTGTTTACCTGATTCTGTATGTTCTTAATTCCTTCCAGTTACAGGCTTTCTGTCATTAATAGGTGCCTTTCTGTTGTGCAGACAGAGCAAAACCCTTCTGAGGCCTTTAGGATTTAAGCTGTTAATATATTTACATTTTGGCATCCGATTCTTGGTACTTGAAAATGCAGCAGCTATTTCTCTAGGGCTCAGCTCTGCCTTTACTCAATTTTGTGCCATGGACAGCCCTATTGCTCAATGACAGCATGATTTCCATCCAAGCCAGTTAAATTGTACTTCCATGTGCATTGTGTGACTTTGCTGGCTTGCATGTCCCAAGGAAGTCACTGACAATTTTTAAAGTTGCTCTAATTTTACTTAGGTGGTATACATGTACTGTACTCTTCCCTGATAGCCTTTATTCAGAGGTTTTCAGTAATCTGCAAAAGTTGAGACTTTATTGTGGCTTACTTGTACCTGTACACAGCAGAGCTACCTCAAACTTTAGGAAGAAGCAGTTAAGAACAGCACAAGGTGAGACATGGAGGTGGTGCAGAAATGATGTAACATGTGGGCAAGGAGACCTGACCCGCCCAGTGGGGAATATAGAGAAGGATTTGAGGGGAGAGGGTGGTTTCCTCCATGTCTTGGAAAATCAGTTTTCTTTTCTCTTCACAATTAGCAGTTTGATTTCACCTGCTCGTCACAAGTTTCATTACTCTGAAAGACCAAAACCTATGAACCATATGCTAGATGTTCAGAACATGATGAAAATGCCAAGACGTACTATATAATGGTTTTGTTGCTGTGGTCAGGAAGATTTAGGTGGAGGCAGGCACTGGAATGGAATTTTGCAAGATTTAACTCCTCATTTCAAGAGTATAATGGAACAACATTGCATGTCCTTTTCCATAATTGGCTGTGGCTTTCTCTTTGGCCTATATCACTTGAATATTGGGTTTTGTGTGCTTTTTCCTCTTGAAATACTCCTGCTAAGCCCTTTAAAATTATTGTGTGTTTCAAGAAAAACAATCAGGACTTAAGAGACATTTTTTCAGGGGTGGAGGAATCTGGAGTTTGTTTAAAGAAAGGGGATCTGAAGAAGATGAAACAGAGATAGCAGTTATGCAGAACTAAGGATGCATTCCAAAGGAGAGTTGAAGAGCTATACAACTCCATGAAGTGCTCCATTCTGTATTAGCTTATTCACTGGGAGGTCTTTTGAAGGACCAGAATCACACACACATATATTATACATAAAACTCTGTAATACATGAAAGTGTATTTGGATCTAACACTGCATGAGGAAGCCCATGGCATTCTCATGGAGCAAGCAAATGACACTAAATTTCCTAGGCAGGAATCAAAGCCTTTACAAACTATCCTCATTACCAACAATGTTTGAATTGCTGTAATAGACCTACACCCTTGCTGCATATACAGTGTGTGCTGCCTTGAATGTCTGGTGGGTTTTTTTCCCCTTAGATGCTCCTGTAATTCTGGGAACATCCTGTCTAAAATTGTTGATGTGCCTTCTCAGGTGTATCTGAGGAAAAGGCTACAAGAGATAGATAAGACCCTTTAAAAAGTGGGATAGAAAACTTCCAGATTGTCAGAGCTAATAGAGTGACAGCTTGAGTGTGAAAACCCAAGTGCTGTGATGCAGTATCCCAGGGATCAGCCAGCCCTTTATTCAAGGAAAAAGGAGAGAGTGGCAATAACAAACCTAAATTAACAATTCAGGCTGACAGAAAGCATCATTTCTGAGTCAAACAAGAAAAAAATAACTTGAAAACCAGTTAGATTGACTGTTGTTTATACACTACAGATATTTCAAACTCAAGAAAAACTGAGGAAGTAGTGATGGTTGTTAAAGGATGATTTAAAATTATTTGAAGTAGCTATTAATATTGCAAATGCTTCTATTAGGCAACCTGCTTCATCGGGGCAGGTAATTTAATCCTATTGCTCAGAAGTGCAGTTGGTTTCTTCTTCCAATAGGTTTATGGCACAGAGGCCATTTGAATTAATGACAAGCAGACATAGTGGGGAAATACTCCATTATCCTTAGCCTTTGGTAAGTCTGGCTAATTAGTGAAGCATTTGAAAGAGACATCTTTCATTTCTATGCAATTTCAAAATGATTTTTTCATCTGGTAGGGTTGTCATGTGTATTGACTGATAACACATGGATAATATATGAAACATCTACCTTGGAAGTACCTGTACTAGAGTGCTTCTGAGTTGGTGAGTTGAAGGCCCCATGATTAAGTGTGTTTAAAAACTTCACAAAACAGCACCTGCCAGCACTTGTTCATTTAAGCGGGGGGGAGGGGGCATTTGGCATTTTTGGGGCAATATTTGGGCGCCAGCTAAGAATTCCTTGTGCTTATTTACATCAGAATCCCTAAATTTCCTCTCCATGAAAATGAGAAGCATCAGTAGCCTGTCAATTTTGCTTTTAAGGATAAACTTTACAAGCTGCAAAAGGAAAAAATTCAGGGAAAAACAGAACAAGAAAGGAAGAAACAGTGATCTCCACACTGAAGGAATAAGCTTGAGATTGAAGTTGTTCTCTTCCCAGTTAATTCACTGGTTTCTTGCCTGATCTTTACCGCCAATATCTCTCCAGATTTCTGCTTCCCATCTGTAACAAGGGAAATACTTTTTTTTTTCCTTCCTGCTTTTTATTTGTTTAGCCAGCTAGCTGTTTGGGCACTACATTATGCTGCACACAGTAAGAAGGTTGGTCTGTGGGACCTCAAGGGACTCTTGTGATATGAGCAGCAACAAAGGGACAGGAAGATGTGTAAAGGCATGGTTGGAAAAGATGGCCGGCAGTTCATCTTTTTTTTTTTTTTTTTTTCCTTTGTTTTTTGAGGGGAGGGGACAAATTCTTTAGCCTTAGTTGCCAGGGAAGTTAAAATATTTCTGAAATGTAGCTTTGACTCATTTGTCACAGTTCAGCATGATGCTCAGTACGACTCATGGCTTCTTTGTGGTAGGATCCCCTGTTGCAGTGGTTACCATGAACATGATTGACATTCTTGCTGTTGGTCCCAGAGCAGGAAGGTTTTCCATTTTAGGGTATGGGAAATATTATATTATTTTGTTAGCATTGAATAGTAATTGTGAGTTAAGCAGGAGCAATGTTGATGGGGAAACTCCAGGAAGACAACACAGTCACCAGTCACAGCCAGCACAGCTTCAAGATGCGGAAGTGCTGCTTGTAAAACCTCATTTTCTTTTATGACACGGTAACCAACACAGCTGATCTAGGAAAGCCAGAAGATGTAATCTCTTTGGACATCAGCAAAGCTTTTGGTACTTTCCCACTATCCTTCTGGACAAAATATCCAGCATACAGCTGGATAAACACATCATGCTCCAGTCCTGGCCCCTTTCTCATCAACATCTTCATTAACAACTTGAACATAGGACTTGAAGGAATACTGATTAATTCTACCAACAACATTAAACTGGGAGGACCTGTCAACTCCCTTGAAGGCAGAGAGGCCCTACAAAGAGACCTGACAGATTAGAGAGATGGGCATTCGCTGACCATGTGAAGTTTAACAAGGGCAGGTGCCTGATCCTGCACCTGAGATGGGGCAACCCTGGCTGTGTGGACAGACTGGGAACCAAAAGGCTGGAGAGCAGTGCCACAGGAAAGGGACATGAGGGTCCTGGTTGGCAGAAAGTGGATTATGAGTCAGCAGTGCCCTGGCAGCCAGAAAGGCCAAGCACGTCCAGGGATGCATCAGGCTCAGCATTGAAGTCAGGCAAGGGATGGAATTGTCCTGTTCTGCTCTGCTCTGCTGTGGGGCAGCCTCACCTTGAGCCCTGTGTGCAGTTTTGGGTGCCACAATATAAGAGAGACATAAAACTATTACAGATTGTCCAAGGAGGGCCATGAGAGCGGTGAAGGGTCTGGAGGGGAACCTGTAAGATGAGCTACTGAGGTCACTTGGTCTGTTCAGCCTGGAGAGGAGACTGAGGGGAAATCTCATTCCTCACAAGGAGTAGTGGAGGGGCAGGCGCTGGTCTCTTTTCTCTTGTGGCCAGGGGCAGGACCCAAGGACACAGCATGAAGCTGAGTAAGGGGAGAATTAGTTTGGATATTAGGAAAGGGTTTTCCACCCAGAGAGTAGTTGGGCACTGGAACAGGCTCTTCAGGGAAATGGTCACAGCCCAAACCTGAGAGAATTTGTGAAGCATTTGCTCTCAGTCAAATGTGCAAATCTCTCAAAGCATGTGCTCTCAGGCACACAATTTGACTCTTGAGATGGTCTTGCATGGGGCCAGGAGTCAAACTCTATGATCCTGATGGGCCAGCTCTGCATATTCTGTGAATTCAAAAGGGTAGAGGTGGTGGATTTGGCTAGTGTCTGATCATGTCATTTCATGTGCACCCAGATATGTGCTGGATGTCCCCACAGCATGTTGAAGAACTCTCACACACATTTAGATATCTAAACTCAGGTTTCAGAGGTGAGTCAGATCAACCCAAGGCACTGGATATTGTGACCTACATTCTCCCTGGGCATAATTTCTGTGGGAAAAAAATTATTGTGTAGATAGTTATGTACCTTTAATTTTGAAATTTGTGACAAGACTGTTTTCAGCAGGCCAAAATGCATTTTGCCCATAGTCTGGTCTGTAACTGGAGTTGCATCTGGTGCTCCTGGGAATGCCAAACCTCACATCTGATCTGAAATGCCAATGAGCCCATACGAAGCTGTTAATGTTTGTGTGAGGTTTTTTAGTCCTCATTACCAACCTGATAGAAAGATAACTCCTCAGCTGCTGTTCCAACCTGAGGGATTTTACCCACTTAATTAATTTCCTTTCTTGTTAAAAAAGATCTCCTTTTATGTACAAGTAGCTGTGCTTGACTTGCTTTTCAGAGCCTCTTCTCATGTCTGTATGAAAGGCACAGGGACCCCAGAAACTGGAAGGTGAGCGCTTGTGGAAGCTGAGCTTGGATAAGCTTCCTTGCTGTGCTGAGGACAAATTCCTAGAGGGGAGTTAAGTCTGCACAGTGCAGGGAATCCTGCTTCCTTCCCTGCTCCCCGCTTTTGCTACCACTCAGTAATAAAATGGAAGCTTGTGACATGGCCAAAGGATAACAAACCACTTGCTGAATGCCTGCTGAGAGTTTAAAATGCCAGCCTACACCACCCTCCCCAACCTTTCAGCATGTCAGCAAGCTGTCTATGTAAATAAATACCCATATCAAACAATAAGCACATGCCTTTTTAACATGCACTGTTTCGGGCTGAGATATTCTATTCTGGGGCAGCTCATCTCAACATCTGTCAAGCTAATGCCAACTCCACAGCTCCCTTTCTCTTGTATTTAATGCAAAAAGATTTGTGTTGTGTTAAGTAATGAGGAATTAGCTTGCTTTACGTCTGTTTTGATGTTATTTCTGATGCATAAAATGTTAAATGGGAATGCTTTGTGTTCCTCCTGATGTCTGTGTCAGTATGTAGTCCAAACTCTTGTTGCTTATGCTTGATTAAGTGGCTTTATCACCACCATGTGTGTGGTGGTAGAGGTATACAAGAAGGGAAAAAATGTCCTTGGCAAAATATACTACTGCTGGGGCCCCAAAGCATAGAAACATTGAGGTGGGGAGAAAGCTGTGGCAAGGGCTGGATTTAAAAGAAAAAATATTTTAGAAACTAAATTCCAGTGGAATCAGTTGTGCCCCTTAAATCAAACTCAGGAGCCGCAGAGTCTAAAGCCCCAAGGGTGTGAGGCTCAGTGCAGTGTGTGGGAGCAGCACCCCTGAGCTGTGAGTCTGGGTTAGATCATGTCTAATCCAGGGTCTTGTCTCTGATAGCAGCCAGCACTGATTAGAGAGAATGTCAGACTGGGGCAACAACCAGGAGAAATTCCACATTAAGCTTTTGCTTATTTTTTGTTTTGTATTAAAAATGTATAGAGCCCAGATGACCCAGAGTCCACTGGGCCTACTCCTCCGTTGAAAATTCACCTGCAGGCTAGAGGAGTGTTGGATCCTCTAGTGCTGCTGTCCATCTCCTTCCCCCTGCATCAACCTTGGAGAAGAAGACTGCTTTTTATTTTCTTTATTCACACTTCTCACATGCTACTGCTTTTATTCTGGTGAGACACTAAGGAATGACATTTTTAAAAAAAACAAACCAGACAGACTCTTGATGCATGCAACAAGTCTTTAAGACAGCTTTCTGTCAGAGTTTTTGGAGTCTTCTGAGAGAAAGGAGAATATTCCTGCTGCCTGAGACACTTTCAGTTGGATTACACATAAACAAAGCAAGGGAGAGAGGAGAGGCATGATCCTCCACAAGAGAGGAGGATTTATATGACCTGATATATCTTGTGTTTCCTAATGTTCCTTAGATAGAGATGATTGAAATCTCTCATCTGAGCAAGCACACACAGAAGACAAAATACATTATTAGTGACCCTAAATATATTAGAGCCCTCTGCTTCTGATCACAGTGGTGCATCATCTGGAATAGTAATAAGGGATGCATGGGGTTTGCCTACATGGACAGGACTGTTCTTCCATAATGGAAAGGGAAAATTGTTTCTAAAGATGCCATTGAATCAGATTTTTGCTGACTCTCTGTATGCCTGCCTGTGATAATTTCCATGTTGTGGTTTCAGATCACTTTACAATCTTAAATAAACTTTTTTTTTCCCTCACTGTCTTTAAAGGCTGTGAGTTATCCAATACCTTATGTCTGAAAGGACTAGGACTATGTTCAAGTGGGTGTGTGTTTTTGTTAGGCTGCAGACATTTTGTCCTGTTCAGATGTATATGGATGTGCATTTTCTACATACAAGCACTTGCACCTTTCAAATATTGGCCCTTCCCCTTCAAAGAAACCAGGATGTGACTGGCATGTGTGTCCCATTTGAAGTGCCAGGTTGTACAGAGCAGAGTCTTGTAAACAAACACCCATGGGAGGATGAGCCACAGCTGCAAGTGCTGGAACAGTACAAATGGAGACAGGCATGGAGAACATCTGCCCAAGCCCCATTTGGTGGTCCCTTGTTCTACTCCCTAGACATGCTGCCCCTCTATATGCATGTAAGATAAATGTCCAGGCTGCAGAACACTCCTCACCATGCTCCTGCGTTCCCACTAATCCCTCTCTCTCAGCCTGGGGAAGTGTGAAATAACACCTCTGTGTTGGGAGCTGGAAGCTGCTGATAGAGGACTGATACCCTGTGCGTGGGAGGAATTTCCTTTCATGTGGTCTGGTGTAACATTAGCACTTTCCAGCTGGCTTGTAGGTGGCTTTGGAATCCCTGGACTGACAAATGGCAGTTCAGCTCAGTGTGGCTGTCATCTTCAGACAGCATGACAGAGAAGGGGAGCTTGACATGTCCTGCTGCAGCCCTGCCTCAGTGTCTTATGGAGCTGCTGGGTGGAGTTCCTGTGACAACACCTTCTCTTCAGCTTTTCATCTTGATCCAGAAGGAGGTGCTAAGCATTGCGTGATGCAGAGGGGTCAGAGGTGCTGCCTGATGTTTCATATGGCCAGTTGGTATTGGCCCCAAGATCTGGAGTGGCTGGGCAGGGCAAAGGATTTGTGCTTCAAAATAAAGCAAAGCAACGAAGTAGACTAGAGAGGAGAGAATTAATATCATGAAATGGATTTACATGGCGCCATCTTCATATCTGCTGGTGCTGTCAGGGAGAATGAGATCCAGACTCGCTGCTGCTCTCCAGAGAGGAGCTGTTATGGAATGATTTCTCAGTTAAAGTGATGGCTCCACCTCTGTGCCCCATGTCTGGCTGATTTCTGCAAGTAGAAAACAAACACAACCTGGCATGATCCCTTCTCCTCTTCCACTGGCTTTTCATGCCTTTCTGCAGGCTCTGATTTACCTTTTTTTGCTTGCCTTATTGCTTTCACCCTTGAGCACCTGTTAGTGTCTTCCTCCCACCTTTACCTGCCTCTTAGCTCCATCACCTTGCCTTCTTTTTCATCCTCAATCATTTCTGGCTCCCTCCATTCAGAATAAGTGGTACTTTAACATATATCCAGTAGGTGAACAGATGTCTGCATGTTTGTTGCCTTCAATGTAGAAAGGGTGGGTGTGTGTTAAACACTTATCTACCTGTCTTTATCACACACTACTCCATTCTCTTCTCTGGAACTTGCCTTTTGGGGACTCACAGAACCTCTTCCCAGGCATGACTGCTGTGCACAAGAGCAAGAGGGAAGATGCGGAGCAACTCTGTTGCTTCTTTCTTATTCTGCTGGAAATAGTCCTGTCCTCCTCCTGACTTCTGGTCAGAGCCCTTTTCTGGTCAGGAAGAAGATTTTGCCTTTAGTCCTGACCTTGTGTCCCGGTTTTTGAGACAGTTATCTGTCAGGGAAGGCAGAAAAAAAAAATTGTAAGCCCCCACCCTCTCCTTCCGAATTATTATATCTCGAAAACACAGAGTTCTCAGGCAGAGATATGGGAATAGGAATAACAGTTCTTTACTAATATATATATATATATATTAAGGTAAACCAACAACAATAACTACAGTATTAACAACAGAACAGAACAGGGATCCCGTCTCGGTTGAGAGGGGAAAAAACATGGAGGAGAGGCGGTGCCTCACAAACCCCTCAGCTGGCACTCAGTCCCGGAGTTCCTGCAGGGCTCTGAGGAAAAACCCCTCGCTGGAAACGGCAGGGATGGGCAGAGAGTCCCGGGCCGGTGGATGAGATGGATCAGCAGCTCCGCGGTGGCAGCTGGGGCTGCAACACGTCCGGCAGGACAGGGGAGTGGAGGCCACAAACAGAGAGGAAGAAGCAGAAGCAGAAGGAACAGCCGCTCCGTCTGGATGATGGCAACAACCTCTTCTCCCAGCAGAAACAGCTCCGAGAGTGTCTGTGTTGCCCTCCCAGAAGGACCCAGGAAAAAAAAACCAAACCTGCTCCCCTCCCCACTGCCCCCGGGGCTCAGCCGAAACTTTTGTCTTTTAAAGTACCGAAGATGTCCCAGCCATCAAGGCTTTTTCTCGCAGCTAAATGGGAGAAATTCTAATAGCTAAGAAACGAAAAAAAAAAAACAAACACGTAACCCCCAACACCTTGACAGGGTCCTCAGGGTCATTGAGAGATGCTTCCCCTCATTTCCTTCAGGTGTACAAGAAAGAGCTGGTCTTTACCCAAGCAGGAGGAAGTAAAACAAAGTGACAATTTTCTCCTCAGGCCTTGTATGTGTCTTTATGTATTTTCTTTGCTGTTTCTGACAGGTTGACGAGCTTCGATCACAGCGCTAGAGACCTGAAGCAAGGATCCTGACCAACACATATTCAGTACAGCCTGACTGCTTGAGGAGAACAAGTATTTCCCTGAAAGTCTGTCCCCTCAAAGCAGCGCACAGGTAAGGCAGACAGTGCTTCTGATGCTTGGAGTCACCTGCACTGGATTGAGCAAATGGTTTTTTTCTGTTCATTTGGGTCAAGAGAGGCTTTGTCACCACTGCCTGCCATGTCTGTAGGGATGACAACTTACAATGTATTTACAGTAAGGGGAACATTTCTCACGGAAAATGTGCTTTCAGAGGATCAAGACTGCCCATATGGTTGAGATAAATATAGGTTAAAAGCATGGGAGAAGTATGCTGAAAAAAGAAAAATGTCACATACAAGGTATTAATAAAGCAATACTTAGATCTTGTGTTCTAAAATAATTTTGTATTGGAAATAGCTTAATTTAAACAGAAAACTTTTAAAGAAAAAGGAATAAAGGAATGTATGTTGCAGAGAAGAGGTTTAGTAAGAAATTAATTTAATAATGTTGTTTTCAACTCAGAAAGATGTATCTGGTCATCTATAAGTGAAAAAATACAAACACAAAAGCCTTGCAGTTCCAATTGCTGTGACTCATGAAAACCAGATCTAGAAAAAATGAGGCCCTTTTGTCCAAACTCTTAATCCCCTACTAGTATGTAACGTCATTCCCAACAGCGTCTACCAGTCCTGATTTAAATGATGGGATTTTCCCTTGTCCCCTTGGGATACTATTGCACAGACTAATAGAATTAATCTGCTTACTTCTCTTTCAACCCCTGACCGCTGCAGATGCAATTAGCAGTAGGTGATGGGAGGATTCTGTTTCCTATGCTGTATTATGAAGGCTTAGGTCTGTATTGTGTTAAACCAGACATCAGTTGCAAGCGTGTTTGCATGAGTGTGGCTTATCTGTCAGTACTCATTACAGCCCCATAAACGTCTCTGAACAACATTTCTCAGACTTAGGAGCTTTTCTACAATCATAATTCAGGATCCGATAAGGCACAGACTAATGTATTTGAATGCCTGTGAGAAAGAGTATGATTGGGAACTAAAGTGAAATGCAAAGTCATATGCTGCCAGTGGTGAAGACTCAAAGAGGCAATTTACTTCTGTGCTTCTGGAGCATTCTCTGGTCTCTTTGGCTTTTCTCCCAGTTTGGTAGGATGAAATACCTTTTTGCTGTTGGAGGTACCACTGCACCTTTCCATCTGAGAATTTCAGGCTTGTCTTAGATGAATGGTGTAGGCTTTTTCTAATGTTTACTGAAAGACTCCAGTTAAATAATCAGATAAAGTCAAATAAATCTGAGCTGGAAAATCATAGCTGGTTGTATGTAGTTAATATAAAGTCGAACATCTTTCTGTGACATTTCATCTGATTTTTTTCTGAAATTTGGAAAAGTTTTTTAGAAAGAATAGTTAGTTTCTAAAGCAGATAACTGGAATGCAGATGACTGGGTTACACCTGGAGAGTACAGCAACAGCTGAGCTGTACTAATTTCTTATGTGGACATATGGATTCCTCCACTTCATCATTTCATCACTTTAAGTGAATTAAAAACAATGTCTTTATACAGAAAGCAACTGCAGTATAATTGCCATTTGGATGTTTGAATAGGGCTTCAATGTGAAATGGAGCCTGGGGGTACTGAAAAACTGGGGACATAGGCTTCTACATAGGCTCTGTCCTCTGGTGCTCAAGGGATAGATTACAATCCTGTCCCTCCTCCCTCTCAATAAAGCCTGGCTCTAAAATGCCATGGCTTTTCTGGCGTATTTCTTCAAACAGAAGGCCTAAATATAATCTTATCCACTGGTCCAGTCTTTCTTTATCAAGATAAGTTAATTAAACTTATTAAAATTTGTCTAAGTTGCCTGTGTTTGTCAGATACAAAATTCTTTAACACTGAAGATGGCAAAGCTTTGATATGCTCCAAGAATCCTGTGCTAATTTTGCCCTTGTTTTTAATCACTTGAAACTCTTTTCCACTTTAGTGCTTGGCTGCTTCATGTGGTTTCATAATGTACTTTAAAGGATGGGGAGGTGGACACTAAAGCTGGGGGCAATGATCCATAGTGCTCTGGATCATCTGCAGCTTATGTTCCCTGTCCCTGCTTTGCTAGTCAAGCTTTATTCCAGTGGAAGTGTCAATAAGCCCAAGGCAGATAGGCACTGTTTCTCCTCTCCCCTTTGCCTTTTCTTTACCCTGAAAGTTTATCTTGCTGCTTGCTTTTTAAAAGCTTTGCATTTGCTGGGGGGCCATGAAGTAAAAGGCATGCTTTAAATACAGATGCTGGTGATAGTCCTTTCAAAAGCTGCATTTCTCAAGCTGGGAGCTATTGACCCCTTTCAGTGCAGTCACAAAGAAATCCAAGAGGAAATGGAGGGTGAGGGCCAGCAGGGAATATATATATGTATATAATTTTTCCCCCCCAGTCTTCTTCTTACTCCACCCCTGCCAAGCTGGCTATTGTGTGTGCCTCCACATGGGAAACCAGTGGCCATATAAGGAAAATGGCATAATGTTACATTCTTTCTAAAACCTGATTTCTTACAGTTGCTTTTTCTTCCCCCTTGCTGAAAGTTGTTCTGTTTTGGTGCAAGCTCTAGGCAAAAGGAAGGTGGTAGCCCATGGTATACATGGTATAGCATCTTGGGCTGTGCAAAAGACTTAGTCTCTGTTACCTCAGTTCAAGGGAAAAGGCAAAGCAGCAATTTAGCAAATGATGTGGTCCAGCTACTATGACAGGAGGAGAGGATGTTACATTTTCCTGCATCTTGAACTTAGTAATAATGAGTAATTAGCATGTTTGTTTTCTCTCTTTTTTTTCTTGCTTAAGAGGATGCTCAGGCCATGGACAGGGGCACAGAGCACCCCGTGTGTCCCTTTTCATTCACAATCTACCTTTTATTCACATGTTTGCAGCTGAAGTGCTGATTGAGTGCCATGCACCAGTTTGGGCCAGCAGCTCCCTCTGCTCTGCTGGGTGACCAAGCCCACTGCTGGGGGTGACCACAGCCCAATGATCCCAGCAGTAGATGAAATGTTTGAGCCTGCAGGAAGCGAGGCAGTATTTCGGGGGCTGAAGTTCTATGGGTAGCAGGGGTTAGTCTAAACAGGACACCTGAAGTCTGGGATTTTTTCCTGGTGCACAGGAATTGGTTGATGAACAGAAACCACCTGCTTTTTTGAAGTCTGAACTTCAAACACATCCACTTAGCAACTTCTACAAAGGAGCAGCTGGAACAACACGAGCATGAAAAAGGCTGAATTCCCGGACTCCAGAAAGCAGAGGCAGAGCCTGAATTGGGAAAAGCATAGATTTGGGAGCTGGGAAAAAGATTACTCTTGGAGTGGAATGAGTGTGTGCTTGTGCATGTGAGCATAAAGATTTGGGCAGTCTTCCTTTCGTATCCTCTTGTAGCCTCTTAAATTGAGATGCAGTTTTTAGTTGTGCTTTCTATGGTTGCCATCACTTCTGATTTGTTGTGATGCTCTGCTGATTGTCCCCATAAAAATCTGTTCAACAACTGATAATGTTGCAAACTTGTTAAAAATTAAAGTAGAAAAAACACAATTCCTTCTTAGAAGAAGCTGCAAATTTTGAGGTCCATTTACCACAATCATGTCACAATACTCAATCTGTGTTATGCTGAGGTGTGATTACAGAAGTGGAAAAGTACTTTATATAAACACATTTTTTGGCAGAATATTAATAGTTCGATATTATTATGATGATTATCTGTGTGTGCATTGACAATATGCACTTTTTTCTTATTAAAATGTTGAACAGTTTGACAACTTTTAAAGAAACTGCAATTTTGTGAGAATGGAGTAAGGACTTTTTAAAGGTTCAGCGTTTTTATATAAGTCTATTTAAGTTGATTTAAGTAAATTGCATTGACTAAAAGAATTGGATACACTGAGAATGTTCTAATTTTTCTTTATTTTTTCTTTTGACTGTGAATTGCATTGTTTGGAGAAACTATGCTACTCTCAAATATCTACAAAATTAGTCTCCAAGAGAATCTTCATCTATGATAAATTGTGCTTATACTAGAAACAAAACTGGGAAAGCCTTCTGGGTTCTGGAAGAACTGCTGGCACCAGTATAGCAGGGGAATGTGCTCACATAGCTTTTTCTTCACTGAAGGTAATTTGGTGCCTCCTAAATGCTGTCCACTGTGGTATCAAGAGCAGACATCACAGCGAATGGTGTGGAACAATGCGATGCCCCATGTGCTCGGTTCTCAAATTACCAGTGAAGCGGCAAATGACTTTTGACGTGTACATGGCTGGCATGGGACATCTGAGTTAGCACTGCACAGATAAATGGGATGCTCCTGCCTCAGCAGCCATTGTTCCAAGCTCCCTGCAAACTCCCACATGTTTTGGTCACAGCCTGCTTGCATTATATCTGTCCCAGGAGCTTCAGTGGCTGGCGTTCGTTGTGTGCGCACTAACAAGGGAGAGGGGAGCGTCAAGGGTGAGGGCCAGGTCAGCCGTGCATCCCAACCACCTTCTCTGAGGAGCAGCACTTGGCATCTCTGCTGGGACAGTGGGAGGTTTCAGCTCTTCTGCTGCAGGAGGTGCTCATCGGGCTGTAAGTGGCTGCTGACATTGTGGCACCACTTCTGTCTCTAAGGGCTCTACAAGACTCAAATGTCACTAGAGCTGATTCTGCCAGCAGTGGATTGGCCTTTCCAGAGGTATTGCCCCAGAAACCAGGAGCTAATCTTTCTGATGCTAACCATGGTGCATGTGGGGACTGGTTTGGGCTGTGCCTGTTTCCCTATGAAGTTGGGAGCTTTGTGCAACATGGAAACGATCATGATGGAGGAGGAAAGAAATTGTCATTAGAAATATATCTCTAACAGCTCCTGTCACTTAGATCTAATGCTACAGAGTAATTTAAAGCTTTTTTGACTAACTATCATAGATAAAGTGCTTTGCCAAGGGAAAATGAGGTGTACCAAATGTGACAGGACAGGAGAGCAGAACTGCCTTTCATTGCTATGCCACGTCCTGGGTGGAGTGGCTGAGATAGGGTGTCAGTGAGAATGGCAGCAAAGGCTTTGCATTGCTTATTTTGAGACCTACAAAAGTACATTGGC
Organism: Anthoscopus minutus; assembly: GCA_013399455.1. Classification (NCBI taxonomy): domain Eukaryota; kingdom Metazoa; phylum Chordata; class Aves; order Passeriformes; family Paridae; genus Anthoscopus; species Anthoscopus minutus. The sequence goes on from VWYI01028471.1 coordinate 18,901, forward strand.
TTTTGATTTGTGCGTTTTGAAAACTACTGAGTGAAGCTGAGGGCTTAGTTTAAAAGCTGCTAGAACTATTCTCTCACTGTAGAGATTTCTCAGGAAACAGATACATAACTGGGGTATATGTGCATGTATTTGAAGCTTTTATTCTTGGGCTTATGAGTAAAGAGCTGGGATCAGTGAAAGGTGATAGCTACTAAAATCAGTAATAAGGAGAGTGTTACCCTTTAAGTAGTGAAGTGGGTTTGGGGAATTTTGCATTCAATTATTAGCTCTGTGCCTAGACTGCATACTGACAGTGGGAAGTAGCTTGATTCCTCTCTGCCTTCCTTCCTCATCTGTATAACAATGCTGAAACAGCTGATATGCTTTTTCTTGTAGGAAATATATTTTATTTTGTCTAGAAACTAGCTTTGTGGAATTTTGAATTCCTTTTCAGAGAAATCTGATGATGAAGTTTTGATTCTGGAGGACTTATCTTCATATTTTTCCCCATTGTTCCTCCTTTCTGTGACAAAACAGGAATGGGAAGAGGAAGAGAAAATAAAAGAAGTAATCCAGAAATTCCCTTTCCTCCTTGTAAAACTGCATATAAAAAAATTCTATGTGTCTTACATGAAAAAGAAGATAAATTGAAAACTAGTTGATTTTTAAACTTGAAGAGCATGAAAAAGGTTATTATTACTATCGAGTTCCCTGAGCCATTTTAAAGCTGAGGTTTCTTGCTTGCTTGCTTTGATGCATCTATTTAGTGCAAAATCTCAGGAGCTGTTTTGAGAGAGGAGGCTACACATAGGTCAGCTGCTGGCCAGGCTTGTGCAGAGTAAAGATGATGATAATCTAATGTCTGGTTTGTCCTTTGTAAGATGACTCCTGCTCCAGTTACCATCTAATGGACGGGAGTTGCAGACATTACATTTGTTGACAGTTGTTGGCAGATAAGAAGTAGAAGCAGCCTTGGACATGCTTGTGTTGGACATCCAGGGCTGGTCTCCTCAGAAGCAAGTGTCAGGAGAGCTGAGGTAGAGGGGACATGCAGGCAGTTTGTGGCTGGATGAGGTGGAGTGGGTTGTAATGGCAGTGCTCTGCCTGGATTTTAGCTTCCAGTGCCCAACATATGGAGGCCTTGAGCTGAACATGTGACTGTCTGAAGCTGTTCCTTCCCCAAAAACCTGGACTACAGCACATATATGAGTGGACCAATGTCGCTAGTGAACACAAAATAGAAGAGTGGATTTAAATCACAGCACCAAGATTTTATCCCAATAAGGCAGAAGCCTTTATTTCAGGGTTTTTGCAATCCTTTTTATAAGGTGTGCCGATACAGGTTAACATGACTGGCCAAAGGAATCACCTCTCTGGTCCCACTGGTGGAACAAGAGAAAAACACATTCAAGAACACCCGTGTGACATTGTTTTGAGTACTAAAACCTATTTACAAAAAACAGTCCTTGAAAGAGAACATTTCCCAAAAGACTTTCCCTTGGGAACAGATCAGCCGCTGACAGGCTGAAAACTCTCTCAGGCTCAGAAAATCATGTCCACAGACCAACACCCCCAGCTGCATATGCAAATATAAATATATTTCAAAGATGCATGTTTAAGCAACATGGCATTCCTTTTTTAATCATCTGTGGAAGGTTTATTTTTGAATGCCCAATTACTAACAAGGTGCTAGTTTTCAGATGGACTTGTAGCACTGTCTTGACATTTTAAAGAATCTAGGAGGTTTTACAGGCTCAGTCCCTCCCTGCAGCATGACAGAAGCCAGCCCCTGAGCCCAGGAGGGTAGGAGGAAGCTTTTCCTGTGAACTGCCTTTGTGTAATTGCCACCTTGAACAGTTTCTGGCACTTTTTGCTAGTGACTGTTAACGACAGGATATTAGAGTTTGTGGCTACCCAAACCACTGGTTTTCCCACGTTCTGCAGCAGGGTTATTAGCCTGGGGCATTCTTGCTGCTCTGTGGGTAGCCCTTGCTGGTGCTAGAGAGAAAGATGGACACCCAGTACAGTACAGAGGACATGTTTGGCAAGGCAGAATTTATCACTACTCCTCGAACTGACCTGGACAATTTATAACATTTCTGGCTGCAAAGTATATCCAAGAGTACATTCCAAGAAAGCTAAAAATAATATCTTCAAATTGAACTTATTTCTCCCACAAGGATTCAGTTAACAAGAAGGAAAGAGCTTGTTCTTTTTTCACCCATGCTAAAGTGTTCAACTCTCAGAATAGAGCTATAAGTTTATCAAAAGTTATTGGCCTGTGAATTGGATTCATGTATGGATCACATTACTGGAAAGTGTAATTATTTGCCAGGATTGCCTTTGCTTTTCCATTTCTCTTTCCATCTCCCAGTTCTGTATGTTATCTGGTAGCAGCACTGAAGGCCAAATTCTCTCTGAACTTATTAGAACCAGGAGTTGGCATTCTGCTATTCTGGGTCCTTCTGCCAAAAGCCAGTGCTCAAAGTAAAAACTGTAAGTAGAGACTGCTCACATGAGCACAATTTATGGTTGTTTAAAATACCTGAAGATCAGTACAGCAAAGCTCTAATTCTCCTGGAGACTTACTATGACAATACAGTGGATAAAGTTGTATATATTCCACAAGTCATCTCAGGAAGCGGGGATAAGTGATGGTGACTTCTAAAAAGCAGTGATGAAATGGTTTCTGGTTTTGGTGTTTTTTCAAGATGTAGTTAGAAAGGACTCATTTGGAAAACTCCAAACTAGCTAACTGTAAATCCAGATGTTTAGGACTAGCAATATAAATCCATAGGGATACTCAATAGTCCTGAGGGTTAGGTGTACAAAGCTAATCCCAAGCAGCTGCCTGAGCTGCTTGAGGTCTTTGCTATTGATTGGTCTTTTTTCAGTAGTAATGACAATTGATGAAAAATCTAGTGTTCTGATGGTTCTTTTCCTGTGAATAGAAAATCAGCTGTGCACATCAAGTCTGTGAATCACATTTTTGTAGTAGGCAATTTTTATGAAAAACAAAAATTACACATACTTCAATATCCAAGAATCTTCACAGAAACAGTGCGTCTTCTTAAAATCAAGTTAAAATTAAGTAAGTTTCAATCAATAGTAGGGCTACATACATATATATATATATATGTAAACATTAAAATATTTGCTTCTAGTTTTTTAAGGCAATATATTTTTTGTTTAGAAATGCCGAAGCTGATCTTTTTAACATCTAAAAATGAAACCCAAATTTTCCTATAAAAATTAGATACAAACATTTTTTCAAAAGAGGTTTTGTGCTGTTTTGTGTGCTTTTGTTTGGGGTAGTTGGTGTTTTTTAAGTTAGAAAATGTAAAAACATAAGCTCTCAGATTAAACTAAACTTTGAGGAATTAATGTGAAGGATTAATTACAATACAATAACTTTATTTTTTTTGTATTAGAAGAAATCTCTACCAGTTCAAACTAAAGCAATTCTTCACGTCTGGTTTGGTTTTAAATTTTTTTTCTTTTTGTTATCCAAACAACAGAATCTTTTTATCATCTTGCTATGTTCTTTCTGGGTATACTTATGCAGAGTAATTTTTGTTTGTTTTTTATTAATATAAAATTTCTTTTTATTTCCCATTTCTGAAGAGTTTGGGGCTTGTCTGGAAAATGATGATTAGGGCATTACTCTTCCTTCTGCTAATGAGTTGCTTTTGCCACTCTTAGTGGCAAGGAGACTGCTGTAGGTTTTCCTGTTCCTATTTTCTCATCCACCTCTGAATTACTGAATACTCTCAGCTGCAAGTCAAGGAATAAGGCATGAATGCTCATTGTTATCATCAAATATTTTCTTTGCTAATTCTCTTTTATTGTGTCCCAGTGACTTGCAGCTGAGGATTAAAATAACTGCCTTCAGCACCAGCAGTAGGCTCTGTTTGAAACCTCCAAAGGGCATTGTTTATCTTCTCTCTATCCCTTGTACTATGCCTGCCTAGGATGAGCAGCACTCCCTCCCCATCCCAAGTGATTCTGTTACTGAGGAATGCTGGACAGATACCATCATACACATAGTAGGGGTGCTTCCAGATTTGGTGTTTGAGCTTGATTTAAAGGGGAGGAGAATGGAGGAGAAGGGAATGTTTGTGTTTTTCAGGAGAGACCTTGGCTGTAGTGCTTTGCAGAACAGTTTTAAATAACGCTGCTGAGGCAGGGAGGTCTGTGGGTGCAGGCGAGCTGTTCAAATGTTTCCATGCAGTGCTCAGGGCTTCTGTCCCAGGCACATACTTCATTATTGCTCCAGGGAAAGGCATTCTGGGAGTAATCAATCAGCATTGCTCTGGGCTTCTTCTCAATCAGATCTCCTCTGATGTGTCTTTCAGTGCTGCTCATTTTGTTTTTAATTTCTGAATGAGGGATCGATTTGCACAAAATAGCACCAGGCAGAAGAGTTGATTTTGCAATGGATAAGAGCATCTGGCCTATTTTCTCCAAAGCACTTAAATGGGTATTTTCCATTGTAGGTCCTGAAGAAGACAGTGGTGGTAGTGCTTTGCTGAAGTGTGCTCTGAAGATCTTAGTGGTTTCCTAACTCAAGATTAAGTTGTGCCTTTGGATCTTTGCTGTCACCTCTGATCTGAAGCATACCCTCAGAAAGGACCCCTATGCTTCAGCTTTACAGTGGTGCCATATCATTATCCTGCCCCTTTATCTATCCTACTTCTGCCTTCCACTTACCATACCTCCAGATTCTTTGCTGCATTCGCTGAGACAAAAGTGTTGCAAAATGAACATGTTGGGAAGGGAAAAGCTGTAAAAAAGATTTATGTGATTCAGTACAGTCTTTATGTGCCTAAGAATTTGGGGGAAAACCTAGTCTGATTTAAAAGATAGGAAGCTTCTCCCTTCCTCTCTCAGTGGGTGAACTTAGATTGAAATCCAGGACACCTGGTACACAGGTCCCACCTCACCCTTCTGACTTAAGCATATTGCCGTAAAATTGGCTGGGAAGACACGCCCTATGCTGCAAAGGATGGGAATTGCATGCCCTGAGTTAATCTCCTTCAAGACATCTGTACAACATGCACTTAGGCCAGTATTTTCTGATGTTCCCTGTTCTTGCTTACAAAGGAGAAAAGAAGGACTGTACTTATTTTTCCCCAGAGTTCAACTGGGAAGGGAGTAGTTCTTTACCTCCCTTAACAAGGAACTTATACTGTACTGTCTCCTACAATAACAGCTGCCAGTGCTAGGAGGACAATAAGGTATTTGCTGAGACAGTGAGGCTGTAAAAGTAAGAGAGAAGGAGAAGTATGGGCAGGGAGCTGAGATTGCAGCAGCAGTCATGAGAATTCTCAAGCTCTGAAGAATGCTCCTGATTTTATCTTTTCACACAGCTTTGAGGGTAGTGTTTATCTAATGAAAGTAAAAATCCTGACTGGATAGTGTATTGGTACTGTGATGATGAGGAAGGTTATCTGTTGTGTTTGCTGTGCAGTGTTGTTGTGTCACAAATTTTGTTTATGGCTAAGAACCTCAAATGCTGACACAGCACCAAGTAAGGTAGGAAAGGGCCATTGTGACCTCTTTCTCATCCTAGCACAAGGTTTCTTTGAATTAAGCCTGGTTTGGATCAGTGTATCTTCATGCAGCAATTTGTCATACTTTTTTTTCTATTCATGACCGTTCTTCCCTGTGTATCTTGCAATTACATAATGTCCATATAGCAGCTTGAAGAATTGTTTGGAAGGCAGCTGAACACTACAGAAGCTCTATGAGCATATTTTCAGTTTTTTGTCAAACCATCCTCTACAGTTCACATTTGGAATATCAGTGGCCTGAGGATTATCTGAGAATTGAAGACGCTTGGGGACCAGGTTTGTGTCTATAACTTTCTTAGCTCATGGTGTTCTTTGGTCTTTCCTCAAATATGAAATTTCAATCAGACTGTCACAGTCTCTGTCAACATCAGCTGAAGCTGGAAAGTGAGTGGAACATCATGAGTAAACTTGCCCAAGGCACTGTGTATGAAATCTGAATGCCACTGGGGTTGGTGTATATGCTCCCACATATCTCCCTGGCCCTAGAAGTTTATCTCTTTACCAATTAAGAACTTCTTGTGATTATAAGGATTGATGAATCGCCTGTTCTCAACTGATCTTTTCCTCCCACAAACCATCCCTGAAGCCTGGTGATGTGGTTATTAATCATGACACTGGTCGGTTTTGCTTGGCCAAAACACGGCTCCAGGAATTGAGACTGCTGCTATAGGCAGCTAGTAATTCTGGAAAATTCCTGCAGTAGGAAGAGGTGTAGCTAGGTGAGAACAAACAGAACACTGAGAAAGAAAGGAGAAGGTCACAGTAAATTTTGTACCTTCCCAGTGAGCAGTGCTGGGAAGCAGGCAGCCTCATGGGGAACAGGAAGCTCCAGGGAGACCTTGGAACATGCTTTCCTTGACAGAAAATAGTTTGGCAACTTGTTTTACTCTTTGCCTTTATTTTTTAAAACTGGAAAACCTTCTTCTATCCCACACTCCATGAAGTCTGGAGTCCAGACTGGGACTAGATGGACTACCTGTCCCAGCTTCTCCTCTTGTGCATTGCAGAGGCTTGCAGACCCTCAGGGATGCCTGTTGCCTGGATACACGGTAGTCCTGCATCTCAGCCCCCAGCCAGCCCTGTGAAAGTGGAGGTTGGAGGGGTAGAGGTGGGCGAAGTAATCCCTGTGCAATTGGAAGCAGGAGCACAAAATCCACCTGATGCAGCCTGTAAGCTCAGAGCTTCCTTTTACTTTGCTGCTGTTATTATTATTTATCATTATTATTGATGGGAGAAAAGTGCAGCCCAGCTGCTCAGCGCAGAGATCTGAGGGCTCCTTCAGGGTGAAGCGCTTCGTGCCACTTAGCAAAGCAACCATTGTGCTGCCCCTGGCGTATGCACTTTATTTCACTTGCTTGTTCTGAGCCTCCTGCTGCTGCTCACACTGCTGCTGACAAGTAGCCTTCCTGGAAACATGGAATCACAGCCTATGACTTGAGACCTTGTGAGTACCATATGAAAAAGGCACTGGCTGCTGAATATTTAAAAATAAATTATTTCATCTTAAACATGGAAATGCTCTTTGCAGTTCATACACTTCACTGCTTGGTGACAGTGACTGGCCAAGTCATGCATTATTCTTGTGTTCAGAGGGGACTATGCCGACTGTAGGGCAAAACCCTTTTCCTCTCTCCTTTGCTGAGCACATGAAAACTCATTTTTAGGAGGATGCCCTGTTATACATTTACACATTTACATGTGTAAATGTCTGCAAACTTCACTTACTGAGAGTAGTCAAAAATAATTTTTAAGCTTAGCTAGTTTAAATTTGGGCTATTTCATATTGCAATGCTCTGGGTTTTGCTGCATACATCTGTAGAGTATTGTGCTATTTCAAACAGCACTCAGGAACCGTGTCAGTAGTGGTAATTAACCTTTAGACTGAGAGAGCATGAGAGATCCCAAATAACTGATCAGGGTTCTCTTGCTCAAAGCACAGTCAGTTTTCATGACAGAAATACTACATGATCTAAGAATATGTATATTCAACTTTAATTTGTAAAAGCAAATTAGTATAATGAAGTGTGTGTGGCAGGGAGATGAACACCTGAGCTAAGTCACATTGAAGATTGGCTCATCTTCATTGCTGAAAGAGGACAGCAACAAACTTTGAACTAATATTAGAAACAAAACTGTTAGAAGTCTGAAAACCTGAAGGGTTTCAGGACAAACAGTAGAAGGTCAGGAAATGTAGAGCAGTTTTTCCTAGGTCTTTAGAAAGTCTTATTTATAAAGGTATTTGCATCTCTGCAAATTAAGTACAAATGATTGGCGACACAAGCCTATTGTTCTGATGTTGCAGTCCATATTTGTGATTCTATTTACATAAGTATGAAGAGTGTCAGAGGATGAGAGATGGGGCTCACTGAGACTCCTTGTGAGGCTACTGTTGAAAGGCTGGGCTGAAGGTGAACTGCTTTGTCTTGGCTCTGTGTGTGTGTATCTATATATATACATATGTATGAAAATATGCACACAAAGCCACTGATTGTCAGTAAATAACTATTCACAGAAGCCTAGTATGTATTGTAAGTAGAAATGAGAAACCCTTTTCTCTCTACTGAAGGTGAAGTTAGACATTAAATTGCCATACTTTGGTATGAGGGTTTTGTCATAAAAATTGTTTATTGCTCTCTTCCTCCTGTCTTCATAAATAAATTTGTTAGGTGTTTTACCAGATTATTTACTGAGGTATACCAAGTATATGCTAACTAGCGGTATCAATAAAATTCCATCTCCTAATCAAATTTTAGTATTAATATCCCAAAAACCCATTGGATTAAGCACTTAAAACAGAAACCACAACCCTTTCTCTTCCCTGATTTCTTTTTTTTAATAGAGAATACATGAAAGGCTTGTGTGTAACTTCTGGAAAATTGAAATGGGAGGAGAGAAGGTTCACTCTGGTTCCTGCTGAAATGAAGAGTGGATTAACATTTTTGGGAACTATAGTATTATCAATGAAATTGAAAAGACAGTGACCAGAATGGAGATGAAATTCTTGCCTCTGTACACAGATCTGTGTGAATGCCAAGGTTGGCTGAACACCAGTTTTGTTGAGAGTGTAAGGAATTATCATTACTCAACTACCTCTATGGGGGGAAAAAACCTATAGCTCACAACGTATAGGAGGACAAATAGTTACGGAACTGCAAAAAGTTCTGACTGAAAATTTGTTTGAAATTTCTAAACCAGACTTAGCTATACCATACTACCTTGTCTTCCAACCAAGTGACAGTAATTGAACATGTGCAGTATTGAAATACTGGATTAAAAAACAAAGAAAGAACAAAACAAAACAAAAACATCCCAGAAAAAAAACAAAAAAACCAAACCTGATTTTAAGTTTTGTTTTAAGTAAATGTTGGGAGGTTTTTTCCCACAGCACAGGCAGGCAGTTTCAAAATCTATAAAACTCTAGTCTAGTCTCAGATTTTTGTTTAGTGAATTCACAGGTACAGTCTTCATTAAGAGTCTACCATTGTATTGAACTTTAAATCTTTTAGGCAATTAAAAATATGAAACTTTTTAAGGCAGTGCTAAAAGAAGTATAATTATTTTTCTAAGGTTAAACAATTAACCCTTCTTTCTAAATTTAGCACCATCCAAAATTGAAAGCTTAAACTAATGAAAGGGAAATGGTACAGGATTAATAAACTGCTGTCTTTCCCTCCAGCTGTGGGACATCAAAGATGCATAAATCTTCATGTTCTGTTGCTTTATTTAAAATTCTCTCGTATCCTTCTGAGTGATGTGGAAGGGATGGGATGTTACAGCTGTGTTTCGACAGTGCCTCAGTGCATTTTGCTGGTCTTTCATGACATTGCAGAAATTTCCTTTGTCCCTTAGTGATTTTTATTGTTCTTTTGAGGCAATTTACCTGAAAAGAAAAAGTCTTGGTTGCCTTCAGTGTGACTTATGTGATGATGATGAGTTTGCAGCAAGATATCATGCGCATACATTTGGAGTTAGCTTAACTGAATTAATTTTTTTAAATGAGAATGACAATGTGTCAGCCTATCAGAACCAAATTCACCCTCAAACCACTGATTAGAGGAAAATAATTAGGATTGAATGATAAATTTAGATTCAACTGCAATTTACAGAAATGTTTGTTTAAAGAAGAGCCAGCAAAAAGAATCTTGGCTCTGAGAATCACCAGGAAAAAGCCTCTCTATATATTATGGCCATGGAGCAACCAACTCCAGAGATGAATTGCTGGAAGTGACATGTCTGATTTATTGCCCACTGCTGCTTTGAGAGTGTTTGCAAACTGAAGTGTTACGGTTAGGATGATTATAATTGGGGTTTATTTTATTTTAGAGAGAGGAAGAAAATAAATACATTTTTGTGGCTCCTGGATGTAGATGACTTCAGTGGTTGCTTTTGGTTCTCAAGCCAGTTTGGGCTGCTGGTTGTCACGTGCCCTTTCCCTGCTAAGGGAGCTGATGCTGGTCAGTGGGAAGAGAGCCCCAGCACTGACCCCATTGCAGCAAAGGGACTGCACAGACACGGGGCTTTGCCAGAGACAGGTAGATCTGGTAGGGCGAAAAATTACACTGTTACCCTGGTGTGAAGTTCTGAGGGGATAGTAGGGCTCTGTGCCCCTGGACAAATTTTCTGCTTCTTCTGGTATATCAGTAGGTCTGCAGCTGGTTTTGTTTTTGCATAGCATGGATTTGTCAGTGCGTTGGAGCTGGAGAATAACTCTCAATGTCTGCTCAGAGTAGTCTGGAGAAGATGCTGGTTGGTTCTTTTGTATAATATTCATTGTATTACTAATGCTCATCCTAAATTCCCCAAATGCTTCCTAACTTATACACAGTGGAATTCCAAGTGGCCTTCTGAGCAAGGACAATGCCAGACTAGCAAGACTAGGAACTTTAATCTGTGTGGTACATTGAAACATCTTTAAGTCAGGGCTGTGCAGAAAAGGTATGTTCTGTTTCATTTAATTTTAGGTCAATAGCTGGGCTAGTAGGTTGCTTGTGTTCCCTGGTGAGAACTGGGAAGACCAGGAATGTTAGCCTGAATCTTCTGTGTCCCACATTAATACCCCACTGACCACACCTCTGGCTAGTTCACACAGTCTGTCTTGTTTTGATCAAAAGTTCCATCCTAATTCACAAAAATATCACAAAATACCTTGGTTTGAGTTTTAAAACAAAGTCAAGCAGTAAATGTTTCTTCCCAAACTGAAAGAAATTCTCAGCTCAGACTTAGACTTCATCTGGAAGATGCAACATGCTGTCAGGAAGTCCATGATATTCCATCATGCAGAATGATAGGTGAAAGCAAGTTGGCATCAGAATGCAAGAAGACAAAGATTTCAAGTTAGAAAATACATCTCAGAGCTCATGTTTTCAGCTTCTGGCTAAGCTGTCTTACAGAAAATATTCAGCTAAAATCTTTTTCTATTGTTTCTGTTTGTGCTGAGAAAAAAAAATCCAGTGAAAGCAAATTCCTTCTGACATGATTCATCTCTTTGTGCTACCTGTATCACCAACATGGGTTTGTGCTTTGTGGAGAACTGGATATCCAACAGAATCAGAGAACATTCTCACTAAGTTAAGTAATAATGAAGAGGAGATGAACTGTCCTATCACTGTTCTTGGCTGATCCTTCCTGCTCCTTATTTTAATATCTCTCTCATCCTGCTGGCAAGATGTTGAAGCAGCACCAGCCATCCACTTAAAATACAGAGTAGTCAGATGTTTCAATAAACTCAGATTTTCTTGAACACTTATTCAACATTCATTACAACTCTTATAAAAATGTCTAGACAAGCCATTGCTTAAGATTTCAGCTCATTTTGTACCTGCAGCTTTATAACGCCCTGATTTTAAAATACAATTTTACAAGTGTTACTTTTACTGACTACATTTTCATTTTCACTGTGCATTTCCACACGCCAAGAGTATGAGCAGGCTGGAAAAGGGACCAGTTGTAACAGGTAACACAGAGCTCCGGCCACTCTTGGTTCAGCTACTGTTAAATATATTTCCTCTGTTTTGGGTGATTATGAGAAAGAGCATATCATGAATATTCAAAATATGTTGAAAGCAACTCATTATTTGGGAAGAAACATTCTATGTTTGGTCAGATTGTCTATAGCTAAAATATTTGCTGGTCCTATAGCTCTGGAAAAGAATACTCTGTTCCTTTCCGGGAAAAGTTGTGTGGATACAGTAAAGTACCTCTGATAAATCAGACCCAGCCAAGAAAATGGGGAGGTTTTTACCATACAGACACTTTCCTCTTTCACAAAATTTCTTAGTCTGAGGATCAAACAGTGAAGTGGGTGCTTCAGTGCAAATCATGGATGTATTGTCAGAGGAGACTGGGTGAAATGTGGAGCCTGAAGAGGAAGGATGTGGTGCAGGGACTGAGTGCCACAAAAAGAGCAATGTGAGGATGCCTAGAGTGGGTGCTGCCCAATGTGAAATCCTCCCCCTTGTTAGAAGGGCTGAGAAAGGAAAGCAAAGGGGGATGCATCAGAAGGGAAGCTGGCTCTGACCCCATTGCAGAGAGCCAGCATGCCTCAGATAGTGCCTTCTGTGCTTCATATCCCTTGCTTTCCTGAACAGTAACTTCCCCATGCTCCCCCCACAAACTTATGAAGAAAAATGGAGAGGCGAAACTATTTATTTAAAGTCTAGTACTGAGTGGAGCTGCATTAATAAGCCTGAATGCCTAGTAGAAGAAAACCCTCCTTAAACATGATGAAAAATAAATCCCCCTGAGTCCTCAGCATCCTGCTTGAGTCACTAATTCCCTAGGGCAGAAAACAAAGCAGGCAAAAAAAAAGTTTGTTTTCACATAGCAAAGCCAAAACATCTCCAGTTCTGACTTAAGATGAGTCGTGGGAGCTGTCTCCTCTTTAATGTAACATGGGGCCAACATAGGTGACTTGATAAATATACAAACTGATTTTTTTCCTCACCTTATAGAGAGCACCTATTCCTTTTTGTGGGACTCGTGTCTGCTTGTGTTCTGTTCCTGGAGCTTGCCCCAAAACTCTCGAGGACCAGTGACTGCCAGCACTGGGGTGCAGGGAGGGTTGAGATGCCTGACTCACATCTTCCAGAAGCACAGCTCCTTGTCTGGCTCCAACAGCCAGCTCCAGTGGGACATTGTCCTGGTCCTTCCTCCTTTCTTGGCTACCTGCACAAGCTGTCCCATCACTCCTCTTCTGATGCTTTTTGCCTCTTTGAGGCATCCCTAGCAAAGGCTTCAACATCCTAAGGTTTCTACAAATAGTATCTGCAGCTCCTGAGGGAAACAGCAGAGTAATCCTCTGGTTCCCTGAGGCTTTATAAATACATTCCCAACTGAAGGAAGTTTATAAATCTACTCAGCCACGGAATTACACGTTTGATGAATATTCTCTCATTATGATGGGATAGGAGAGCAGAGAGTGAGACTTTGTGCTAGCAAATGACCCCTGGTTGGAAGCAGTCTGCTAACGCTTAACTGCTCAGGGCTTGACTTGGAAGCACAATAGAAGGTGCATTATTATAGCTGTTCTGGTTATGGCTGATAATTGTTCTGTTTTCATTCACAAATGTAATGGTTGTTAATAACATTTGATTTGGGAATATAGTATAGTCTATCAACTAAAGGTGGCATAATGGCATTAGTAAGGGTAATTGAGGTGTTTCTATGATCTGTTTGCTCTTTGGTTTGTTAATTAAAAATTACTTATCTTAATATATGATAGAAATAATATTGCTTCCCTCTGAAGCCTGGGCATCTTGAAGGAAGAAGGGATGTGTCAGTCTGTGCTGTTACGATGTTTCTGGAATATCTGTACAGGGTGAGCATAGGGACATGAACCAGCCTGACAGGTGTCAGGTATTGTGTGTCTGTGTTTATACTTTGTATAAATAACAGCATGTGCTGTTACATATGGCTGCACGTGTCTCCTGTTGCAAGACTGGGAGTGTAAGGCTGTCTGTAATCCCTGTGATTGATTAAAGAGCAGGAGGAAATGGAAATGAGAGACAGGCTGCTGAATATTTAACCCTGGAGAAGAATCTTTGCATTCCATCTTCTATCAACATTTGCCTGTTACTACTATTAACATTAATTATGGAGATACTTAGTGAACACCCTGTTAGCCCTAATTAGAGCTAATGGAAGATATGTGTGGATGTTAACAGGACAAGAGACAACCAAGCTTCCATTTCTAAGGTTAAATATTCAGAAGGTCCCTCCTAGACATAACCAACCTCCTATAATCATGCAGTCAGATTCATCCAACAGCAGAACAGTTTCTCCTGTCTTTTTTTTTCCTCTCTCCAATTATGGCCACCTTACACTATTTTTGCTTAAATTAAAGAGCGAACAACAATGTGACAATGACCTCAGTTACCTTTACTAATGTAATTATGCTACCTCTCCTTTATTCATAGTGCACTTCAGAATCAGTCTTTATTAGCAAACCGTTTGCTGTCCCTTTTAATGAACACTAGTAGAGTCACTTAAGTGGAGCTGAAAGGACTTGGCTTTGTTCTGAACAGAGACCTTGTGACAAAGAGCTCAGGGCCTGAATGCTTGAGTAGGTCATGTAACATCCAAGGTCTGTAAAGCATCTATCACTGTGCTATTGTTTGGAGCTGTAAACACAAAAAAGACCTTTCCCTTGAACCTGGTATCTTTGATATTTTGAAAACCAGTGTTGCTGAAGAATTGAGGCTGCAAAATGTAGAGGTTGTCTTATTATCCTGCTGTTGTCAATGATGGCACTTGCCAGCCGCTAACCTCTGCCCAGCAGGTCAGTGTCCTCATGGAAGCTGTCTTTTCAGGACTGACTTGGAAACCTGTAACCCTCCCTGAGAGCCCTGAGCCTGCCTTGGGTGATGTCACTCTCATTAGGGTAGCATGTGCTCCTCTGTGGTCCATTTCCCTTGCCATGGACAAATGTGGTGATCTCAGGTAGTGTACTGGGCAAATGGATGGGAGTTTTTTTCCCCAGACAATCTGTTACATAGTTTGGGGTTGCCAGTGCAGTCCCCCTTTGAATACTGCATCAATGCAATCTTTTTACTTGCAATTTTATTACCTGTTGCTCCCAGGTGCTTGTTGGCTAGAGCTATCTAGGAAGAAATTTCTATCATTAGATTGATTGAATATACTATCAACTGATTTGGAAACTAGCATTAGAGCTTTGAGAAGAGAAAGGATAACTTGTGGTGTGTCCTTGACAAAAAAAATCCCATCCTTACCTGGTGTATTGCATAATATTAAAAATAAACACAAAAGTATGTACATATCTCTCTCCTTCTAAACTACAATTAACATTTCTCAGTTTACCAGTAAAAATGCCAGTGGCTGCCTTCCTGCAGGATGATGCCCTGTAAAAGGTACATTGGACAGATGCCAGTCTAAGGCATCCTGAATATACCTTGGAAGTTTCTTTGTTCACTCTCTACAGCATCACTCGGGTTTCAGCTGAGCTTCATGTTCTAAGGAAGCATGTCACACGTGTTAATGGGTGCAGTGTGTTCTTAGGAGAAAAGTCACAAAGCTATGTTACCCCAGCTTTCCAGCTTAGGTGGCTTTCTCATTTTTCCTAAAGCAGTTCCAAGCACATGCACATCTGAGTTTGGCCCAGGTATCACATTTACCCCTTTGCAGAAAGTTCCCATTGTGAGTGCTGGCTGAGGATCCTAGTGCAATCACCTGGGGCTCATCTGGGGCTGGGACAAGGCACTTTGCTTCTGGGGCTGAGTGGGAAGTCAGTCTCCACTCATCTTTGCCTGGAGAATGATCTAGGGAAAGGTTGGTAGACATTGATTTTAGCTACCGTTTGGGATATTTTCTTAATGTTTCTATCTATTTTTCTAATTGTGTAGTTACAAGAACCTGTTTCATTTTGTAGTGGTCACAGAATCTGTTCAGTTTTGTAATTAATACTACTTTCTTTCTTTAGCATGTAAAGTAATGCGTTCACAGGTAAGACCTATATGAGCCTTTTTAGTGGCTATGTAAACCCTAAAGTGCCTGTATTTAAAATGGTGGAACAAAAAGGCTTTGGTAAAAGGCTGATGATATTTTTCTTCAGGGTTTGGAGTAAGCTTATTGATTTAGGAGCTCTTGTACATTGTATGAAGTGGACAGATGCTAAGAAACCTTTTCCTATGTTATGCAGGGCTGCTAATTCAACTCTTAGCTGCACAGTTAAAGTAGCAATATCCCCTACTACAATATGGCTTACTCCAGTTTTTGAGAAAGAACAAGTTTTTCGGGTGTACCTCTGCTCAGATCTTTTAACAAAAAGGATAGCTACATCATCTTTAAAAAGGAGAAAAGCATCCAAATTATAAAGTTTCTGTTAAATTGCCCACTAAGCCTTCAGGTACAGTAGGAAAGAAACTGATGCTGTAAAGGGGACAGAGTTATGACATATCATTTTATTTCAGCTAGAAAAATGTGTCTTTGCTTGGAGCAGAAGCTGCTTCCCTGATGAGGCCGTGGTCTGCTTGTGCAGTGTGGAAAATGAAACAGTCTAACTGGAGATATTGTCAAACCCATCGAGGTTAAGCACCCTTTGCCGCAGGCGAATTCCCTTGTTTATATGAGTCACTACAGCTAGGCTGTAAAATGCAGGTCTCCAAGCAAAGCTGGGGTAATAACCACGGGTGGTAACTTAAAGCTGCCGTCATGAACTAAATCCTGCATTTTCAGTCCTTAAAAAAATGAATGTGTAAAGTAAATTCCTCCCTATCTTGCCTATGACTCATATAAATGTATCATACTTCTTGAACAGATATTGAAATTCTTCAGCCAAATGTGCCCAATGCACATCCATGCCTTAATTAAAATCAGTTTATTTTGTAGGTTAATAACTTATACCATACCCACCAGTGTAATCCATTTTTTTATTAAATGGCTGAGTGAGATCTGACATTACAGGAATATCCCATCCTAGAATGATTATTTTTTTAATAAATCTCTGGACCAAATAAAGGTCCAGTTGAAAGGACTAATTTCAGATTCACTGAGCCAGTAGCAAAGTTTAAGTAGTGTGAAAATCGTTTTTCTGTATGTTTGGTATCGATTTGGCAGTATTTCATTGATTTACAGAAATGAATTCCCTGATATTGCTACTGATAGACTGTAGTTATCTGGTCACTTCTGACTACGATTTTTTATCAAAAGGATATCCTGGCTTTCACTCCAAAATGCTTTGGAGTCATCTAATTCATTTGTGATCTTCCCAGGATAGCAGGGAAAGCAGCAGATAAGTATCAGCTGAGATACCTGAGCAGTGTGACCCTGGGATAATGGAAAGATAGCACATCATATGAGATGTCATCTCACCAAAAAATTAATTTTAGGAGCTGGTATTTCATACAGGATATGTAAAGTGCTTAAATGCGAGCTTACTTTGCACTCACTTTTGTTCTCTCATTCTTTTTGACTCACAGATTTGTTTGGATGCTTCTGAGCAAAATCAGATTTTCTAAGTGACAACTTCTATGCAAAATTCAGATGACTAAAAGATTAATATGGTATGAAATATATGGTATAGCTAACAGTGTCAACTGCATGCATTGCAGAAGAGAGAGAAACTTAGGAAATTAAAGGTAAAATAGAGCCTCTCAAAATTTGTAGCAGAGAAATATAGACAAGCCCCTGCTTGGAGAAGAGGAGGGGGAACAGTTCAGTCAGTCAGGGCAAGGTGAGCCCATGCTTGTTTCAGCAGCTGCAAAACTTTGGGGAAAGGGTGCACATCTCTGTGTGCCCACTCTTCTGGGGTTCAAGGGGCTAAAAGGGGAGGACTTGGCTCTGCTTATGAGGTGGGCTCAGCTCCAATGACAAGCAGCATTTAAACAGCAAAACTGGTGAAGGACAAACTGAGTCAAAGCTATTCTGCAGGGTTTTCCACAGTGGGCCAGCATCATCACCTGCTTCCCCCTTGCCCATATGGAGTGTGCAGGCTCAGAAGAGGAGCACAGCTTATCAAAATAATAGATCCCTAAGCACATCTCCTGCCTCTCATATTTCTCTGTGCATGTCTGGTACTTCATCTTCCATCTCATCAGAGCCATGCTGCTCTCACCTCTAGAGCACCTGGGTGCACAGCTTGAAAGGCTGGAGGTTGAGTATGGGCTCTAAGCTGGAGGAGGCTGCTGCAAACAAACAGAAACACTGTAAGGCAAATTTACACGAATGCATCCTGTGTCCAAATTAATGTGCTTCGTCCAAAAGATATAAGAACAAACCTGTTTTTTCCAAGCCATGCAAGTAGGTGATCCCTTACTGGGAGAAGTTTTGCACTACAGCTTTTCTGCTATGAGTATGAGATTATTGGAAGTGCCTGCTTCAGAATTGTGCTGACTGGAAAACTTTAGTTCCTGAAGTATTTCTGAAGGAACTATATTTTCCAAAAATATCCCCACATCCAGTCCCCATGCCTTATTAGCAACTAGGGCCTCCAGGATACTGATCCTTGATCCCAAATGCCCTGAAGACTTTCATGTCTCTGCTGGCCCCCTGGAAGAGCTGGTTCACACTGCTGTCGATGGGTAACAGCAGGGAGGGTGGTGTGTGGGCTGTGGTGCTGAATGTGGAGTTTCAAAGTGCATTCAGCTGGCAGTGGCCCTTTAGATTATGACCAGGATGCTCTTCCCCTCCAAAGTACAGACCCTGTGATCTAGCCTCTCCCTGCCTGGGGGACCTTATGGCACTGGTTGATGTGGGACCTCAGCTGAGTTGTGGACTATGTCCACTTTTATGATTACAAAGCTTGCTGTGTCTTTTTCAGAAGATCATTGACTTGGGATTCTCCTAGCAAGAAATTTCCTGCTGAAAACCTCTAGCAAAAACTTAAAGGGGCTGTCTGTTTGAGGGCAGCAGGAGAGTATTTTTGAAGACATCAGCTCTAAATGGATATCTCTACAATTTTGTGCACATTGTTGAGAGGAACGTGGAGTACAAACCATCTGACACTTTTTAGTCCATGTGGGGGACCTGGGGGTGTTGTACTAGAACAGTTCTAAAAAATCCTGGCAGTCACTCAAAATACTTGTTTTCATCTAAAAATGGCAATATTTTGAACATTATCTTCTGGGTACATTTTTTCCTGTTTTCAGTACATGCAGCCTAGCACTCTCATAGGATACCAAACTAAATCTCTGAAACTCCATGGGTGGCAGATAAGTGTTGCTGTTAATTATATTAAATACAGAGCATGGGGAAGGATGATGAACACCAGCTTGAAATGACTTGCTAATATCTGTGAGTTTCTGTGAGAGATGTTAGCAGAACTGGAACTATAAAAGTGGTTTGAGCACTATTCAGGAGACCACAGAAGCTGCCCAGGACACTTGCTGGGTATCCTGGAGCAAAGCCACATCAGCTTTATAAAGGATACAGCTTCATAAAGGGCTTTCAGACTAATGTGGAAAGCAATCTAAGGCTTAAATGGTATTAATGTTCTGGTGCAAGTTGGTTTGTGCATCAGACATGAGGAATGGTAACCACAAATCTTGTAATGAAATTTGCCATAAAATTTATTGTCAAATATATTTTCATGGCAAGACTCCACTATGTTTCCAGAACAATTCTCCTCCCCATGCTGTCAGCAGGGATGGGAGAAGAAGCTGTTAAAAGTGGTGTTCCTTGAGAAAACTCTTCTTGTCCTTTATGCAGAGCAACTCTGCAGCCTAACTGGGAGATTGTCCCCAAAGGATTGTCTCTCCATGCTCAAGATAGCTTGAATATCTTGTTGTTTCCTATGTTTTCTCAGCCTTAATCTGGGCTGTTTTGGCCCTTTGCTCTGCAAACCTCATTTTGGTACTTTTAAAATATGAGGGGTTTAGCTGAAATGCAGCATTTCATTCAAATTGCATGCTGACCAAGAAAAGAGATCTAGAAAAGAGACCTAGCAAAATGTGAGTATAGTGAGCTCCAGCCACTGAAAACTGGTGTGATTTTCCACTCAGAATTCAGCCCAGTCCTGACTGAAGTGAAAGTTAGCCTGTGGAGTCCTGTTCCTCATAAGGGATCTGGTTTTGTTGTCCTCCCTAAGAAGGTTTCCTAGGCTTTCAAAATCAGAATTGCCAGGTTGGGTCAGACTGTGTTTGTGCTTCTTTTGGGTGGGAAGAGGAAAGTGCTCATCAGTCCATCTACAAATTGGTTTTTGTACTGATTTAAGGCCATGGGATCAGCTTGTGCCTTCATCATTCACTGATGCATTTGTAATTATTCCAGCCTTTCTTGATTTGAATTAAAAAAGGTTTCATGTCTTTAGTTTCTAAGTCCTGACTTCCAGTGAGTAAAATAGAAGTGAAGGCTGAGTAAAGCAACCAGGATATTCCCATAGTTAAATTTGCTGCTTCAGTTTTGAGAGAGTCCTTAGGATGCCCTGTGAGAGCATGCCAGATTTTATGTGCATGTATGATTGATGGTGCTCCAGGTTTTGCCCCAGGCTATACCCAGGCCTCTTGCAAGCTATGCTGGCAGTGAAGTTTCCAGTGCTGCTCTAATGTGTTATTTAGATTACAATAGAGCTGAAAACCTACTTTACAATCAAAGACACAGTCCTTTCCCCCCAAAGCTCACAAACCTTAAAACAAAGGCTGCCTGGGGAGACTCTCTGGCACTGTATTAAATATCCTTGACAAGAAAAGGTTTCTTACAATTGTGGCCTTCCTAATAGGCACCATGGGTAGTATCAACACAAAGATATCCGTATCACATGGTTTGACCTGCTTTAACCTCAGCCAATCTCCTGGAGATTTAGAAAATATCTGTTCCATACAAAGGTCTTGGCTTTCAGGCAAAGTAGAAGTGGTTTGTTTAGAATCCCAGCTTTTTGAGATGAGATGTTATACTTTTTGTGGGTGAAAGTCACCCCACTGAGGCAGCCTGAAAGCCTCTGGATCCATGTCATCAGCACGTAAGCTCCTGATTTTGTTTGCAAAAATAAATTACTCCCCAAGTCTCTCCACTTAAGACTTATACTTCCACACTGTGCTCAGGGAATAGGGATATTTCAGGAAAGAGGGCATATTGTTCATAGTGTTTCCTTTAGGGGACAAAAGGTACAGTCTTTTAACTTTTAGCTTTTGTGGAATTCTTGATCAAATCTTAATGAAAACTAGAACCCAAATTTTGCGGGTTTTCACATCCTTTAATTTTCCCTCCATTCCCCCTTGGAGAAGTTTAAGTCTGTCAGCAATATAAATGGGATTTAGATCAACCTTTGAGCAGTTAAGTGGTAAGGACATTTTCCATAAGTTATTTGGTTCCACTCCCACATGTGAAAGGATGAGGTTATGGAGGGCGATGTGTTACAGATTGTAATGGAAGCAAGTTCCCCCATATTGGCACCTCAGCAACGTAAAGCTCCCGCCTCCTCAGGTGTCCCCAACATATGTTCCCCTTGTTGCCCAGCTTTCCTGCAGTGTGAAACCTCCAGACCCCAGAGCAGGGTGTGCAGCCGTGTCCCAGGGGCTGTGTGACCCATGCCGTGCTCGTGAGGTGTCTGCGGCAGGACGGCTCCTTGGCGGGAGCTGCACACAGAAGCTGTTTCGGGAAAGCAGGTGAGGCATCAGCGGGGAAACTTTAATCAGACACCTTTCATTTCTTATTTCTGCAAGAGCTGAAGCAGCTTGCCTGGGTTGAAGGGCTGCCAGGCTCCCTGTGTCTGATGCTAGGAGAGGTGGCTGTGTTGCTATGGCACTGGAGATATCTCCAAACCCCACTGCTCTGACAGCTGAGCAGGCTCCCAGCAGCATGTCCTAATTGCAGCTGTGCAGCAACAAAACAAATATTCGGAGATTTCCATAAAGGCTGTAATCAAAGGAGCATCCCTTGCTTTTTAATATGTGCTGAATGGGTTCATTTGTAAGCTTATTACGACTTCAGAGAGAGAAGCTATTAGGATGATCATTAGCGGCCTGTGCAAATAACAAGGAAGACTGTGGCATGTTCCAGAAAAACCCCCTTTTAAAGGTCTGCACTTTCAAATGCATTAACAATAGCCAGCCACGCTGTCTTTCACGTTTCCCATGCCATGAGTAAGGACAAAAGAGAAATTAGAAGGGGACAGGGAACTGCATGCTTTCAAAATAAGTTCAGATGGAGAGAAAAATGAGGTGTTAAGAGAGCAGCAAACTCACTAGCATGACATTGTGTGTATTGATGCAGTAGCTGTTTCCCACTGGAAAAGAAAAAGCAGCTGGGAGTCAGCCTTGGAGTCTTGGCTCATATCTCACTTAGTCCCCCGACTCCTGTCATCTATGTATGAATAGTGCTTGGGGTCTTTTGTCTGCCTGGAACCTGATGGTTGCTGGAGCACTTAGATTACGTATCTTACAGAGGAAGAGAGAACATTCAGAAACACGTACACCAAGATTATGGGAAGTTATTAACTCTCATTTATTTTTCTGCAGAACATCTGAAGCTCTCTTGTGCACTGTGGCCATGGTTCTCTCTCTTAATCTGAAATCAAAAATACATGTAGCAAAAGATGTTGAATGGTTGGGTGTTCATACACCCAACTTAATTGGGACAGGTGTGGTTTAGATCATTCACATTTACCTTTCAAACCACATTAGCTACAATTTTATGTGTTAGAGTAAGTTAAATGTGCTGATTACAGTGAAACTCAGTTTAGATTTGCACATGAAATATTTATGAGATGTGCATCCGTTTGACTGTAAGCAGGGTAACTTCAGGTCTACCTCTCTTACTTAGGCCATTTCTCATGCCTTTTGCTGCATTCAAGTTTTCCTGCACATATCACACCTATAGCTTGTGAAATGTATACATTTCCTGTAATATCCTATTGTTTTTAGAATCCGTAACACTTTGGGATACATTATTATTCTTCTTGTTAAAAATATTTAACACATAACCAGAAGCAGATAAAAAATGTCACTTCTCAGATTTCCAGAAATATTATTTTCTAGGTTATTTAGTAATACTGAGGTCCCTCATTTAAGATCTGCTTTTCTTACCGGCTGTTTATCCTGACCTTTGCTTTTCTAGACTGACTAAACCTGACTAAACTGACTGTTTTGTTTTTATATCTGTGTAGGCTGTTACCTTGAACAGAGAATTTGATAATTTTCCAGGGTTTTGGGGTTCTGTCTGGTTTTGGTTTAATGGGGGGTGGGTGTTTGTGTCTTTTTGTTGTTGTTTGCTTTTTTCTTTTTTTTTTTTGTACAATAGTTAATGCATTCCAAGTTCTGTTGGGATTTCTTTTTAAAAATGAATTAAAGTTATTACTACCCCAATTAAATTATTAATTAAATGATCCTAAATAGTGGGTTAGTTTTTCCACACCTCTGTCTTTTGAGAAAACACTGAGAATAAACACAATAAAAATAAGTTAACTTACTGATCTGCAACACCATTCTGTGTTAGAACAGATGATACAAGCAGAGATTTCAAATTCCTCTGCCCATAGCCCCTTGCCTCTGCCTCTGCTCAGGCAGTCATGGCTTCTTTTCCTTGCTAAAGACATCAATATCATCATCTTTTTGATAGGACATAGCCCTGTAGCTTATAATAACCCCTTTGGTAACATCCTTACTTTAAAATAACTTTTCTCCTTTGCCTTGTTTCCCTGATGCCCACACAGTATCAGGAAAATTTTTAAAATATTGAAAATCATGGCCTGAGGAGGCCAAGGTTGCCACAGTAACTGCCAGTGTTCCTGAGATTTATTCCTGTGTCTCTAAAAACCGTCACGAATGCCACAAACTGCTGAGGCACTTGCTGCAAACAAAGCAGGGCTACAGGAAAAGAGAACAGAAAAGAGCACCGAGGAGCCAGCTGTTGTAAAGGTGAGATGTGTCAGGCTCAGGAAAAAAGTGGCAGGAATTTAGACTTTGTCGGTGTCTGGAATGCTGTGCAAGCTTATGGAGTGTTTCAACATGTGACAGTGTCTGACATGACAGTGGATAATGTCACTTGGCTTGTGCTGCAGCTCCGTGATCCACTCAGGAGGGTGGCATTTATTCCATCACAAAGGGAAACACTTTCAGAAATAGGAGGCCAAAGTTAGCTGCCTCCCTTTTGGTTTGCTAAATAACAGCTTTCTGGGACAGAAGATGCTGGCAAAGTCTGCAACTTATCAGCCAGAAGTGATCAGCTTTTTCATGGGTTTGGGACTGGTCTCAGTATGGACTAGCAAGCAGAGAGCTGTATTGGGGGTCAGGAGGTTTAGCACATCCATTTCCCTTTTAGCCCTGGTTTACTCATCTAATAAACAAAATTAATGTTGTTATATTATCAGTGCATATAATCTCTGGGTCATCTGTTTAGAAAGGCAGACTATTGGTACCATATGGTTCCATTGTACTGCAGTTAATACAAGGGAAAATACACCTGTGAGCTATCTGAGGGCTTTTTTTTTAAAGGAACAGAACTTGAAAGAATTGCAGGCTATCAGATGTTTTGGTTCTGTATGCAGGATCTTCTCTGAGACGGCTGGTGCCTGTGTGTGAGAAGCTGTACGAAAGAGCCAGATGTTCTTACCTATGGAACTTTCCTTGGGAAGGGGCCAGAGTGAGCAGGCAGTTCATGTTTCCAACAGTGCAGTGTGCACATTTGCACCAGCTAAAACAGAGTGGTGTGTGGCCTGGAGCCATGCTGGCACTTCAAACACATAATCTAGCACTTTTCAGAATGTTACAGCATGCAGAATTGGGTCTGCTCTGGGACTTCTGAATTTCCATTCTGAATGCCTGTGCATGTGTGGGAGATTTTACCTCCACATGATCTCATGTATTCTATGCAGACATTGTGCAAAGTTGCAAATATAAAACAGAGGGTAAGAGTTGTATTAGTAGTTTTGTTACAAAGCTGGTGTTATTTATTTGAAAATTTAGGGGGTTCAGTCCAGCCCTCTTTTCCCTCCTGTGTGAGACTGATGTGCTCTTATGCACACAGAATTTTGGTGGCAAAAATGTGTTCTTGTTAAAAGCAGTCAGGATGAGATGGGACCCGGTTGCTCTGCTTGTGTAGGAAATTTAGGGTAGTTTCAGAGGCAGCTCTGATTCATTTAAACACTGTCACAGGCCTCATATGCTTTTAGTGTTATAAAAGACAATCAGGTTACTGTTTGAAGGTTCTAGATGCCCCTGAGGGCTTTGCTCACTCAGCTGTACTGAGGAATTAAATGCTCTGAGGCAGTGCAACAACCTCATTCACTCTAGTGGTGCAAGGCTAGGCAGTCATGGCTGGTAAATGGGCCCATGTTACAGTGACATTAGCATTTTAATGCAACTAAAGAGGAGGTAGATTGACTGTAATTTAGTATCCAGTTGCATGGCCTTGTGCAGGTCCCCTCATGCTGCTCCACTGGGGCTGATTACAGTTACACAGTGCGCTTTGGGGTCTAATTGGATTTACATGCAGTAATGTAGTTGTGTCATAGCAACGATTCTGCTGCACAAGTGCTATGAAATTCCAGAACAATTAGTTACTTATGTAGGGGCAATAGTTACAGGATAACACATGGGAGTGACAGGTCCAGTTCTAAATCAAAGTGTTTCACCGTTTTTCTGAAGCCACTGCACGGAAATGAAATTATTCCGATCCAGCTTCCACAGAGATGCTTCTCCTCACCCTTCACTGTGAAAACACTGACCTGGCATAGAGATCCATCAGGACAGGACTTCTATCTTCAGCTTCTCCTTTGTTTGAACATACCAGTTGGCATGTGTTTAAGTGTCTCTAAACCCTGCAAATGTGATGAGCACAGGCTACTGGAGAAGCCCTTGTGAAACACAAGAGTTTTAAGGGGTTCATCTGGTAGCCTTTCCTGTTCTAGTCAACAGGCTGGATTTCTCACAAAGATAGGCCTTGCTTCTCCATCCTGCACACTCCATTAATTTATTGTTTTGCTTGCTGCCTGTTGTTTGTTTCAACCCCTCTCTGTCCCATCCCTCTTTGCTCTGGAACTCCAACTGCCTTTCTTGCAGCAGGGTACCAGCAGGAGGCACATGTTTAGCTGCTTTTCCTTCATCAAAGCTGGCTCCTCAAAGGGCTGCAATGTCAATGTGAAGAGAAGCCAATGCTCAGCAAGAAGAGTTGATGTGGTGGCTCTGGACAATGTGCTAGCCACAGCTGGCCAGCCCAAGGATAAGGCTTAGCCTCAGCTGTTGCTCCAGCTCCCACTGTGTTCCCCCAGAGACTGTAATTAAAGGCACCAGCTTGCTGGAGTCACAATTAGGCATGGTGGATTTGCATTTTGTGCAGTTCTCACTAATGACAAAATCGTAGCTATTAACCAAAGAGAATCTGTTTGGCAGGGACTTCCTCCCCTTTAAGGCAACAGAGTCAGGTGGAGCATTGCTGCTGTTGGGCACCAAATGCAGTCTTTCATCCCTTCTGAAACAGTACCTGCTGGTACCTACTGAAGCATTTAAACTCTTCTTCTCTGGGTGCTGTAATTTCTTTAAAATATTGTGACTTATGACGGATAAAAAAGTAAAATCCCTCTCCCACGCAGACCTCCGAGGGCTTGTAGGAGTGTAATTACATGCACACACAGTAGGAGCAGGAATCCTATCATTCTGGTTATTTTCTTAATGATAGGTTTATATAGCACAGTATCATCTCTGCTTTAAAGTTAGAACCATCTTCCCTTGACAGCATCTGTCCCAAGACAGTGGCACCACAGGACAGGACAACCAAAGAAATTATCTCTCAGTTGCACTTACAAAACACAGGGTGAAGCATGTGAAGTCAGAGCACTGGGCTCTCTGGACTCTCTGCTGTGAGGCACTGTTCCTCATCCTACATGTCTTCAGACCTGCTGAACCTGCTGCAGCCAGGCAGTAGCACCCTCTGAACTTTGGCACTGGTAGAAAAGCCGTACTGATCTGGAGCAGCCCTTGTACCCAGTGTTGTAAAGCAGGGCAATTCAGCCACTGCTCAGCTCTTGCCTTCAGCACTCCACAACAGAGGCAGGTGGATTGGCTGAGATTTTGTGCCCTCCAGATTTCAAAGGGGAAGCTATCCCTGTCCTTCATCTACAGTGCAGAGGAAGGACATTAAATGTGAAGGATTAATGCAAAACAAAGGGTATATGGATATTCATTGTATGTTTTAGATTGTAATAGTTTCAGCCACCTTGAAACTTCACTTCAGTTTTCAAGGTACATGTACAAATGTTTGTGGGAAACATGTTAAATGCACCCACTCCAGAAATCATGATTAAATGCTGGCGGGGAGAGACCCAGGTGACTTAACTGGTCCGTCACAGGGAAGTGCTGGCTCCAGCAAAGCTGCAAGTATGCCAAAATCGTTTCTGAAGGATGAGTGAGTGAGTTACAGTGCTGAGTCCTATGTGAATATTAGACTCTTATGGCATGGGGTTCTCTTTGAGCGGTTAAAGGCTGCCCGTTCTCCACAGGCCCTGCAGTATGAGGTTGGGGCTGTGTCAGATAAGTGGAAAAAGCAACCTAGGAGTGGGTGCCCTGAGAAAGCAAGAGTCAAACATGTATGCCTTGCACATTAGTCTGTAGTCTCACCTCACCTTTGCCTAGTCAAAGGCTTTCATTAGCATTGTGTGGGAAGAAAATAAACTTTCCAAGAAAATTGTGATTGTTACCTTGAGGACAGTGGCAGTTTGCACCTGAATCCCTCTGCCTGCACCCATATATCTAATGCTTTTGGGTGGATGAGGCTGGGACTTTGCTGTCCCTCTCTGTTGTTGCTTCCCAGGCAGTGACAATGACGCAGAGGAAATAGTTTGCTCAACTTGGCGTGACAGCTGGCTGGGAAAACGATGGATGGCACCTAACATTTCACGCTGCTGCTCCTAATGGCTGGGCTACCCAAAGATGCATTCCATCTTCCTTCCCGCCTTTTCCATTTTCCCAGTAAATGGGCTGTAAAGTCACAGCAGATTAAAGTTTGTCTAAACCTCCTATAAAACACTGAAGGTGCAGCTGGTATTAATTTAGTCCTCTTGTGATATGAAGTGTATGTGTAATGGGACTATAGATTTACGTGTGGTCTGTGGGCATTTAAAACACCCCAAAGATTGTTAAAGAGATTCTGAAGAATTGAGTCCCTCACTGGGTATTAAAAGCTCTTCATTAGTGCTAATGTACACTAAATTAAGGTGGCAATTAGACTAAGCACATTCATCAGGATGGTGTGTTTTAATAAATTGTGTATTTAACATGATTGCATTTTATTGACTTCTTTAGTAATTGCATATTTTTCTCTATCGGGACAAGCTTGGATAGAAGGAGATACATGGGACACACAGACAACTAGGCACTGGAAGAGACACTGTGCTTCAAGTCCCAAGATTAGTAGAGGTGAGTGCTGTTAATGGCTTACTCTTTCTGTGTGCCAGGTAATTTCTCTGAATCTCTGTTGGGGCATCTTAAGGGTAGTTATGATGTGCTAGAGGCAGTAAGAAATACACAGCTCATCTGCCACTCTGTCACCAGTAAGGTACTGCGGAAAGCCATCCTTTCTTATGAAACTCCTTATGGAACTGCCCCTAACCTGTGTGGTATCTAGAGGATCAGACTCTCCTCTAGAGTGCAAACATAATGCTCTGAGAGGCTTTTCTGGAAGGCCCTTCCTCTTAAATATGTTCTCTTAGGAGATCCCACCACTTTGGTGTAAAGTTGAGTACTGCTTGCAGCTAGTGAACACAGAAATGCTCCCAAGGGAGGCGTACTTCGGAAGGAAGGCAAGCATGCTGAACCACGTCTCCATGCCTGCAAACCAAAGGGTGGCCTGCCACTTTTCTGGGGAGAGGATGCCATGGAGCAATGCCAAGTGGTGGTGAACCTTTGCCAGTGGTGCAGCTTAGAGCTTCAGGGATGTTTCCAGTGACATCTTATCTGGGACAGCCCCTAGACATCAATACATTTACTTGAAAGACAATCTAGTCCATATTTTCTAATGCCTTTAAAGGCTACCTGCCACTGGTTCTGGAGAACTTCAAATACATCATCTGCTTTTACTTGGTATATTGTGTATGGCTATGAAAGTAGGTGTGAGCTGGCATAATTTCCTGCTGAAGCCACAGGATAATACTTTGTAGGAAGTACTGCAGAACTGGTTCTTATGTTTTAGAGGAAGCAACAGTTCAGCATCAGCTCAGTGGACAAGTTCTTCATGCATGTTGACAGCAAAGAGATATTTATGTTGAAAGAAGATATACACGGATCATGTGATAGAGGAGCAGTGACTGAAAAAGTGATTTGCACAAGGGCAAGAGGAGCTGTAGCCATCTCTCTCAATCTCAGTTATTTTGTGTTTTCTATCAAATATTTGATATGGGGAGACTGTGATGAGCAATCGGCCAATCTGCCTGAGCTTCTGTAGTGAAACACGAATTGTCTGCAGTGGCCTCTTAGGTATGGGCAAGGAAAATGGTTCACACACTTGTTTTCAGTAGAGGCTAGGAGTGATAAAATAACATAAAATGTGAGGATTGAGACTGGTGAAGATAAGGTGCTCCTGACAGTTCTGATAGACTGGAACATCCGTGAGATGCTTTTGTTCCATTTGCCACCAGGTAACTCAGACATACCTTGAGCAGCTGTTTCAAAAAGTATTTTTTATTAAGGAGAGTCATCAAACACTGGAAGTGTCCAGGGAGACTGGGGAATCTCAGTCCTTGGAGATATTCAAAACTTAACTAATGTGACTCTAAGTAGCATGCTCTAACTTTGAAGTTGGATCAGATTTGGAATTGGACCCAGGTTGGAGGCAGTGGGTACTTGTACTAAGTGACATCCAGAGGTCTTGTGCAACCTAAGTTTTTCAGTGGTTCCTTCTTCAAAGCAAAGGGAAAGAAGAAATCTAAGTGAATCCATGGGTTTCAATCCAGTGTTAAAGGGATATGGGGGTTGAGGGAAAGGTCAGTGGTATCAAAGAGAAAATTGGAGGCCTTTTGAAGGGGTGTGGTTGGGCAGCTGCCTTTAGAAATGTGAAGTTCAAGGCAGCTGCAAGGCATGCAAAGCAAATAACAGAAGGAAGGAAGTGGCTGGAGAACAAAAAATGCATTGCCTTTAAAAATGAGACTATATTCCTAACTGATTACAGCAGCTGGGCTGTGTTTCCAGGCTACATTGCTGGTGACTTTTAGCTTCCCCACCCCATTGCAAGATAAAATTCATGTGGGATACAGGGAAGAGAGAAATGTAGAATAATGTGCCTAGGAAAAAGCTGGACATTTATAGCTATATTTCAGACAAAAACAAATGCATCTCGTATGTCTCACAGGTCTGAGATGGGACAAGCCAGGGAGAGCGTCTGTCAGCCACTGTCTTCTGCAGTTCTGACTGTTAATGTTTGCTTAGCATTAAATGTCTCCTGCAGAGGAGAATTTAATCTCTCACAGATTTGGGGCCTGGAGGAGGGGAGTGAAAGTATTTTTAAAAGGTAGATTAAGACATATGCATTCAGGTTTTATCACACTTGTATCTCAGTGCGTAGTAGGAGTAACTCAGATAATTTGCTCTTTGTGTGTATGGCTTAAAAAGAAAAGTAGAAGGAGAGCCCATTTCTGTAGGTCAGGATTGTCCTTTATTGTCAGTTATTTTGGCCATGAAGCTGAAGCCTGTCATCAGGGACTCCAGATACATTTAGCTAATTAACAAGGGAGTAGCTGGCACAAATGCATTCACAATTACATTATTTTTAAGTCATATTATTTGCATTTTGCTTGCATTGTTTGCAAACAGCATTGCTTACATACTCTTCAAAGTCTAGAGCACCACTGCAAATATGAACTAGGTGGTATTATATGCTAGGGTGCCCAAGCACTGACACCAAACAGTTTTAAGTACCTCATAAGAGATCAGGTTATGCTTTTGGATGATTAACCCTGTTTGAATCAGAGCAACCACAGGATCCAAATGGTGGCCTTGCATGAGCTGTTTGGAAATCTCGGTACCCAGAAAAAACTGGAAAGTGTGTGTTGTGTTGATATCTGTGGGTCTCTCCAAGTTCTAAGTTCCACCAATGCAACAGTTGCTCAGAGCTCCTGTTTCTCAGATCAGGTCAGTGGGTTGGCATTTTTTGGAAGCTTGCATTGAGTTCTTCTGAAGCGGAAACCCTAATATGGTTTGTTCTTGGCTTTACCAGCCCAGACATCATATTATTGCCTCTGAGTTCCATTTGTACATCCTGAGTGGAAGAAGTTTAGAATCTGAAAGCCCCAGCAGGTGCGGTCTTGATCTGAAGCACAGCATAATGAGCAAGGTTGCACTTAGTTATTGCTTTGCTCTGTGAGGTGTAGTGGGTTTAGGAATTACAAACCTGATCCCAGTACCACTGCTGAGGACAGTTTCTTGCCCAAGCAAAGAAGAAGGGAGCCCTTGTTTGTCAAAGCTGAATGTGCATGTGTTCCTGCTACTCCCAGGTTATTGTGACTGACTGGTTCTTCTGGACAGTGAAGTTGTCAGGATCTGATTGCTCAATGGATTTACAAGCTCCCTTCCCTACTTATGCCTGGAAAACATTTTAACATACTGAGTGGATGGGCAGGCAGGAGAGATGCAAAGGCTTTGAAAATAAAAGTAGACCTGCATTAACTGATGTAAATCAGAGCAGTTCCAAGGGAGCTTGCTCCCCTTACAGAGGAAGCAGTCTCAGACATGGAAAGGCAGGAATGTGATCCAGGAACACTACAAAGCAGCAAGACAGTGTTAGGCTTAGGAGCTGCTGCTTCTTGGACCTCAGGCACTGTTTTTCATGTACGTGACTGTAGTGGGGTTTGTGAATTATTTATAGTGTCACAACAAGGCTAAACTGTTTTGGGTTTTATTATTTTTTTTTTGACAAATTCTACTATAATTGGAGATAACTTTAAGACTTTGGCTAATATACTAAGATTCAGCCATCCTGTGGGCATTTCCTGTAGGTCCACATCAGAGCTCTGTGCTTTTCCCCATCTCCTGCAGCCACCCTCTTGTCTTTGAATCTCTCTGGGCAGAACAATTATGTATCAGAAAATATATAAGAAAATGTATAAGTAAGGGGTATAAGAAAATAAACTTTGTAAAGAAAAAGTTCTGCCCTCATTCTCAGGTTTAGATTCAGGTTTGTGTTTCTCCAGAAGCAAGGTGGACCTTCTCAGGATTCCTCTAGCAAAGGGGATTCCCTGGGCAGTACCCAGCCAGCAGAGACACACTGATCTCCTGTCCCAGGTACAGGCAGCTGCAGAGAGAAAGCAGCTGATTGTCCACGTGAACTTCTGTGTCACACCATTTGTGTCTCAGACTGTTTTGTCACAAAGAAGGAATCAATTTGATTTTAAATCAAGTGGAAGCAGTATACCTAACACACGCTGTGTAACAAAAATCTGGCTCTTATCTCAGCTCATGGGAGCTCTGTCTGCCATGGGTTTTCTGAGCTCTTTGACTAAAGCAGAGCAGTTCCTATGGTCACAGAGGAAAGCACCTCGTGAGGCTCTAAAGCACTCACAGATTTTATGGTTTAACAAAAACAATGGAGTGAAAAGCAGTTTTATTTCTGGCCTGGTGAAAATCTTGGATAATTTCAGTTTTTTCTTTTAAGTGAATTAAATGGACTTTACTAACATAGCATATCATTAGATACACATCTGTTAGGGAATGGCATTTGCAGTGGAGAAAGGGAATGAGATGCATTAAGAAACATGTGGGCTTTGGGAAGGGTCCTCTGGGGAGCCAAGCAAACCTGTGCCTCTGTGTTTGCAAATGTACAGCTCCATCTGTGCACAGTGCATGACTTCATTGTTTCAGTGGAAGTTTTACAATTTCATGTATTTATTTGTCTGTCCCTCTAGGGTACTTGGTGATATACTGGCATATTTGGACACACAGTCACTTCATTAAACAGCAAGCAGGAACTTTCTTCCAGTGTAGCCTCACCTGTTCACAATTTATTGCTGCTCCAATAGAAGCACTGGGCAAGCATTTTGTTGTCTAATCCAGACACTGAGTTTCAGAACTGGTTAAGATTCCTTAGCATTTTTTCCTGGTCTCAAAAGCTTTCCAACATTGATCCATGGGTTCTTCTTGCAAAAGAGCTGTGCAGGATGTGGCATAGAGCAGCAGGATTTCACTGGCACAGGAACATCTCACACGGCATGGCAAGCAGGTGTTGTGCCCCAGGCTGAGTAACCATGTGAGGAGGTCCTCCTTGAGCCCTGCCATGTCCATGCACTGGTGTCATTCTAAGCCCAAATATCTACAAGTTTCCCTGAAGCTGTTGTCCATGTTTGTGTGGTGTTCATTCTGTAGTGGAAGCTTGTATGAAGATAGCTGTCCTAAATGCTTTTTGTGTGTCTTCCAACTGGGCATAGCTTGTTCTGGCTTCTATTTCAGTATGACCTTTTCTCAGCATGAGATAGACTGGTGCATTCAGTGATTTTTAGACTTGACAAGCTTTAAGGAGTGGAGAAAAAAAATTCCTTCCTGTGCAGAAGGATATTTTTTCCTCGGTATCTCACTCTGCAAGTAAAGTTAGACCTTTCCTCTCCTGCAACCTTCCCCTTCATTTCTGCATTAGCCCTCAGACCTTAAAGATGCAAAGGGACCAAGCAGCAATCATTATCTCTTACCAGCCTCTGCTATGTTCCCTGTTCAGGTAAGAAAAGAGCTCTTCTGTATAATGAACTCCACAGAGTCTTGGGGGAAATACAAATAGATTGGAGATAGGATTGTGTCATTCCAATAAAAATGAGTGTGCTGAGAAAGTGCTGTTGTTTTGCAGGAGGAATTGGATAAAGGACCCTGAAGACCATGGAGGGAGACTGTCTGAGCTGCATGAAATACCTGATGTTTCTTTTCAATTTCTTTATATTTGTAAGTATTTGGAATTCACTTTCTTTTCTGGATCTGCCTGTTTCAAACAGCCTGCTGTTGCCAAGCAGGGTAGGCTATCGTGTGATAAAGCTGCCACAATACAGCATATCTCCTCTGCTTTGCACTAGCAATCCAAAGATGCTCAGACATTCAGCAAGGCAGCACAGTAGTCACTGTTGTCTGAGTTATTGCTGTCCTTGACAGGGGAAACAACATGGAAAGATGTAACTAATGGTGCACCTGGCTCATCCTTGAATGGCAGAAGAAATTGTTTTCTAGTCCTGGGTGCTCTGCTGAGGTTTTCACTCAGAAGCAGTCATTTTCCTGCCACATGTGGAGACATTCTAAGCTGGTATTGTTTTTGGAATGGGTGGGAGTGCCCAGCCACCCTGGCCTCTGTGTCAGGAGTGGTTCATGTGAGCCCCTTCACTGGGCTGTGCCCTACAGATGCAGCAGATCAAGACTGTCTTTCAGCAGTATGGAGGGAGTACACAGTTGGTAGAGTGATGTGTCAAGAAAGAAAGGTGCTTTTGCTGCAAATGATTCATTTATTGAACCATAGACACTAAGAGAAGTGTGTCAGAAGTCACCTGTGCAGCAGAGAATACATGCCTTGGAGAAACACAAATTCTCCAAATTAACATCTTTGATCAAAAGACAGCAATGCATCCAGTTTTTCTGCAGCAGTTGTTTTATGTTGACTTGCCTCCCTCTTTCTCCTATCCTTGTGCTGTGACAGCTGGGAGGAGCATGCCTGCTGGGACTCGGAATCTGGGTCATTGTGGATCCCACAGGTTTTCGAGAGATAGTGGCTGCCAACCCCCTGCTCTTCACAGGAGCCTACATCATGCTGGCCATGGGAGCAATGCTCTTCCTGCTGGGCTTCCTTGGCTGCTGTGGTGCCATCCGTGAGAACAAATGCCTCCTGTTGTTTGTAAGTGCCCTTGCAATTTCTGTTGGACTCTTGGTGCTTCCCTTAGGGGTGACTGGCTACATGATGCTGGGATAAGCACAGGGTGTCTGTTGTTGTGGCTGTTATTCTTTCAGATGATAAGTAGGCTTAGGATACTTTTACAGACTGCTGGAAGTACAGATAATTTTCTTTTTTACCTATATAGATTTAAGCCCAGTCTGGGAGTGTATTTTGACCTTTTTAAGCTTTCTTTCTCATTGACTCTATTTGGTTGTTTGGTCTTTTTCTACATTTATAAGGTGACCAAAAATGGTCCTTTCTTGGCTGCTCAAAACCCACTTGTAGATTCATACCTCGGGGGCTCACAGCAAAGGAGGCCACACTGGAGCACAGCCCCTGTGCAAGGGAGCCCCCCAAGCCAGCAGAAATGCCCAGCTCAGAATTGCATCACAGCAGTCATTGCTGCTCTCAATAGCTGGTCACTCCCTGATACAGCCTACTTCTAAAATGAACCAGATTTGTTACCATTGGACAAATTTTCCTCTGAATGACAGGATTAAATTCCAGCCCATGGTGGTCATCAATAACTACAAAGAGCTAAAATAAGTCACTTTTTCCCTTGCCCCCCACTCCTCCCAAGTTCTGATACTGAATGATTTCCAGCCATTATCTCCTACTGGAAGGCATTGCCACTTATGTATTGAAAGAGAAACACTATTTCCTTCCTTCCTTCCTTCCTTC
>VWYI01028475.1:4266-22036 GCA_013399455.1 Anthoscopus minutus
TTTTTAAATTTTGTATTTTCTGCTGAAGCCGGCGCGGGGCCGATCCCTGCCCGCTGCGGTTAATTGCCTGACCTCATCCTTTCCTTGTGGGACTGGGGGGGTTCGCTCCCGAAATCCTGATCGGAATTTGTCTGTGCTTTCCCTCCGCAGGAGTTAGGACAGAGCAGGACCTGTACGTTCGGCTAATAGACTCCATGACCAAACAGGTGAGAAAGTTTACGCTTTCCTTACCGCGCGAGTTCCTAAGTTTGCGTTTTGCCCTTGCTTGGAGAGGTGGGGGGCGAGCAAAGCGGCAGAGCGCGCCTACTTTTAATTTACCTGAGCGAGTAAATCAGGGAGCTGCTGACTGAGATCCCGATTACCGGAGGATATTTGGGAAAGCGAAAAAGGTGTCTTGTTGTTCTTCGAGGCAGCGTTGAGATCATTCAGTGGTGTGTGTGGCATCGAGGACAACGTCATGAGAACAGATGTTTGATATAATTAATTTAGCGAGGGAGAAAGGAAAGGGAAAAAAAAATCCCACTGAGTTACTCAGATTTATTTTTAAATGCACTTTTTCCCCTCTGTAACTTCATTTTTTTTGGCGATATTTTTCCTCGGTGAGGAAAGGCCAGCTCCTTCCCCACACTCTGAAACTGGCTGGGATTAGTCCCTTTTCTTTTATAAGGCGACCATCCAGTAACGCGAGACGTTTATTTGGATTTAAAAGTTAAATGTGCTGAGGTGAAAAGTCATCTTGTTCTCCTCTAGTCCATATTCACCTCTCAGCCCCCCATCTCCATAATTCAAACTCCATGCTCCAGGGGTCACCCAAACCCGTCCATTTCCCTGAGATCAGCTTCTGTTTCTTCCTCAAACCTCTGTCATACCTTGTAAATAGCATAATTACAAGCAGTTCCTTATTAAATTATTTAACCTGTCTTGGTCAACTTTTCCGATGATAACTACACGTTATCAGCATTGCACCACAGCAATTACAGACACAGAGCTTGGGATTTAATCAACTTTATTTATATTTTCATTATTTAAATTTTTTTTTTTTTCCGGAGAGATATTTCACGACATTTTTAATTATTTTTAATTACTATTTATAAAAAATCTTTTGGGGAAATAGAGAGGAAGGTGAGAATGGGGAATAATTTCCAGTGTTCTGGAAATCAGATCCCAGCGATGGAAATTAAAACCATTCCCCCAATCTGCCGGGCTGTAACACCGCTGCCTGTTCTGCACTGCCGGCCGAGGCCAGCCTGCCCACATCCATTATTTTTGGGAACTTTGCAGCCCCCGAGGCACAGGCAGGAGAGTCCCCCGGGCCAGGGTGGGCCCCGCGCAAGCTGCGCGCACGGCCGCGCTCCCACCCCGCAGAAACTTTTTACTTCTGCTGCCTAAAGCCGAGCTGGGTGCAAAAGCCTGCAGGAGAAAAATAGTGGGATTTCCTCCCGGAGAAAAGCAGAGCTGACAGGCCAAGTACAATTACTCTGACAAAGACGGAGGCGTCGTAGCCTTCAATAATTATTTCGCTGGGTTACAGAGCAGCCTTTTAAACTCCGCAGCGCTCTCGAGTTGACAATGTGGGTTTATTTCCTTTGTATACAGCAGCTAAATGTTTTCGGAAATCGCTGTAGTGGTGTAATTAAGAGGCTGACATAGGCAGCTATAAGTTTCGTTAGCGCCGAATAAAGGAGCAAAGAGGATGCATTTGAAGTGCACTTTTATTGTCCATTTCGGCTCGTACCTTTGCAGCAGAAAAAGGGTTGAAAATAAAGGCTTTTAATCTCTCCTCGCTGACGGGAGAGGAAAAAAAAATAGCCCAGTAACTGATCAAAGAGTCAATGGCGCTGAACCGACAGTTTATGGATTTCTGTTTGTGCTACAAAATAAAAAATAAATCACTTATAAATACGTGGTTTCATCAGAGGAAAAGTAACAATCACCAGAAGTTATATGGCACGCTGCGACAACAAACACTCGCGGCCACAGCCGCCTTGTTATGTCTGCGCTGTCATCTATGACCCCCTCTGTTTGCAAAACAATACCTGGAGGTGGGGACCCCCCCGGCCCCTCCGCGGGGCTGCGCGGGGCTGTGCGGGGCTGCGCGGGGCTGTGCCGGGCAGGGATGCTCCTCGGCATCCCCCCGGCAGAGCAGCCCGGCCCCGCGCTCCTATGGGGTGCAGCTCTTTTGTGGGGTGCAGCGGTTTTATGGGGGTGTCACCCAGCCCTGGACCGAGCAGATGTCAGCGCTGGGGACTGCGGGGCGGGGGTCCCGGGGCTCCAGGCCCTCTGGCAGCCCCCTGAGCTGGGCATGGGTTCCTGCAGCCCTCCTGCTGCCCCGCTGCTGGCCGGGGTCGGACCGGGACACCCGATGGGTTCCTTCCTGCGATTCTTGTGAGCGCGTCCTTGTAGGAGAGGGCTTGGAGAGCACCTCTCGCTGCCTGTGACCCGGCAAGGAGGGCTGGGATAACCTTTCCTTTTCTGGGCCAGTCTGTTCCCCGTGCTGCAGAGAAGGAAAGCCAGTGGGGTCACCAGGTTGGGCACAGGTGGAGGCCAGCCCCCCATCCTGATGCAGGGCTGATGACAGAGGTTGTGCAGAGGAGCCCAGGCAGTCTCAGCTGCTGAAAGACATTTATTGCTGTCGGGAAAGCATCTCCTTCCAATCACACCTTTACCAGCATGGAATTCATTGCATCAGCCACAGCCCAAATGCTGCCAGCAGCACGTGCAGCTGTGTGCTTGTGCCCTGCGACACCCTTTGGCATCACCCAAGGGATGCTGCAGGATCATGGGCTGGGACTGGAGCTGGACAGATGGAATGGGAGGTGGTTCCTTGAGTTTCTGTGTCAGGTGGGAAAATGCCCTTGGATGGGTGGTATCCCTGCCTATGGCAAGGGGTGGGAACTAAATGAGCTTTAAGGTCTCTTCCAACCCAACCATTCCATGATTCCATGGTGTTGGATGGGGACATGCTGAGAGCAGCAAACAGCCAGGAACACTGACCTCATGATAGGTCCAGTACCTTTAAAGAGGTCAAGTTATGAGCACGTTTTTCCCCACTGCAGCTGCTCTGGTTGTGCCAGCCCAGGTGCCCCCAGGCGCGTCACGGCTCTGTGCCTCTTTTGCAGGCAGGACACCGGCGAGATGTTTGCTGTGTGCCCGGCAAATGCCCCATTCCAGCAGGGCCAGGGGGGCCCAGCGCTGGGCACGGCCATCCCAGGGGCAGGACATGGGCCGGACTCCAACTCCAACTTCATGGGAGAGGTGTGTGACAGCAACGAGAACTGGAGCCAGCCAGCACTGGGGTCCCCGCCGGAGGAGGGCTCCAGCCGGAGCGAAAACACCGCAAATCCGTCTGATAATCTGCTGTTATTAATGCAGAGACAGATGGTCCAGGGCCGGCTTAGGGACAGCGCCCCAGGCCTGGGGGACACGTACCCCGAGCAGGGTGTGCGCAGCCCCCCCGAGGGAGCCGAGGTCAGCGGGGCAGGGAGACAAAACACTGCCGAGGCTGTCAAGCCCCTGAGCTCCCCTGCAGAGGACAACGGCTACGCCAGCAGCTCCCTCAGCATCGACAGCCCTGAGAGCACCTTCAGCACCACCTGGGACCCTCCTGCCTCTGTCCCCCAAGCCAGGAGCCCCCCTGAGGCAGGGCCCACTGAGCCTGAGCTGGGCACCCTCTTCCCGGCGCTGGCAGAGGCCGTGCAGCACCTCCAGGACAAGGAGCGCTTCAAGGAGCAGGAGAAAGAGAAGCACCACATCCAGTTGGTGATGTACCGGCGCCTGGCCCTGCTGCGCTGGATCCACGGCCTGCAGCAGAAAGTTGTGGACCAGCAGAACCGGTTGCAGGAGAGTTTCGACACCATCCTGGATAATCGCAAGGAGCTCATCCGCTGCATGCAGCAGGGCCCAGCCTGCCTTGCTGCCACGGCCACCCCTGGCCCCTGAGGTGCCACCAGCACAGCCCAGCCCAGCCCAGCCCAGCCCTCACCCTCCATTTAGCGTGGCATTGGCTGGTGGCATCTCCATCCTGTGCCAAGCTCTCACCAGGCCCTTGGGTGCCCACCCTGCCCTTCCCATCGCTCTCCAATGCAGCCAAGAGTCCCCGAAGTGTTCATCTCCATTATCCCTCTGCACTGGAATTTGATGTGTCCTGCACCCAGGTCTGGGGTGGTGCTGGGCTGGGTCGACCTCAGGACCTTGGGGTTTGCTGAGCCTGAGGTGACTAGGCTCATCTTTAAACCTGATCTAGTTCATTGCTGAGCCTGGCTGAGCCACACCAGTGCTGGGATGGCCATGCTGGAGTGAGGGCCCCGGGGCAGTGAAGTTTCTAAACCTCCCTGGGCAAAGCATGTCCAGCATGTGCTTCATCCCCACATCCCACCTGCACTGGTGTGTCCCTGCAGCCACAGCCCAGCCCCTGGTAAACATTGGTTGTTGGTGAGAGTGAGGTGTCCTGGGCTGTGGGAGAGAAAAAAAATCATTCTGAGTGATCTCAGAATGCTGAAAAGTAAATTTAAGTCAAATGATCCAACACCAATATATGTTTTTAATGTCAGTATTAGAGAAAAGTTTAGGTCTATGTGTGTGTGCACCTTTCTGCTGTGGGTGATGCTCTCACTCAGTGCATGATCCTAAAGCTGCTCATGAACATGTGGTGTTGGTGTTTATATTATCATTTGAGAACAAAGAGAATATTTTTTTTTTTTTTGATCTGCATTTTGCTGTACACAGAGCCCAAAGAGCAATTGTCTTAACTAGAGATGGAGAGGGAGCTGCTGTGTGTGTTTGCTGTGCTTTGCTGTGTATCCACAGGACACATACTCCGTTTAAGTGCTGATGTGGAGGAGCAGCAGTGAGCAGTGAGGGCTCAGCCAGAGGGGTCTGCACTCCCTGTCCTGCCCTGGCTGCCAAGCAAAGCCAGGCACTGATTCCATTTCCCATCTGCAAAGGAGAGATGAGGGATTCCAGAGCTGCTCCTCCCAGCCAAACTGCCTCCTGCCATGGGAGGAGCCACTTCACCAGCACCCCAGCGAGCCTGGCAGCCTGGTCAGATCCTGGCACCCACCAGATGCCCCTGGACTGTGGATAAACAACTACGGCCGAGCCCACCACTGACCCAAGGTCCAGGGGCAGCACCAGCCTCCCCCTGCCCCACGTGGGGCACAGCCAAGCTCTGCTCCCCCCGGCGCTGCTGCCAGTGGGTGAAGTGAGGAGATCCATAAAAATCCTCTTCCAAAAAGGACATTTTGGTGGCAAAGCACTCGGCTCAAAGCAACCTGTGCCAGCGCTGGAAGATTGTGGCAGCTTCTCCCAAGCTCACGCTGCCCTCACCTCCCCTCTGCTCATTCGTGTCCAGCGTGCTGCTTCTGTCTTACCCTAGACCCGTGATCGTGGGCATGTTGCACACTTTAATAAAAGCCTTGGAGCTGAAGGAGCTGAGCCCCAGCTGGATTTGTTCCTTTCTTTCCCTTCCCAAGCCTGCCGGGCTGGGAGCAGCCGCCCCGTGTTCGCCGCGGGGGCTGCAGCGTGCACAGGCGGGACCGTGGCTGAATGGCAAGTCGAGGGCACAGCTCTTGGCACCTTCCTCCCATCCCTGCATCCCTGGGCATGCTGGCCTGCTGGGCAGCTCATCCAGGCTCAATTTTTTTAAGGTTTTTAAACACCGGTGTGTGTTGCTCCTCCCATGGGGCAGCAGGGAGCCGGAGCTGGGGTGTGGCTGAGCGCAGGATTCACCTTCTGCCCCAGGAGAAGGTGGCTGGAACCGGGGGGACCGGATTCCCGAATTCCTGGCATCCTGCCCCGCGGCCCTGCTCGTGGGGAGGGCTGGGGGCAGCTCCGGGTGATGGGGGTGGCAGATAACAACACCTGAGTGTTGACCCGAAGGTGACTTTGCCTCAGGGTTCACAGAGATTAACTAGAGATGAAAAACCGAGGCTGGAGCAGCCCTTCGAACCTTCCCTCACCTTTCCCCCCACCCCTTCCTGCTTCTCCTTTGCAGCCTCTGAGTCTGTGGGAATCCAGGGATGCAATTCGGGGATCCACGTACACAGCAAGGCATGAAGGGCAGAGTGGCCCCAGTTTTCCATCCTCATCCGTGCCCTGCAGCCAGGGCTGCCGGGAGCTTTGTCCAAGCCCTCGGGGGTTCCACAGGACGTGGGGTGCTCCTCTCTGAGCCCATTTCTCACCTCATCCACTTTCCATGGAGCCCAGGCTCCAGCAGGTTTGGGGGAACACAAGCCCTCCCAGCCCCGCAGCAAGACTGATTCTCTG
Source organism: Anthoscopus minutus (assembly GCA_013399455.1). Taxonomy (NCBI): domain Eukaryota; kingdom Metazoa; phylum Chordata; class Aves; order Passeriformes; family Paridae; genus Anthoscopus; species Anthoscopus minutus. Next base: position 10,531 of record VWYI01028475.1, read on the forward strand.
TTTATCTTGGTCGAATGCTTTGCACAAATAATTATTTCCAAGGTAAATATTGTGAAAATCCAGATTATTTGCTCAAGAAATGAAAGAATAACTGCGGGAGCACATCAAAGAGGTGGATCTGCTCTGGCAACAAGAGGCTTCCTCCCTGGTTATTGGGAGCCCGATGCTCCTGCCCCAGGACCTGGCTGGAGATGGCCAGAACTGATTTGCAAAATCAACTTCAGACAGAGCTTTTCTACCCCCAGCTCCTGTGCCCCAAATGAGATTTGGGAATGAATGAAAAACCCGACCAATTGCAGGGGGAAAAGCCAATAAAGACAAAACACTGCAGGGTTGAGCCCAGGGCAGCTGGGGGGGACAGGACACTCTGACCTGTGGGTGCAGTCCGGGTGGGATGGGTGCCACAGGCAGGCACCAGCACGGGGCTGGGACAGGGCTCTGACCCCGGACTCCATGCCAGGGATTTCCCCATTCTCAGGGACTGCCAAACCTTGGCAAAGGGGCTGAATTCTCACCTCACAGAGGGATTAATTTGGCTCTCAGGACAGATGCTGCAGCCCCAAACACCCCCAGGTTGGTGGAAATGCCACCAGCAGGATCTGGATCCAGCCTTTGGTGCTGGCAGAAACCCAGAGCCACATTGGGGTTCCCCCACAGCATGGGGGGGATCTGTGTGGACCCCACGGCATCCAAGCCTGAATTCCCGTGCCTGACCCATGGCCTCTCTGGTTTTAAGGCTTCTTCTGAAAGTTTATTATTACTATTATATCAAATCCCTGTGACGCTGGGCTGGTTTTATTGCACAAAGCAAGGTTTGGCAAACGTTGCCTTGCTTTGAAAGTTAAAGTAATGGCATTAAACCAAAATCAAGTATTTATGAAGCTTTGGAGGGAAATATTTTACCTTGTAATTGGAATCTACTCTAACCCTTTCCAGTATTTTGTGGGCTTAAAAAAGTCTTTAAAAATAAAATCGAATGATGTGATAACTGATGCAATGAAAGTACAAAAGAAAATTAATCATCTCAGGCCATTATCCAGAGATCCAGACTAGGACACACTTAAAGCATCCCAGGATCCCTTGTTTATTGTGTCTCGAAGACTTCCAGATCCCATATGTTTGGTTTGCAGTGGGAAAAGGGCTTTCCTTGCTCTCATCTGGGAAGATGAGCACAGCCAGAGCTGCTCCCCTCAGCCCAAGTGTCACATCCAGGCAGCACCCAGTGTGGTGAGGGGTGCCACTCCCCTGGGCACCTCATGTGCCACTGTCACCATCCTTCCCAGGCTGCTCCCTGGGGCATGGAGGAGACAGGCTGTGCAGAGAGATGAGCTCAGCCCTTATAGGATCCATATGTGCCACCGTGCTGGGAGCACCTGCCACTGCCTGGGAGGTCCAGGAGGCTGGTGGGGAACAGGGGGGGCTCTGTCCTGCTGCTCCTGTCTCTCCACAGAGAGATCCTCCTTGTCCATCCAGGCTCCTTTTTCCTGCAGCCCTGGGTAAGTGGCACTGGCCAGTGGGAAAAGGAGGGTTGGAGGCAGATCCTGGGAGTTCACGTGTGGACCTGAGCCTTGGTGCATCCCTCCTGTTCCAGCAGCATCCATTGGGACAGAACCGCCATTGACAGGATTTTTCAGGCTATTCTCACTCCCTGATGTTTTCTTATATTTCATTTTAACTGCCTCCCGCTGGCAGAATAAATACAGAAGAAACACATTCACCTCCTGCTTGAAACAGAGCAGAGCAGCACCAGTGCCAAGAGCTTGGGATGGACAGGCAGGATTTGGAATATCAGGATCTTCCCCCCACCTTGCACTGCTGAGGTGTCAGGACACATTGCAAATCCTGATGCCCTTCCAAGGTATTTCTAAAACCTTGGAATACATTAAAATCTGGGCATCATCCCAGCCTGATCGCTGCAGGTGGAAACATGAACCTGGAGCACTGCTGCCCATCCACAGCCAAAACTGGACCGTGCTGGGACGTGACCAGTACAGTCCGGCTCAGTGTGAGCATCCTCCTCACCCGGATGGTTCATTTTCCAGGACGCGTTTCCCGCTCGTCCTTTCCAGCGGCGTTGGGATGGGCGGGACCCCGAGTGCCGGGCTCTGCCGTGGTATCTGATGGAAACGCAGTTTGAGCCTCCCTTCTTTAATGATTCCCTTTGAAATGTTGTTGCTTCCGCACATCCCCCTTCGGGGTAGAATATTAAGCAAGAGCAACTCGGCTGGAAATTCAGATTGTTTTTGTGTCTGTTTTCATTTACATTTTAATGACAGGAATCATAGCAATCGGGCTGTTTGCAGCAGGGCCAGGGAAAGGGGGAAAAATCACCTGCCACCACTTCACCTTTGCCCTCTGTAAACAGCACCAGGAGCTGGGAATCACCAGCTTTTGGATGAAGGGGCTCTTTTCCCTTTCTCCTGCCGAGGCAGATGGGATTTAAGTCAGAAATGGCCTCTTGGACACCTTGCAGGAGCTTTGCCCAGGTGCAGCATTGAGACACAGGTGCACTGGGTGTTTTGGTGCTGGGGAGGGGGGTGTGGTGTGGATGCTGTCCATTTGGGATGGCTGGATGCTGAGGGTGCTGGTGCTGCTCCAGGAGCTCACTGCACCTGCAAGAGGAGGGGGAAAAAGGTCCCAGACATCATCCTCTGCTTTGGACAGAGGTGGGGCAGGATTTCCCCTACAAGAGCAGAGCCCCATCCCAAGAACCAGCACCTCAGTGCCCAGGAACCAACTCTGTGCCTCACCAGCAGCTCGTGGCTCTTCAGATGGGGATCCAGGCCTCCCTGAGAAAACAGCTGGGAGTAAAGATCACTGGAAGAGAGGCAATAAACTCTCGGTTATTCTTCTGCCAGGGAGGCCAATCGAGCTGCAAAGAGTGCCCCAAGGCCAGCCGTACATCATTATTTCCTCACACGGGTCCCGTGTGATGTAGTGGCTGTCTCGCTGGAGGGAATGCCTTCCTGGTTTCCAGCAGCAGCATTGGAATATCTGGAGGCCTGGAAGCATCGAGTTGAATCCCAAAAGCCCCAGTGCCGCATTTTATTTCTTCAAGGAGATAATAATCCGAGCGCCGCACACACGGCCTGTCCATGAGTGTTTGATTGAGGGCTAAAAACAAAGGTTCTGCCTGGACAGCCAACAAGCCCTTGTGCAGCCCCAGGGGCTCACTGGGGGGGCTTCTGGCTCCTCCTGGCCAGGATGGGGGGGATTCCATTCCCCACAGGCTGCTGCACATTGGGACAGGGCTGGGAGCTGCCAAAGGCAGGCTTCAGCTCTGTGACATGGCTGGGACTGCAGTGTCACCACTGCCAAGCTCTGCAAACAGGAACCCCTGGGGTGCAGACTGGGCACAGGTTTCAGCCTCTGGGATGGCCAGACTGGTCTCCAAGCTCTCTGTGGACTACTGGAACTGGACAAAAGTTCAGGTTTGTGTGGTGGAGTGAGGCTTCAAGTTTGTCTATGCTTGGATTTAAACTAAAGTTCCTGGCTCGGCTGCTTTCACAGGCTCTGTCTATGTTTTCCATCTTGGAATCTCCATTTTCCTCTGTCCTGGCTTAATTTCTCTGCTCTGGACAGGGCCAGAGGGAGAAGGCAGCTTCCAGCTCCCAGTCATGGATGGAGGCTGCATTTCGCACCACCAACAAAGTAAAACAACAAAGAAATGCGTTTGGGGTTTTTTTAAGCACATTGAGGGCTTGACTAATTTTGTTTTCCCTTCCCAAAGTCTCCAGCCCTGCCCTGCAAGTGGCACCATCTGTATTTTCACGTTTGAGTGCTGCCAGAGGGAGGATGGCACCATGGCACCGGCTGTGCCAGGACCCGAGCGCTGGATCCCATCACCACACCGGCCCTTTCATCTCCTGAGCTGTGGCACTCTTGGTTTCTCAAGCCATCCAAAAACTTCCCAGCGTGGGGAGATCCAAGCTGACTTTCTGTCTCCTTTGTTTGCTCCAGGAGGGCAAGGAGGAGGATGTGGAGCCAGCGCTGGGGTGTACACACCCCAGCAAACCTGCTGGAACCCGGGAGAAATGGAAACTTTTTAAAAATTCATGAAAACCGAGGAATACAAAGCTGAATTAGGAGAGCCAGTTGAGCTGGGCTGAGTCTGTTTGGTGTTGATACTGTGCAGAATTAAGTCAGACTGGTCTTTCTTGTGGCCAGAGGGTAGAAAAAGGGCTCCCAGTGGAGAGGACCCAGCCCGGTGCTGGTGATGCTGAGCGGGGATTGATAACCCGGCGCAGGGGGCCGCGGCTCCAACGGATGCTGCTCCGGGCCCAAAAGCTGCATTTATCCCAGTGATAGCAGCCGAGCCAGAGCTGCAGGCCTTGGGGGCAAAAAAGGCTTAAAAACCCATCCTTCATTCATCAGGCAGCTGAGACAGAGAGGGGGAGGAGGGGGAGACAAAAATGATGGAGAACGAATTAAGAATTGGAGGAAACATGGAGGGGGAGCTGCTGTGCCCCGGACAAGGGGCTCAGCCCTGCCCAGACCTCACCCACAAAGCCAGGAATGGGCAGGAACCTGGTGGGGGGGGTGCCCAGAGGGCATCAGGGCATGAATCCCACCTGAGGTGCCACTTCCTAATCCCCAAATAATTCCCCTCTCCAATCCTGGAGCTACCCACTGCAGATGCTGGTGGGTGGGAGGCAGCACTGGGTGCTGAGGTCTGGGGTTCCCTTTCCAGCTTCCCCTTCTGGTGCCCTGGCAATGCTGGGTGGCCACTGGGAATTTTGCAGACAGGAGAATGGCAGGAGAAGGTTCATCAGTCACTTCTCACAAGCAAATAATGCAATGTGACAGCGAGGGGCTGCGGGGGGCTGCAGGGACCCCTGCACTCAGCGAGACCCACCATGCAGAGAGAATGTGCCTGGCAGCATGGACAGGGACCTGCCAGAGCAGGGATCAGTGTGGGCAGGCAGCAGAGAGGGAATAGGGGAATGGAGATGCTCATGGCTGAAATATGCACCCCAAAAACTTCTGCCTGCTGTGGGAAATTCCTGCTCTGCTCCCAGCTCCTTGGGACATGCAGGCAGCTCGCCATGGAAAAGGATTTCCTAAGGATTCGGTTTGGTTGCACACTGGAAGAAAACCAGGTTTTGAAACCTTGACTAGTTGATGAACCAGTTCTTGTTCCCTAGCCAGCCCTAGTTCTGTACTCACCGACTGCAGGGCCAGAAGGAACCATGACATGAATCAAACTTGACATTTTACCCAGCCTGGGCCAAGGAAACTCACCCAGAACCTTCTCCACCAGCCCCACAGTTTCTGACAGCAGCGTGGTGGCTGGGAAAGCATCTGTCAGCTCTGTGGCAACAAACGAGGCCATGGGCACAACAATTAACTCCCCACACCCTCAATACAGGGACACCCATGGCAGGTCTGAGAGCAGATGCCAAAATCCCCCTCTGAACTCATCTTTATGGACACCTAAAGTACATTTGGGAATGTGCCAAAGAGGGAAGACCCTCTCTGGGTCTGGAATAGGAGGCTGAGGGGAGCAGCTCTGGCTGTGCTCATCCTCCCAGATGAGAGCAACAGCACCTCTCTGGGTGCTGGGAATGAGCTGTTTGCACCCTAGGGGGGTCACCTGATGGCCACACTGGTCACCCAGGCCAAGGGCAGAAGTACCACCACCCAACATCTCCTTGCTGAAGGAGTCTCCTGCCACGTTACTCAGTGGGGTCCAAAGCGCCAGGATTGCACTGTGGAAATAATTCAAATTAGGCATGCGTGTAATTACCGATATTTTATCCAAACAGGAGGAGCTGGAACATCCTTGGGTATCTGGGGAATCATCTCACTAGATGCAAAGCAGGAAACAATGTGATGGATGGGGGACAGGCTGATGCAGACCCTGCCCAGGGCTGCCTGGTGACAAGGTGACAATTAATGTCCTGAGGACATGCCACCAGTGTGGGCATCCCAGCCAAGCTCCTCCTCTGCTGCCCCTTCTATGATATATCATGGACAACCACCCAGACAGTGGACATCCATCTCCAAGCATCCTAAATGCTTGGAACGGCAAGCTCTTGTCCCATCCTGCTCATTTGCCAGCTCTTTCCAAGCCCTGTCAGAGGAGGCTGAATCCCTGCTGGTGCTGCCACGCCAGAGCCTGCACCTCCCTCGTGTGTGGAGGACAAGGCTGTTACAGCTCCCAGCTGCGGGACCTGGCAGGTGGAGAAGTTGGGTCCAGAGATCTCCAGGGACTGGAAGCCACCAGGAGAGGTGTGGATTGAAACCAGCTGAGCTCCTTCAGGCTCTGGTTCAGTTCTGAGCAGGTTTCCATGCCCTGGGTTTGGGCTTTTTTTTTTTTTTTTTTGCTTGGAACAAGCCCAGTGGGCCAAGTTTTGCATGATTTTCTGCCTCCAGCTCCAGACTTTCCAGAAACTCAACCTCTTGGCTCGTGCCAGTCGCCTGCTGCTGGCTCGTGGTGCTGCCAAAACTGCCCCGGAGGCTGCTCAGGAGTCACCAGCTCAAAGCTCGGGCACGAGCCTTACCCGGTGCTCGGCAACAGCCCCGCGGCTGAGGGGACAAGGTGGGGATGGAGCCCGGGGCACGGGCTCATCCCGGTGCTGCTGGGAGCGTGTCAGAGCAGGTTCCTGCAGTAAAGGTGAAATTTGCAGGGAGCTCCTCTGAAATGAAAGCAGCCTCTGGAGCAACCTTTCCTCAGGAACCCTGCTGATTAATCTCTCCCGAAGTCACCGGTGATAAATGAAGCGATTAAAGGACTGACCTGCCTGTGAGGCTGGGGTTTTGTGGGGTTGGGCAGGGAGAGATGTTCCCCCCCACCAGCCTTTGGGCTCTTTCCAGACCTGACACCTCCTAAATCCGTATCACCAGAGCAGCCCTGGGTGGCTCTTGCAGTGGGGACTGCACTGCCGGGAGAAGGTCACCGGTGACCACCCAGATCTGTCCCTGCTCAGAGGGGACTATGGAAATTGGGGACAGGGTGTGGAGGCCAGAGTGACTTCGTGCAGCCGGGGCCCGGGGGTGATGCTGCTCTCAGCTGCGTTTGGTGGTCCCCGCGTGTACCAGGGGCTAATACGTGTGAAAAGCAGATTTATTTTTGCCTACGTTTCATATTCTTCACGCTCCACGGCGGGAGACAAAGGATCAGCTCTTCAATGGAGTCCTAAGAATAAACCTTAAACCTCATCAAATCCAATCCGGCAATAAAAATTGCCCGAACAAAAGGCCAGGGACGGAGGGTGGTGGCGGGGCCGTTTCCCCACGATAACAAGTTTTCACAAGACTGTTTATCCGCACAATTTGGAACGACACTTAAAATCTCTAATCCCAATAGGCATGAAAGTGCTTGTCCCAAGCAAGCAGGTGGATTGTCCCGGAGCGGCCGCGTTGCCAATGCTGCTCGATGGCCGCGGCGGTGCCCGTGGGGGTCACGGGGAATGTGCTGAGACGGGGCAGCTGCAGCCTGAATGCCTCCCTTCAACCTCAAAGCCTCGGCCCCTCTCCCTCGCACCCGTCTCCATCCCACCCCCTATTCAAGCCGGTTTTAAAAGGCAGCAAAATGGTTACAAGGTTTAAGGCAGAGGCGAGCAAAATGCTGCACAAAGGGAGGACAAAGGCGTGCGGCGGCCGGTCCCTAATCCAGCATTGCCCATGGCAATGCAGCCCGGAGCGGGGCTGCGCGGATTAAACTCACTGCCAATGCCGGGTTTAGCGGCAGGACTGGAGGGTGCCGAGGGCTGTCCCCCCTTCCCGGCCCACCAGAGCCCTCCGGGGCATCCGTGCCTCCAGGGGCTGGAAGAAGAGCGGGTTCACCCTGTCCCTCATCCCAGGGAGCAGCGCCGGTCCTCGGGCTGGTGTGGATCCTGTGGAGGGAGGAGGTGGGATGTTGGGAGCTGACTGATGTTGGGCTCAGCAGAGATGCTGAGGGTGGAGCAAGAGCCTCTGTGTCCCCCCAGTGGCATCTCCAGCCCAAAGAAACTCTTTATTCCTCCTTGTTCTTACACAAAATTCCAGAAAGTATTCATAGCAAATGACAGCTCCTAAATTGTCCGGCCTGAGGCCTTCCAAGGCTGTGCCTGAGTCACTGCACCAGCTGCTTTTCCCTAATGGCTGCTGCCTCCAAGCTCCCAACGGAGTTCTGTGACAGGAGCGGGTGATCACATTCCCAATATAAGGCTCTGTACAGGGGGAATCACCCCTCTGGGGCAGGGATGGGGTGAGCCACAATCCCCCATATAAAACCAGAAGTCTTATAACCACCCACACCAGTGACTGAGGATGCCCACAACCCTTTATCCCTCACACCCCAAATGCCTGGTGGCATCTAGGACGGTCTTGGCTCCTGGCACATGCTGCCCATCCTCAATTTATGGAAAACTCCTTCCTCTGGGCCTGACATTCCCCCAGCACTCAGAAAAGGAGCCATCCCCCCACAGAAGAAGTTTTCTCCTCTGTCTAAAGTCAGCCTTGAAATTAAGGCAATTATTTTCACAGTCTCTGCGTTATGAGGCCGAGCCCAGTGCAGCAGACAGCTGCTAATCCCTTTAGCACTCCAGAAGTATCACCCAGACAGCAACGAGGCTGGGGATAAAACCAAGCTGACATCCCTTTCGCACGTGGAAGCGAGGAGAGACGCATCAGGAGGGTCCTCGCTGGGAAGCAGGGCGGGCCGGGACCCCGCGGGTGTCGGGGGGACGTGTCACGGTGGCAGCGACAAGTGCCAGCGGCTCAGGGAGAATCAGTGTCAGCGCAGTGCCACCGAGCCGCGCCTGCGGGTGACAACGGTGCCACCCCTCCCTGGCACCGCGACCCCGCCCGGCTCCCCACGCCCACCACGCACAGGCTGCTCTTGGGGCACGGCTTGGCTGCAGAGAGAATTGCTGGGCTCAGGGTTGGGAGGTGCCCTGGGTGTTTTCGAGGTGGGTGGGATGTCCCCGATGTCCTTTCTTCCAGGGGAAGGACATTAGAGGACAGGTGAGGGTTGTGCTGCATCCCACTCCCCAGGGCTCAGGTGTGCTGCTGTCGTCACTGGATGCTCCGAGGCTCCTGCTCGCTGCAAAGAGGCTTTTAATTACTGTCAGTGCCCGAGTCCTGCAGCAAACTGCTCTTTCCTCTCCCCAAAGATGGGCCAGGGGCAGGTCAGGGCTTTGGGCCGTTTTCAGGCACAGATTTGTGATCCAAAAGGAAGGACAGAAATCTCAGGAGTATAATATCCACAGTGCAGCTGGTTTTTAACCAACAGATAACAGAGCAGCACAGGGGCAGTGACTCAATCCCTGCCCAGAGCTGCTCAAGGCATTTCTGGTAAGGAAATCCTCAGAGAAAAAGTCTCTTCTCTCCACATCGATGGCCACTGGAGCTGTGTTTGGACACAGTCAGTCTGCACAAGGCCACCCTTTCCTTCCTTAAGCAACCTGCCTTTAAAACATCTATGAAACCACAGCAAAAGTTACTCCCTATTTGGCCAGGTCGAGTATTTTTTCCTCTCTAAGTTCCTGGCAAAAAGAAGGCACTTGAATAAAGTTGGGGAAAAAAACCAAACAAAACAACAAGACAGTGAGGTTGAGCTTTAAATTAGCATTAATTTACAAAGCCCAGACAGACCTGCTAAGCAAATTGTACCCATTAATATATTAACAACAGATTTTCCCTACTGCTCCTTTGGGTCCGGAGCCTGAACAGGGGCTGGTGATTAAAGCTTTTTTAATTCTAAGAGCTTCAATGACCGAGCTGGACCCGCGTGTGCCCACGGCCGCCTGCGCTGGGAGGTGTCAGAGTGACCTCAATAAAGTAGGTGACCACAGCACCTCTAATCCTCTCTTTTAATTGATTACTCTCACCCAGCCCCCGAGGCCATGAGAATGGGGGACCCACCCTCTATAGATTAGCACCCTTTAGTTTACAGATCAGCCACTTTTTCAGTCCTTTGCCCTGCAGCAATGCATGAAAATAACACTAATCTCATTAAGGACAGAAGGGAACCCTTCAAAGTTTATTAATAATGGGAGCAGACAGGGAGAGAGTCAGGCTCTGGGTCAGATTTCAAAGCCGGGGAAGTGGCAGGAGCTTTCCAAGGGCCTGGTTTTGCCAGGGAGGAGGGTTTTTGCCATATTTCCAGCTGGGTCTGGAGGTGCTGGTGGTGGCTCTGAGGGGCTCTGGGGCTGCTGAGCACCTGGGACCCCCAAGATATGGCTGGGGAGGGATGGGCAGTGCCCACCACTGGTTTGGCTGCTTGGGAGCTGCTCCAAGCTCTGCTCCACTGAAGAGGACTGTCTTCCCTGCAACCCCCAGTTGAAGAATTTCTTGAATGATGGCAAGATCTCATCACCTCAACAGGGACCTGGCAAACAAGATCTTAAGCTTTAAACACCAGAATGCAGAGGCTGACACTAAAAAAGAGAATAATTTCAAGGCCAAAGCAGCATCCTAGCCCTGATGGGGGTGTTTTAGGTAGAACTGAAGAGCAGCACAGTCCTTGAGAGCTGACGGCTGTGGGATTGTGACTCTGGAGCAGGGCACAGGCTGCTCATTTCTGCTGTCTGGGGGAAGCATGTCTTGAAGGGCCACTGGCACCCAGAGCTGGCCTTGTTTCACCTTCCTCTTCCTCACTGTGGGATGAGAGAAAAAACACCTTTCAGCTCAGAGGTCTGGGACTCTATAAATGCCATGAAGAGGCTGTTAGAGGGTATGAGAGATCAGCCAATTTCTCCCAAGCTGTCTGAATCCCTCACAGAAGTGCATGAACTTTTAAAGCACATTCCATGTGTCCCCAGCACTTTTAGAGATGAGCCCTGATTTACTCCCTGGCTTCAAACAGGAGATGATGGCACAAATGCTTTGGCAGAAGCAGGACCTCAGTGCTGCCACGTCTGAACTCCACCTCTGTGATTCCTCAAGCATCCTAAGGACTGGAGTGTAGGGACCCTTGACCACTCCTGCAGAATGCTGGAAATCCCAGAGGATCTGCAGAGCCCCAGGGAGACACCTCACCTGTGAGAGCGCTGAACCCAGAGCGGGGATTCCCTCCCACCACCAGCACATGTGGGGATCTCATGGCTCTGGAGCTTGGGATGAAACTAAACTGGCATCCTTTTGTCACCTGGAAGTGAAGAGAGAAGCAGCTCATGAACCACACGTCAGGAACTGCCCCAAATCCATGGGGTTAAACTCACCAACATCACAACAGGGTTGGATTTTGGGATGGGTGTCTGGGCTGTAACACCAAGGGTTTGAAGGGCTCGGTGAAAGGATGAGCTGGATCAAGAGGAGGGAGAGTCCCAGGCTGCAATCCCTCCAGGCCTAACCTAATCACCATCGCTCTGCATTATTACCCTGCTTAACGTGGCATGCTTTTAAATAAAATATGCAAAGATTTCTCAAATTATTTCCCCCAGGCAAGTGCGTTTTCTATCTTCGCTCCTGCATGTTAATCTGAAAAATGCAAATTCCACACACACCCCCATCTGTTGGGGCTCGGCCATTTATTAACTTCTTTTTTTTTAATGCAAAATGTTTCTTTTATATATATATA
>VWYI01028475.1:22053-64362 GCA_013399455.1 Anthoscopus minutus
ATATATATATATATATATGAAAAAGCAATGAGTTTTGTTATCTCTGCCCCTATTTTATTTCATTTAGAGAAAACAGGTTTTAATGGGTAAAAAAAAAATAATGATAATAATAAAATGGCCCTGAGGTGCTGAGAATTACAACTCACTCAGCACTGGAGTTTTAATCGGAGATTGGTGTTGGGTAGGATTATGGCTGCGAGAAGGCTGGGCCTGTTTTAAGAAGAAATGCTGATGTTCAGGGGACAAGATTTACTTATTTATTTATCCAGGATGACTTTGATATTCAGGCCTAAGCCAACAGCACATCTTGAGAGACTGACAGCTTTCCTGTGGTGCCTGGACTTTGGTGGCACTTCCCTAGACCGCAGGGCTGTCACTGTCCCCATCCTCTCCTGCCAGGGGGTGACAGTCCCAGACTCCCCAGAGCAGCACATGGGCAGTGCCCTCATCTCCATCGTTAGGGCTCCTCCACAAAATCATTAAAAATATCAAGAAAAAAGCAACCACAGACAAAAATAACGGGGGAAAGGAGGACCCCAGTGCCTTGTTTTCCCTGACAAGAACCCGATGTGACAGAGCTTGGCATGCTGAGCGTAATTGGCAGCCTCTGCCCAGGAGAGGCCCATGGACAAACTTGCTCCAGGACGTGAGGATGCCCCGTCCCCGAGGGGACCGCAGCTCTGGCACGGCCACCGTGGGGAACATCAGCCTTCACCTGAGTAATGAGACAAAACCTAGGGAAAATACACATGAAAAGGAAGAGAAACTCTTAGGAAATAAGATCAAAGTCCTGCCTTTAAAAACGTTGTCCTGCAGCTATGAAGAAACCCAGATTGCCCTAATTGAGGCAGCCGCACAAAGTGCTTGGCACAGTGCTGGAGTGGGGGACGGGCTGGGGGGGACCCAGAGGTCCCAGCACCCAGCTGGAAGGGACAGGAACACAGTAGGGATATGCTGGCCTTGCTGGTTTTATTTTTGGAGTACTCCTGTCCCTGCTCCCACAGGCTCAGCAGTGATGTCTGAACAAGAACCGTGGTGTTGGTCCTCATGTGAAGGAGCAGAGGGAAGCTGCTGACTTGGGACACATCACACATTGCACTTAATACAATTGTATTATACAAAATTGTATTGATATTTATTATATAAATACAGTATTTCATTAATATTGTTCCCACTAGATATTTGAAAGAGGAACATTAGATAAACTGATGGCCAACTGCTTGGACACAGACTGTTGGTTTATGCAGGGCAAATATTCGCAGAAAAGGTGCTGCACTGGAGAAAAAATGCCTCTCTTTTGGAAAACTGTGAAGAAACTCTGGAACTGAGGCTCTCCCAGGCTCCCAGAGCAACTTCTGGAAGAAGCAATGGAGCCGAGCGCATTCCAGTCATGAAGTGTTGGGGGCCAAGGGATGCCCAGGTGTGCTGGGTGCTCTGGACACAGGAGAGCTGCTGTCCTGGGCTGGCCCTTGCCAACCCCCCATTCACTGCCATGTTCAGGGCACAGAGTGACTCTGCAGGGCACAGAGTGACTCTGCAGGCAGACACTGCTGCCTTTCCAAGGGGCCAGTGCAGGGATGGATGAGCCAGCACCTTTGCCTCCTCTCACCCCTTTTCAGCAGCTGCTCCCCATCCTTCTCTCTTCCATGGTCCCACAGCACCCAGGTCCTGCAGCACCTGGGCAGCTGAGGGGACATGGGGGGCTGGGAGCCACAGCCTCAACCCAGCCTGATCCCTATAATGGGCACAGAGCAGCCAGGTCCCCACCACGACACAGGGCAGCAGCTGGCTGGCCCTTTAAAACCTTTTTTTTTTTTTCCTCTTGTTAAAAGATGTCTGGGAGGGGAGCTGCCAATCTGAAAAATGATCCTTCCTTTTTTCCATTTTCTTCCTTCTCTCCTTCTAGCTCATGCTCATCTGTTCAGGTGAACCGCAGGCATATTCATTAAATCTCTGTCTTTGACACCTCAGCTGCTTTGGAGCCCTGGGCTGCTCTTTCTCTTTTCTTTCCATGTTTTTTTCCTGTTCCCCATCTCCGAGCCCGCCTGATCAGCACACTAAGGCAGCGAGAGCGAGCTGCAGAATCGTTAACAAAGCACAACTCTGCCGGTGAGGTGCTGAGTGGCCGGTTTTGGGGAGGGTGCTGGGGGCACCCGCTGTCCCTGCTTGTGGACAGGGAGCACCAGGGCACTGTGAGGTGCCACCACTGGCACTGCGGTGGCACAGAGGGACATGAGCGTGGTGACAGCACAGCCTGCACCCAGCCAGCGCCCCAGGGCTGCGGCCAGCAGCCAAGGGCTTGGCTCACTCCACTGTCCTCAGTCCCACTAAATCCTGTTACTCCATGCAGGAATGCCTTCCCTGCTCCCCAGGCCCCCCTGGGTTCCCCAGATCTTCCCAAGGCTCACCCTCATGCACCCATTCCTGTCCCATAAGTCTCATCCTGACAGGGAGACACCGATGGCTCATCTTGACACAGATTTGCTGTTTGGCCAAAAGGGACAGAGCCCATCTCCAGCAGCTGCCTCTGGATCAGCTTCTGATGCTGATTGGGGCTGGAGGAAAGAGATAACCCACCCAGCTGCTGCCAGGAAGGATTTGGCCTTGGCTGTGCTGGCCCATGGCCGGGTACCTGCTGACTGCTCCCAGCCCTGGAAGCCCCAGCACCGAGCAATGAAGGTGGTGGGGGATGAGATGCTCTGCATGGCCTCTGCCCGTGGGTTCAGGACAAAGGGGCAGGAGCAGCAAGGATCCATTTAGAGGCAGAGCCCCGGCAATGAGGAAGAGGGCAGAAGGACTGGGGCTGGACCCAGCACCTCAGGAAAGCACGTGCCTGAATCCTGGCTCTCTCTGGGATGCAGTGCTTGCACCTAGGGCAGGGCAGTGTGTCCTGAAGGAAGGGGACAGCCTGGTGTGGAGAAGGGGCTGAGCAGTGAGTGGCTCCAGGAGGCTCAGCAGGACTGGGACGTAAAGCTGCGAATTCCTGCAGAGTTTTGTTAGCGGGATCGGCGCACAGCCTGGTGCCCTGCTCTGAATTAATTATCCGCTGACACGATTTCGCTTCTTTCCCTTTGTGTTATTTTAATTAACAGAGATCTCCTCCAAGCAAGCCAGCTGTCATGTAAATTGTAAAACTGTCAGCATGTACAGGAACTTAACAGGGACTGGAAGAAAGCCTTGCACAAAGGGATGTGCTACTTTCCCTTTTTGGTTTTCCTTCTCTTTTTTTTTAATCTGGCACGTTTTTAAAGTTTAAAGAAAGTGTGAAGACTAGGGTGGGGCAACAGATGGAGAAAGCTTTTACTTTAGATCCATTTCTTGAGGCAGAGGCACAGGACAGAGGTGTTCTTAAGTACTTTGGATCAGGATTGTTTCCTTGCACATCCCTGTAGCCTGGGCATTTCTCCCAGTTCCCCTCTCCTCCATCCACACAGGCTGCAGGTGGAGTGAAACCTACCATAGGAAGGACTCAGCATTAAGCTGGGCAAAAGGAGACATCCGTGGCTTGGATATAATTCATCTGGTGTGTGTCCATGGCAGATTTCACCCATATTCATCCTGAGTTTGATGAACCCCCATGTGCTGACAGCCAGCTGCAGGGCTGGCTCCAGCTCTACTCCTGCATTACCTAGGCTTGAGATTTTTCACTATGAGCTGAAACCAGCCAGTTCTTCCCAAGATCAGACTCTGCAAACAAGCAAAACCGTGTTAATGGGTCCCATATGTCTTTGGTTAAAAGCTGCTCAGCAAGAGCAGCAGATGCAGAACGGAGCACGTGGAGCCGGAGGTACAGCGGGAGTTCATGTGAGGATACACTGTGGACATCCCATTGGCCCTGAACGCGAGCAGAAGCCTGTGGTAACCCTGCAGCAATCAATTAATAAATGTTTAGGCAAGTCAATGAAGGTTAGCAAGGCCTCAGCTCAACAGGAAGCTCAGGGAGGACAGTGGGAAGTGGAGATGCTCTGGAGCAGTGGATGGCAGCAGGACACCGAGGGTGAGATGTGCTGGGGCAGCCAGGGGTCTCTGCACTTGGTGGGACCTCACAAGGCTGTGGGGTAGGAGGGATGCTCACCAAACCTGCAGAGGCACCCCCATTTTTGCAAGAAATTATGTTTTTCTCCCTGCCTGATTTTGGGAGGAGATCAAGAGCCTGGGAAGGGCCTGGATTTTCTTCAGTGTGATTTTCAGTGCATGTCTCATCCTTACAATATACAGACCTGGGCTATGTCTGGATGAGGACTGAGCTACTTAATTCCATTTCTTCCCTTCCTCACCACAAATGGTTTTTGTTGCCCTTTAAGAACAAAGCAAAAAGATTCCAAACCACATTCTGGTCAAGAAGGAAGGATTTTCTTTCCCAGCAGCAGCCAAGGATAAAAGCCTGGAGACAGCTGAGCAAGCTACAGCATCACAGCCCAAATGTTGAGCTTATCCAACGAGCACAGCCAGGCTGTGAGGGCTCCAGCCTGATGCCGAGGGTTCCACACCGAGGCCAGGGGCTGGGATATGCCAATCGCATATGGAGGTTCCCTCTCAGCCCTGTTTGCATGCCAGGCATGCTGCTTGTCCACTGAAACAAATGACCTTGAGCTGTGCTGCAGGTCAATAAAATAATTTGCTAACTGATCCATCTTCTGTGGCAAACAGATGAATCAACTCCAGCTCCCTGGGCTGTTTTATGTATGGATGGGAGAGCTGTGAAGTTAAAATAACGTGTACGGCCATATCCATCTCCATGCAATGAAAGAATGGCTCCAAGTAAATAAAGTTGTGTATTTCTAGATGGGGAAAAAACATCTCTGCATTTCCTGACACTTGATTTAGTGAGGTGGGTGCTGTTCCCCAGGACAACGTGGCCCAGGACACACTCTCCCTTAGTGGAGTATTGTGTCTGCTTCTTTCTGCTTTCCACATGTCTCCTCCAGCAGCTCTGCTGCCCTGATGTATTCCTGATGGCCCCTCCTGGGCTTCAGCTCCCAGACAACCCTTGGCCATCCTGTCCTTGCTGCCACCTCATTTCTCCACAAGGAATGGACCAAAGACTCCAGTTCCAGCCACAAAGGGGACTCACAGCCAGGAGCTGGAGTACAGTGAGAGGCACATTCAGTTTTTACCTGTCTCCAGTGCAGCGAAGCACTAAGAGCAATTAAATGTCCATTTCCATCCTGGCAAGACAACCTCCAGCAGCACTGGCAGAGGGTGGGCAGGAGCTGGAGCCACTGGGGCTGGTGCACACGGCCGGGCTGCATCTGTCAGAGAGCGCAGCAAACTGGGGCATTCGGAGGGAGCAGAAAGGCCCCGAGGCAGCCTGTGCTCACTGAGCCCCTAATCACAGCGAGGTGATTAATGCCCTTCTGCTCCCGTGCACCGCTGCTCTGCTCCGTGCTCCCCTTGCTCAGCCCTGCTGCCTCGGCAGGTCCCTCACCGACGGGCACCAGGCACTTGGCTTTGCAGGGATGGTGCTCAGTTTTCCTGAAAAGGTGCTGAAAGCAGGGATGGAGCTGGCAGTGGTGGGAAAGGGCAGAGCAGAGCAAAACCAAGGGCTCATCTTTGGCCATGAGAGTCTGTGAGTTGTCTGTTCTCAGGAGAGGGTTTTTATCTTCTTTTCTCCCAGAGCTTCCCAGCACTGTGTCTGTCAAGGGCCAGCATATTTCAGGAATCCCAGGGCAGAGACTCAGACCTGGCTTCTGCCTCATGCAGCCCTGGACAGGCTGGAACTGCCCCGTATCCACCTCTTTGTAGATCAATCTGATGAGTGGTTTGCTGTTGGTTTCAGGCTAGTTCAATGAAAGCAGGGTCAGGGGCAGGAGACAGCCCAGATTTAAGCTCAAAGCCTCCTCAGGGAGTGATATACCAGTTTTCATTGCTGAGGCAGAGGTTGCTGGGGTCAAAAATTCTCTGTGCCCTGATGCTCCAGATGCTTATTTTCCAAATTCTTAATTAAAACTGCTGGTACAAAAACAATTTTGTAGGAGGTTCCTGCAGTCCTTGCAAGCAGGAGGAGGGTACTGCTGAGTTCCTCATGCCAGACACAAGCCTGGTGACCAAACTCCTCCTCTGACAGCTGGAGCACAGAGCTGGAAGCAGAAAGGGGGAGTCCTGGAGCCCAGCACTCGCTGATCTCAACTGCATTCACCTTCCTGGGGGATGCAGGTGGAATGTGTCTCCATCCGCTCTCCCGGAATGAGGTGGGTTACCTGGCCATGCTCCTTTGGCTTCTCCCCACAGGTTAATGGGGATAGGCACAGCTTAGTCAGGTTAGGCACAGTTCAGTCAGGTTAGGCACAGCTCAGCAGCAGCAAATGTCAGTGAGCAGGAACAAGCAGCCGTGCTCATTCCCAGGAGGAGAGAGGTCACGGTTTGCCTGTCCCAGAGGTTAACAAATCCTGCACAGCCACCCTAAGGGCACAGGAGCTGCTTTAGCTGAACACCAGAGATAAAAGAGCTGCTCAGAAGACTCAGAAAAATGGAGTCCCTTCCACAGGGCCACAGGAAACACCTTGTGCCCCCAGCAGCGTCACACCGTGCTCCTCTTCCTTAGCCACGTACCAGGCAAAGCTCGCTCCGCGCCGAGATCGCTGCAGGGCACTTCCTGCAAGCCATTAAAACACGTTGGGTAATTAATACCTTCCATGCATGAGGAAAAATGAAAGACAGGTGGGAGGAGGAGGAGGGGAGCAGGGAGGAGGCAACTCCATTTTGAAGGCTGTCGGGATGGTTTTCCCTTAGTGAATTGTTATAATTTGGAGGCTCCTGACCGCTGCAGCGTTCACACCTCTCAAACATTATTCACAGCCTGGTCCCAGCCAGCACCACGACACTGTCAGACTGTGCAGGATCCATGCTGCCTGCTGCAGCAGCTCTCCTCCTCCTCATACCTTAGGAGCACTGTAGGATGAGCTGAGGCTGCCCCATACTCCAGGCTCAGCACCCAGCCAGCTTCTCCAAACCCCCTCCATTGCTGGCAGTTACAGGAAAGGCCCCTCTGTGCTAAAGACAACTCCATTTCTGCACCTTAAATACAGTTTCTTAACAAACAAAATGTTTATTTTCTGAATAATAATGATAATAAAAAAAGAACTCCAGCCTTGGGGCATGTGGTGGGATAGCTGCAAGCTCACTGGAGCGTGTGTCCATTACCGTCCTCGCTCCAGACCCCGGCACTTTATTCCAGGAGAGTGACTGACAGACCCTGATCGATGCTGATTTGGGTCTTAAATAAACACACGGGCCCTGGTTTGCTGGGAAGAGCGAGGTGCTGGCATCTGGCTGACAGGCAGAGAGAGGCAAACTTTGCCGAATGGGCATTTCTTAGCAATATTTCCCCTTTATGCAATTTATTTCCCTTTTCTCAGCGCTATACCATGAGAGCTGGGCAAGAGGCTGGGATAGGGAAGTCAGGAAGGTTTCAGAACAGAGTTATTTTTCATTTTACTCCTTTAACTTATGTCTTCTGTGGACAGAAAAATAGAGTTCAAATATTCAAACAGAATTGTGCTGCTACGAGCAAGCAGGGAAAGGTGCTTTACTGCCGACAGCTGCTGTCAAGGGAAAAGCCCTTTGATAATTTGCTGAGCTGTGGCAATTCACATCTGCAAGAACTGTAGAGCTCCAAGGAACCCCAAGCTTCTTGGAAATGTTTTTCACCAGCATCATGTAGGTCTTAAAATTACTGGAAATGGCACTTGAGAGTTGAGTGATTCGGGCTGCTACAGTTTGGAAAACATCACTCAGGTCATTTTTTTCACACTTTGAGCATGATTTTGTCAAATCCAACACTTCCCCACTGCCCATTTCTCCTTTACTGCCATGTCAGGCATTAATGTTGAAATAGCAGCAGATAAAGTTTGCTGCTGCAACACCCCAAACACTTCTGTGCACCCATGTTCTTGGGGCTCCCTGTGGGGTGACTCTGTTATCTCCTCATCTCTGACCCTGCATGCCAGCAGATTCCAGCCTGGGCAGAAATGAAGGTCACAAGTTACTGAGCCAATCTGGGAAAGAAATTCCAGGAGAGCAGATCAGGATTGTTTTAATTAAATGAAAGAGGTAGGGGAAGGGGGGCAGAGCAACACTCGAGCAATCAAACAACATTTTTTGCTTGCAAAGAAGAACAGTTTGAGGTAGGATTAAGATGGCTGAAATTGTCTTTTTAAAGGAATGTAAAAATGTGGATGTTGGATGATTGACAAATAAAGGGCACTTTCCTTTAATTTAAATATGCTCCTAGTTTGTGCAGAATATGTTAATTTATACATTGCCTAAATAGCCAGTAGCTATTGTCTGTAAAACCACATCAGATCAGGGCAGCAGGGCAGTTAATGTACTGGCTGGATGTTATGGCTGGTCAGTGAAGCGATTCAAGCTTCCTTCCACTGGCTCCCAACCCCTAAATGGAATAGCTGAGCTGTAAAAAACTGCCAGAGGCATAAACTGAAGTTCATTCTGTCAGCCTTCAATAGGACAAGGCTCTCCTTCCTACAAGGACCCGTCCATACCCTCAGCCCCAACCCAGCTCCTGCTCCTCTGTGACCCCAGAGCTGCTCCCCTTCCACTGCAGAGCTCTCCAAGCCTCTGTTCTCTCCACAGGGATGATTTCTTGGGGAACATACAGCTCACCCCAGGAGCTGTTCACAGCTTTACAGCACCTTCCCCTGACCCTGTGCTCCCCCCATGCCTCAGTTTCCCCGGCTGCAGGCTCTCCCAGACCCTCCAGCCCAGCTCTCCTGGGGCTTTGGTCACATCTCCTGTCTCCCAAGGTCCCACAGCAGCTCTTAGCCCCTCCGAAAAGTCCTGCTCTGTTCCTGCCATGACCTGCCCTGGGATTCTCAGCTGGGCCTCCTGAGCAGCCTTGGCACCCCAGCTGGATTTTTAACCCTGACATTTGGAAGCCTATGCTCCAAACAAGTCCTGAGTGTGATCCATCAATGCCTGACCTGCCTCTTCATCTGCCTTCATGTGTAGCCACAACTTGGTCTGGTCTCTGGAGCAATTTTTAATGCATAGAGGCTTCTAATTAACAGGATTCTGAAGTTAATTAAAACAATCTCTTTTAGATCTCTCTATGAGTGCTCACAAGGGCAATGCTGCTTCCCCGAGCTCCTTGGGAACCTCTGCTCACCTCACAAATCACACCCCAGGGGCTGTTGTGTCTTCAGGAAAGGGTCTGGGGTGTCACCTTAAAGGCTGCCAGGTCCAGGAACATGTTTGTCCAACCAAATGACCAGCATGGAAGTCTAGACTCCACAGACTTCAGGGCCATGCTCCAGCCTTCCTGGGCCCTTCATTCCCTTCTGGGACAAAGCTGCTGTCTCCATAGGTGACTCCTAAGGCAAAACTCTTGTCTCCCATGTCAGCCCAAACCCAGCAACATTGTGAACTCATCTTGTTCAGGAAAGGTCCATCCTCTGCATTCCTAATGCATTCCCAAAGATCAGTCTGGATTAAGTTTAGAGTGATATGATAAGTAGTAATAATACTGCTGCCTTGCCCCTAATTATTTTCAATATAATTACGTACCCTCAAGAAACCTTTTAAATAGCACGCTCTCCTCAGCACTCCAGTCCAAGGGATTCATTTGTCTCAGGAAAGAAATATTCTTGGGGCTGAATCCTTCATTAGTCTTTCCTGGAGAGACTCCTGTTGAAGTCAGCAGGGTCTGTGTGTCCCACTGGAGGATGTGGGGCTGTGCCTGCCTGGGCAGTGCCCACCACTGGAAGATTTTACAAGGCCCTCAGAACTTGGTTTCTTGGCAGCATAAAGCATTTGGCAGGGGAAAAAAAGACTGGAAGTCTGCTGGAAAGCATCAGTGAATGACTCTGAGTTTCATTGTCTTTTATCAGCTTCTTACACTTTCTTCTCTCATGTTTTAATCCCACACAAATGCTGCAGCTCCAGTGTGTGAAGGAAAAAGAGGGAAGACACTCAGAGTCTGGGACCATACTGTGTGAGCAGGTGCAAATCAAAAGTGCATGACCTTCACATCACTGTGGTGCCCTGCCCCACTGGAGATCAAAACTGGGAAGGAATACTAAGGCCAGTGTGTTTGGAAGGAAGGAATTAAGTGCATACATTGAATTATTTATACAATACATTTTCAGGTTGTCCATTGCTTTTCTGAGCAGATTGACTTTTCATTCAGAGTGTGCTCAGGTGGGATCTTGTCTGTAGCACCCATATGGAATTTCCCATAAAAAAAAGATGCCCTTGACTGGATTCTCCACTGTCCAAGGTACCTGTTGCCTTCCTGTCTCATGGCTGGCAATATGTCCAGGGTCTGGGATTCCTGTGCATGCTCACAGGATTTCCATACATGCCCACAGCTCCAGGACAGGATCCCAGGAAAATCTATTCTGATGTCCTGCTTTCCATGTGCAAACCCATGAGGTGCTCAAAGCAGGATTCAGTTTGTGGGTTTTTAGCAATTCACAATCTTTAAAAGATGAAAAACCCATATAAATGGATGCTTTCCTATAATGCTATTTTATTTACTTGATGGCACAGTGGCTGTGAGTCCACTTCAGTTTTCATCCTGCAGAGACTCTTTTGTGCCTTATAGGGTGTCCTAAGCACTCCTCTGGATTTAGGGGTTATTTATGGTGGATGAAGCATCTCTGTAAATCAACATCTGCTTGACCCCTAGACCAAGGAACAGGACCCATGGTATCCCCAGTCTGCATCCCTGAAATCTTTTGGGGAAAAGGAGGACTCTTACTGGGTAGAGAGAGCCCAGCCCTTCCCTCTCTGCATTCCCACACACCTGCATTCCAGACTGTCCCTTCTGTGCACCAATGTCTGAAAACCAGGGATGGCTTTCCAAGGAAATTTCCTCACTGAAATAGTTAATGAGGACTGATCCCATCCCCCAGCTCTCTCCCCTCAGCTCGCCACCCCTCTGAAAAAAAATCAGAATAATAATTAAAAGATGCCTAGAAACGCTCTTGGAAAAGCATAAATTCTGAAGATGAAAGTAAATGATTAAAATAATTAAATACTTCAAGTTGACAAGCAGAAGCAGAATCTTGCCAACGGACATTTGTCGGTAATTAGTTAATTAATCCTAACACAAATTATAAGCCATAACAAACCAGTCAGGCTGAACGCAGCCGGCTGTTTGGAATTAAACTTAGAAAAAGAGGGAGTGAGAGAAAGAAGAAAGAAAAGTTTGGAGATTCTTGCAGATCTGAGGGAAGATGCTGTGCCGGAGCTGGCATCCCTCTGGGAAGGGCAGCCAGGACAGGGGCAGGAGTTGGGGCAGAACAGGGCTGTGCTCCCACCTGGAAGGAGCACAGTGGAGCGAGATGCATGGAATAGGCAGAACAGAGCAGGATTTGGGATCTCCACCCTTTTTCTGTGAGTAAATGCAGCATAAAGGCTTCTCAGCTATGTCTCCCCCTCTGCCACTGGTACCAGAATGCACTTGAGAACATCCTTGCCATGGGAATGAGCTGGTCTGGGCAGGTCCTTCAGGTCTACAGGCAAGTGGTGGCATCAATCCAGGGGTTTCTGGAAGATGCACGGACCAGTATCTGTGAAGGGTTCAATCCTGGGGTGCTGGGAGGGCAGCTGTGAACCAGCTGTCCATTAACACCCTGGAAACTGTTTGTAGCACAGGCTGGAAAAGCAGGGTCCATGCTTGGGAGCTGGGTCCTGCCAGGGAAGCTCAGTGCAAGAAACCAGGACATGTGTGTGGTCAGCAGGGAGCCAGAATGAGCCTGATGCCATCCAAATTGCTGGGAAGTTGGGGAAGACAAAGTGTTTGTGTGATGGGAAGAGGTTAATGAGTTGTGGGCTGGTTTCTCACCTCCAGTCACCTTGGCTCAGGTCCAATTTTCAGCCCTAGATTATGTGAGGTTTGTGATCCACAGGCAGGACACGGTGACTGACAGCTCATCTGCAGCTGCATTGCTGTGTTCACACGTCCAGCCAGGGCTGGGGAGGCACTGAAGGGCCAGGCTCTGCCCTTCCTCCAGCACAAAAAAGCTCTGGAGCAGCCAGAGTCGGTGTTCTGACAAGACAGGACCAGCACATGCCCAGCATGAGGACACTGCTGGGTGACAGACTGGGCCAAATGACAGCTGGCAATGCAACTTAAGTGAGAAATGGGACATACAGGTTGCAAATGGGCTTTTAACAGCATGGAAAAGAAGGCATGAAATGTTTTGAAAGAATAAACAGATACCAGGGAAGTGTGACTATCCCACAGATCCCACATTGTCGGAGTAGTTGCCAGTGACTGATGTGCCACGTCTGGGCACGTATCATGTGAGGGGAAGTACGAACATGTGAATACACATGACCATCTCCTGATGTGATTTACATGCAGAGGAGAAAGAGATTACTTACAAGGTAATGAGAATTAACACTGAAGAAATGCAAGGCCCATCTCTTTTGGCCCAAACTTCCTGAGCTGCCTGCACAGTGGGTTCCTATTTTCCATCAAACCCATCCAGAGCTCTGCTGAAAAGAAAGTTTCATCCGCATGTGCGTGAGCATGTGTACGCGCGTGTTCTAAGTGTTTTGCATTATGTGAGCTCTGACCTTCAGAGGGGAACAGAAGGAATATTTTCCCCCCTGAGGCTAGAGTTGTCAGTGAAATGTCTGTCTTCCTTAATAATTTCAATCCCAGTGACAGGGGACAGGGCATTTTGCTCTGAACGAACGTACTGTAAAAACTGTCAGATAGAATTTGTCTCAAGAAGCAACATTTCTATCCATTCGGGGTCATAATTACAGGCATCTTATGACCTGTGGAGCAGCACATTTTTCTCAGCTGAAAAAAAAATGGAGTCCTAAAATAGGTGGTTTGATCTTCTGCAGAGCTTTGGACTGAACCTAAATGGAATCTAACAAACAACAGTGATCTCCAGCAGAATGCTTTCTTCGTGTTTGCTGGCTGTTTTTTTAAAATCCAGAACAAACTGTGCACTGAAGTGACGTAGTAGAAAAGAGGGATAGAAATTGCCATTCACTGGGTTGGAGTAATGGCCTATTTCTCCTATATCCTGTCTCCTAACTGCCTGCCTCCCCGAATTTCCTCCACACTGACACTAGCCAGCGTCTTGTTAATGAACTGAATAAGTAACTAAATGGGTGATTAACCAAATGAGCATGACGATAATTTGATTGCACTTTCCCCACTTTTAAACCACAGGAAATAGTAAGAAAAGAAATAATTCAGTGACTAGCAGGAATTCAAACAGTACAGAGCTAGAGGAGCTGGGGGAAGCTTTGACTAGATGTGGCTGTCAATAAATCCCCCATAGCACTGCAGAAATCTCTGGCTAAATATTTAGATTTCTTGATTTGTGCCTCCACACAGGAGAAAAAACCCTATTCATTGATTTGAAGCAGCTTTTACTTTTATGGTTTGATTTTATAATTAGCAACAATCATGAAATGGATCGTCCTGCTGTTATGTGTAGTTATGAGTCACACCCAACTCAATGCTGGACATCATTTTCAGGTCACCAGCCTGGATTTGTGTAGCAGAGCCTGCAGCGCCTACTGCTTCCCCACCTCACTGAGGTCTGAGTGACAAATCAGACTGGGAGAGGGAGCCCAAAGTTACAACAGTGGAAAGATGGTCTGCACTGCTGGGGAGGGAGAAATGTTAAAACTGAGAAATAACAACACCCTGGTATTTCAGTGATCCCAGCAGCTCACAGAGGATAATCCTCTTTCCCACCCCAAGCAGACAATGGTGACCATGGCAGAAGCACAGGGAAGGAGCATCCTGCTGAGGAGCTAAGCTCCACCTGGACTCTGGAACACTCTCACCTACAAGATGATGCATCTCTTGCCAGAGATGCAAACGTTAATCAGCTGTTGACAGGGCAGGTTACAATCCATTTTCACCTGCACACTCCAATGGATGCCCAGTTCTTGCCATCACAGGTGGAGAAGAAACACTCTGCAGTGCTCCTGGAAGCGAGGAGCAGAGCAGCTCTGGGAGGCAGAGGGATGCCTGTAGGATTCACAGAACCAGGCGCTGACATTCCCCAACACATTTGCCAAGAATGAGGACTCTTGAAAGGAGTTTTGCTGGTGGTGGGCAAGTAGGACAGTCTTTCCACACTGATGTTAGCCTGGGAAATGTCTAGAGGGGAATGGAGCATCCCAAGGTCAGAACAATCCCTCTGTGCAATGTTGCTGTGCCCCTGAAAGCAAGCAATGAAGGGAAATGCCAATAGCCTGCTCTGCATGCTGGGAGAGCCAGGCTCAGGATTTAAATCCCACCGACAAACACCTCCATCCAGGTAGTGCCTAACACTGTCAAAACAAACGCATGGAAGAGATTCTGTAGCTTTGCTCACTAAAACTTCAGCAAGAACTGCACTCCAGGGACTCCGAGGCATTGTGGTGGGAAGGACAGAGCCAGACAGGGTTGCCACAGCCTGGGCATGGGAGGAACAAGGCAAGGTTGGTCCCTGCCCATCCCTGAGGGGAATCTGTTAAAATACACCATGTTTATGCCTATGGAAAGTCCATAGGCAGATCCAGGAGCTCTGTGGAGTCCAGACAGGGAGATTAGGAGCAAAGCCCCGTGTAAGCCTTGCAGGGTTCATTTAGGGGTTGGTGATCTGAACCGCACGTTCTGGCAGCCGGAGAGAAGCTCAGTGAATCAAGACATTTCTATTCCCATCCACTCTGTTACCCTGCCCTGTGATCTCCTAAATCACTTCTCCTCTCTGCACCTTCATTTCCTGCACCCGAAACAGCAAGAACATGCGGATTCTTTTCTTCTCTGGCAAGCAGGAGCTCCTGCAGGAAACTTTGTCCAGGCATTCCAGTAACTGTAACATCATCTTTACTGATCATGTTGAGAGACAACAAAGGAGAAAAGCTGGTGCAAGCACTGCTCAAACGATCCCTGGAACGACAAATCCTTCCCATCCCACTATCCTGGGTCACACCACAGCCCCACACTGGTCATATGATAATATACAACTTTCACACTTAACTGTACCCCAGGGACCCAAAAAAAATCAACCAGGACGGTAGCTGTGGATTTTTCATTAACCTTCTCTTAAAAAGGTCTCAAAAAATAACACTGAGTGAGAAGGGCTGATGGTATGTGTGGAATATGTGTACAGATCTACAGGAGAAAAATGAAAAACTTCAGGCTGGATCCACACAGAAAATCCTTCAGTAGAAGAAATCACCCTCGTTTGATTTCCACACGCAGCACTCGATTGAACAAGTGTAGCTACAGGCCATTGGAAAACAGTCAAAATGGTGAATTTGCTGCTTGCACACATTTATACTGTTTCCTGGAGACAATCTGCTGTTACTTTTTGGCATGTTTAGTATTTTTTAAACCACACAAAGGTTATGTCTGGTTCTCCCAATGACTGGGTGCTTGCCATATGCTGGAGCATCCTGAGTTTTCTCTTCTGGGGCTGCCTCAAACGCACAGATTCTGGATGCTTTGGTGGCTCTTTTTCTCAGCACAAGGCTGGATTTGTGGAGCTGCACTCAAAGAATGTGTTAATCATAGAATCATTGAATCTTGCTGGGGCTCAGGTAGGGGCATAAAACAAGGGCCAGTGAGACAATGTCCAGGCAATTCCAGTTTGTTTTTTCCTTTATTTCTTTTGTTATTAATTATCCACATTACAGGCATACCTGGAAGCCTGTGGGTGGAAATATATAAGATTGGAAGAGACTTGGAGCAACTTGGTCATGGAGAAAGTGTCTCTGCCCATGGCAGGGGGTGGGACTGGGTGATCCTGAAGACCCAAACCATTCCAGGATGTCTGTGCAAGAAGGCACTTTTTTGCCCTGAGAAATTTAAGTAGATTGAGACTGAGGTGGGAAAGAAATAGAGAGTAACATTCACTGCTCAGCAGCTGCTAGAACCCATGTCCAGCCAGGTGATGAACAGATGCCACCTGAGTTCTCTACCTGAACTCATGGAAGTGCTCTGAAGCCAGCACACTGATAGGAAAATCCACAGGGTCATCTGCAGCTCTGGGAAAACCATCCTATATTGGCTCAATGGGTGAGCCAGGATTGGGATTGTCCCTTTTTGCCTGTGAGGAACCAACTTCAATGGTTTTGAGGCACACAGACACTGACCATTCTCCTGTGCTGGCACTGCTGGGGCTGCACGTTGGATCCTGGAGCAGTTCTGGGCCCTTCACGACAAGAGACATTGAGGGGCTGGAGCGTGTCCAGAGAAGGGAACAGAGCTGGGGAAGGGGCTGGAGCACCAGGAATGACTGAGGGAGCTGGAGGGGCTCAACCTGGAGAAAAGGAGGCTCAGGTGAGACCTTCTGGCTCTGCACAACTCCCTGACAGGAGGATGGATGGTGGATGGAGGTGGATGGAGGAGGGTGGATGAGGTGAGGCCATCTTTCCAGTTATGAGAAGAATGAGCTCAGAGAAGGACAAGAGGCAGAAGAGATTCGCATTAGATATTGAAAACATTTTCACTGTTTGCGTGGTCATACATTGGAATAGGCTGCCTGGGGAGCTGGTGGAGTTACTGTCCCTGGAGGTGTCCAAGAGGAGCTGTGTGATGTGATTCCTGAGGCAACACTGGTTGAGGCGCTGAATTATCTTAAATCCAACCTTGATGATTCTGTGAAAATCTTACGTGGATGCAGAATGTGGGGACACGGTTTAGTGGAGGGCACAGCGGTGGCGCTGGGCTAAGGGTGACCTTGGAGGTCTTTTCCAGCCTCACTGCCTCTTTCAGCCACCCTGTGTCTATAAGACCTTTTCTGCCTTTAACCATCCCGTGATTCCAAAGGGATGGAACTCAATCACCTCAGATTCGAGCCCCTCCATTCTTTTCCATCTTTAACCACCGTGATTCCAAAGGGATGGAACTCGACCCCCTCAGATTCCCGCCCCCACCAACTCCCCTCAGGGTTCCCAAGGCCTGCGCGGGCGGCGGCTCTCGCGAGCGGTGACGTCATCGGCGCGCGCGGGCGCGCAGGCGCGCCGGGCCGTGCCGGGCCGCGCTGTGTCACGGCCATGGAGTACCTGATCGGCATCCAGGGCCCCGACTACGTCCTGGTGGCCGCGGACACCGTGGCGGCCACCAGCATCATCCAGATGAAGCACGGTGAGACCCTGCGGGGTGCCGGGGCCCTGTGCTAAGCCCTGGCCCGGTAGGGTGGCCCGGGGCCCCGGGCGTGACCGCGGTGTGCGCGGCTGCGGTGCTGAGGGCCCGCGGCTCGGGCTGAGGGGAGGCTGTTCACAGGGGAGGAGGTTTCTCGGTCTGAGCGCTGCCGGGCCCTTCAGGGGAGGTGCAGTCGCTGTAGGAAGTGCCGGGTGGCCTCTGGAGCGCGGAGCCAAAGTGGGGCTTAAATTGCTGTTTGCTCCGGGTAAAGTCCCGAGTCTTGACCGACTATGACCGCTCTGTGTTGGGTTGTTGGCTTAATTTACCTGTTCAGGTGAGCGTTGGATTGTGACCCGAAACCTTGCTCTGCGCAGCAACGGGAAAGTGTTAAAAACCCTCGCGGGGATAACGATATGTGGCAGGAGGTGCTCACTTGTGCCTAATTCACTGGTAAAGCGTAATTCATGGGAGAAAAGAGATTATGGGGAGTAAAAATATCGGTGAAATTCATAGCACAGAGGGTAGGAGCCAGACTGAAACATAGCTTTGGTTTCTTTGTGTGATAAAATATCTAGGGCGTCACCAAGGCTCTGGAATTCTCTAAAATCAATTTTTCTTCTTGCTCTTGCAATGACCTGGACTGAAGCTTGTTCTGTTCTAAAGACTGTACTTTAGTAGCTCTTTCTAAAAAGATTGTAGAAGAGAGGATTCATAGAAAATGAATATAAAGAAATCTATATAAAATCTATATGAAAATGTTATAGCAGTGCTTTTACCTCAAATGTTTCACTTCGAGTCTGTGCTAGCCAATTGGAGAAGTGTTAGAGGCTGTGAAAGCTGGTGGTACGTACAAAATAAAAATTGAATCACTTTAAGTAATTTTTTCTAGCTTAATGTTGGTTCCAAATAGGTTTGTTCCAAAGCTTTAAGGAAAATGTACTTTGAACAAAGGATTTAATTGTTTTTGTTTGTAGGGAGGGGGAAACCATAAATTTCAGATTTGTGTTTCGAATATTTATTTATGGATTAATTTCAGCCTGGAGAAGTTTCAAGGTGACCTAATTGTCCCTTCCAGTACCTGAAGGGAGCCTGCAGGAAAGCTGGAGAGAGACAATTTACAAGGGCCTGGAATGACAGGAGAGAGGGAGTGGCTTCCCACTGCCAGAGGATAGGGTTAGATGGGATATTTGGAAGAAATCGTTCCCTGGGAGGGTGGGGAGGCCCTGGCACAGGGAAGCTGTGGCTGCCTCTGGATCCCTGGAAGTGTCCAAGGCCAGGCTGGGCAGGGTTTGGAACAACCTGGGGTGGTGGAAGGTGTCCCTGCCCATGGCAGGGGGTAGGCTTTAAGCTCCCTTCCAACCCAAACCAGTCTGGGATTGTAGGGGCTGGGCAGTGTCAGTGGCTTTCCCTGAGCTCCAGACAGCAGCTCCCCAGTGCTGTCAGAACTTTTGACATCGTTTTAGAGGATTGTGACACTCTGTGCCTGTCTTGCAGCAGAGATTAATTGTTCAGCACCATTTAGTGAGCTGGAAGGGAAACTCAGAGGTGGAGGCTTGGTGTTTGTGCAAGGCCTCAGTTGAGAGAAGTTTTCCTTTCACTCCAACAGCTGCTCAGTGGCTATGTGGGATATCCAAGTGCCAGATACCTGCTCTGGTGAGAGGAGACTCTGTGAGCACAGGATTGTCTTCAGCACTGTCATTGCAACAGCTTGGATCCCCTCAAACACCCACAAATTTGAAACTGTTTTAAACTGCAGTTGCAACTGAAAATAAGGATTACTGCTCTTGAATTTCCTGTTTATCAGTGGGCTTTGTTACAATTTATATTTGCTACTTTAATTTTCATTCTCTTTGGTTGTTTGGGTTGTTTTTTTCCATAAAAAGCGACAAGCAAAAGAAATGTTTCTGGAAGAGCCTCATTCACATAAGCTTCTGGTTTTTGGGACTGCCAGATATAAGGAAAAGGGCATCATTTGATGTGGAATTAGTTTCTGGATTTTCTAAGATTGCCTTTGCTCAATGTGTTGATATTTCAGCTTTATGTTAAATTATTTGCTTCTATTGCAGAATATTTAAATAAAGTTGAATAGTCAGTGAGCATAATTCTTACTCCTGATCCGGGGGAGAAAAAACTTAGGTTTTGAACACAATATTCTGTGTGTTCTTTATTCTTTCCTATCTTACTTCTAAACTAGGAAATACTCTATATTTCTGGAATGCTTCCCTTCCTAGAGGGCTTTGTTTGTCTTTAACAACTCTTGTGTTCTGTGTCACCAGCTGTGAGACACCAAAGTCAGTGTTTTCTCAGAAGGGCTTTTTATTGGTGCTCCAGGTCATGATGCAGTTATCCAAATCTCTTTCTTGCTTCTGTTAAGTCCTCATGCATCAGGATATTGGCAAAATAATTTATTTTTCCTCATGACCGTGGCACTAAAAGTTATTTTTCTTTGCCTAGACCATGACAAAATGTTTAAGATGAGTGAAAAGATCTTACTGCTGTGTGTGGGGGAGCCTGGAGACACCGTGCAGTTTGCAGAATATATCCAGAAAAATGTTCAGCTGTACAAAATGAGAAATGGTGAGTGAAGCAGGATGCCCCTGGGGATTGGGAGCAGAGCTAAGGGTGGTTTCCAGGTGAATGTTATTGGAAAGTGCTGTTCTCAAACCTTCTGTAAAGATTTCTGCATTTTTAGGGTCCAGCAAAGATGATAATTCAGGCAGGATGCAGAAATAGAGTCCAGATTGTACAGTATAAATTAAATGGTTTATCAAAAATCCCAGCAAACTTATTTGCAATATAAATTACACAAATATTTTACTAACAGTCTTACCATTATCTTAATATATCCATTGCATACCAACTGTTGCCAGTTCTCATATATTGACAAAAAAGTCAAGCTACATAATACTTTAATTTTTTGAAGCCATGTATTTCTGTGGTCCGTACAGATATGGACTACACAAAGTCTGAGGGCCCTGTTTATGCTTGTAGTTTTCAGAATAAACTGGAATTAGACAAAAGGCACTATATTTTGTCACTAAAGAACATTTTGTTATTTCAAAACGGGAATGGGAAGGTGGGAGGTGAAACATGAATGATTTTGGCTGTTACCAGATAAATAATCACATTTCTTCTCCAGGTTATGAATTATCTCCCACTGCAGCTGCAAATTTCACCCGGCGAAACCTCGCGGACTATCTCCGGAGTCGGGTGAGTAATAGCTGAGAGATTCTGGCAAAGGCTTCCAGGGAACATCTCCATCCTCAAATAATGGGGTCTGAGAAAGGTGGGAGCTCCTGTCTTTAGTGATGAGTTTGAAACTGGCTGCTCAGGGATGTAGAGGGCTCAAAGAACAACTTAACATTCAGTGCTCTGGTCTGGGTAGCAAGGGCTTGATGGGTCACAGGTTGGAATGGATGATCTTAGAGGTCTCCAACATCAGTGATTCTGAGATTCTGTGAGTTCATGTTGTTGAAATAATGTCTTATTAAAACAGAACTTAATTTGCTTATTCTAAAAACTTATCACATCACTTATCAATAACTGTTACAACCATAGACTTAACATTCCAGCCTTGGGCCCAATAAACACTTTGTCACACACTGCAGACGTGAAGTGAATTAAACTTCTTGAACATCGAGATAAGGTTGTGGGTTTTCATGCAAATGCACCAAATCCGTTTAATCTTCTTGGAAAATGATTTCATAGAGCAAAGCTGTTTGATGTACTTAGGAAAACAAGTGCCTTTTGTAAACAGCAACATGAGGCTTTTGGCAAATACCACATCCAAGTTGGGGTAGTGTTTTCAAGTTACTGAACTGCAATTACCCATGTTTCCCAGGGTGATTTTTTTCAAAGTATGAAAAGCTACTTTTGGTGGGCAAACAAGCCTTTAATGATCTAAGGTTAGAAAGCATTTAATTGAGAAGAATGTTAATGTGCTATATGAAAGAAAACAGGAAGAAAGAGGATGTTGAGAATGAAGTTGATCAGCTCTGTCAGGGGTAGAGTGTGGGTTAAATTGTGTTGCTGTTCTAACAGTGCACTGCTCAGGCCTGAAATCAGGTTTTACAGTATTAACCTCAGAGCTGTATCATTGAGAACTACACATGTGGAGTGAGAGTTCTTCCAGAACTCATCCACAGGAACAGCCAGAGATTATTGTTGTCCTTTCTGATGCGGGTCACAGCTGCAGGTAGCAATTTTTCCTTGTGGATCCCTTCCAGCTCAGGAAATTCTGTGATTCTCTTTTGGTTTAATTGGCTTCATCCAACTGCATGGCTGGCAGGTGATGGTTGGTAGTGATGCTCTTTGCTTTAGCTTGTGTTGAGGTGTGATTTGGAAGGTCTGTATGTGTTCTGTGCATTCCCGTGCAGTTCTTGAGGCTAATGTGAAGCAGTGATGCTGTTGGTACCTGGCCCTGCTGCTGATGGCTCATCCTGGGGACATCTGACCTGCACAGATGAGACTGAGTGTCCTGTCCCCTTTCAGCAGAGGCAGCTATTTCTTATACATAATTTAAAGTACCTTTAACAGGCTTTTAGGTAAACCTGCCCATCAGGAGGTGGCACTGATGTGGCACCTTCATCTTCCTCTGTGCCACATCCCTTGAGGCCTGATCCTCCCTGTGGCTCTGTTCCTTCCTGAGCCCGTGCCTGTCTTCCAGCTCACCTGCTCCAGATGGGCAGCAGAGTGGGGAGGACATTGGCAGAGGCAGATGTGTTTATTTACCAGAGACAAAACGCTGTTCTGGTGCAGATGGCAACGCCCCAGGGCACTGACACTTCTGTCACACTACACTGATCTCCACATTGCAGGCAGAACCATTTTTCTCTAACCATAGCACTTAATGGTTTGTTTGTGGCATTTAGAATTTGACAATACAAGCCTTGCCATAAGAGTTGGTTTTATTCCTGTGAATTTTGTTACATTTTCATCATAATATGTGGAATACCAGAAGGATTAACTCTAGTGCTTGGTATCTACTGAAACTGCATAAGGAATTCTTAGAGGCTACTCACGTAATCATGTGGATCATGAAAATAAAAAGGTAAAACATGCCAGTGCTTCCTGTTAGGAGTGGGAAATAGTTGAGATGTAAAAGTCTGGTGGGGAAAAGGTAGTTTGTTCCTTTATTGGCACTCACTGTGTGAAGCTGTTACAGAAGGCCAGAAGGTGTATGAAAAGGAAGGTTAAACTCCAGCAGGACTTTCTTAGACGTTTAGACTCTTTTTGTGGCCAAGATCAAAACAGAGCTTGTTCTGCATTGTTCATCACCATCTGGGTTCCTTCCTGTTACCCAGTTGGATTTCATTTAGGATTCTCATGACTCCTGTAGTCCAAGTTGTTGATATCTTGGGGATGGCTCATAAGGCAGTGCCCTGAAATTGTTCTTCTGGTGAAAAGTTTCAAGTGTGATGCCACTGGGCTCATATCTTAAGGCCATTACATCACCATTGTCTTTGCTTCTACTCGATAGTCACCATGTGGTTTTTCATGACATTTCTCTTTTTAAAACACGAGACTTCTGCTCCAAAGCAGGATCTGAAAAGAATCTTTGTGATTTCTGTTTATATCTTGTGATTGAGGCAAACCTAGAAGGTGCTTTGGCATTCATGGAGGTGGGGGGTGCTGCAGTGTGTAGTGAGAGGATATGAGTGAATTTCCTTAAGCTGAAGGAGAGCAGGGTTAGATGGGATATTGGGAAGAAATTGTTCCCTGAAAGGGTAAGGTGGCCCTGGCACAGGTTGCCCAGAGAAGCTGTGGCTGCTCCTGGATCCCTGGAAGCATCCAAGGACAAGTTGGCCAGGGCTTGGAACAACCTGGGATAGTGGAAGGTGTTCCTGCCTGTGGCAGGGGGTGGACTGGGATGAGCTTTAAGGTCCCTTTCAACCCAGAAACCATTGCAGGATTCTGTTGTTACCTATTCCAGCACCTGACCTGATTCACCTGCTGAACCTAATGCAGGATTCAGTACACTGAACTCACTGCCGAGGCTGTGTGTGTACGTGGGAATAGGAAAACAGCCCCCTGCCCTCCAGAGGTGGTGAAGTTCAGTCTCTGGTTGTGATGCTGTTTAATTATAGGTGACAGGGTCTGGCTGGATTCCAAAGGCACCTTTCAGCTCCTCTCCCCATGTCCACACTTGGCAGGAAGCTTCCTTGCTCCCACCTTTTCCCCCTCGCTGTGACTTTGGCTTCCGCCAGATGTCAGAGGGCTTTGTCACCACCGAGCTGGGGTTGGGCTGTTTAGCACAACCTTGCTCTTCAGCTGTAAATTCTGAACAATTTCACACATCTCTTAATTGCTGTCGTTATTTTAAATCAAACAGCACCAAGTGCAGAACTGTTTGAGATGAGAAATGGTGCTTCTATGGGAAGGGAAGTTACGGTTAAAAATAATGTCCTGGAGTGTCAGTCCTCACTCATTTGATGACCCTTTAACCACACCTGCCTTGTGAAGAGTTGAGAATTGTTGGCATGGACTAAGCTGCAGAAGTCAAGGAAGGCTGCCTTTGGAGTGGACAAAAGGATTGGGGTGTACAAAGAATTCCAGTCCCAGCATCGAGGTGTTACACTGCAAATTTCACTGATAATCATGGAAGTAGTAAATAGATGATGTATATTTGCTCTCGTTTAAATCCTATCTTTCTAGAATAATAAGGCATGGGGGATAATTATTTACATTTGAGTTTTAAGAAGTCTCAGAGACCATTAGCAGGAGAACTTAAAACTGAAAATCAGTTTACAGATGGGTTTAAGTCTGTATAACACCATTTATTTATGGCTGAGTATCTCGCATATGCCAATGTTGGTAATTCCAAGTCACACAATAATTTGAGTGATCTTGTGTCATGGCTCTTAAATATCAACTTGTGTGATGTTTCAGAATAAATAAATTATGAAATACAGCCTAATTAAACCAATACAGCTGCATGGTAACTTCTTTCCAAATATTCTTGGATGCTTTGAAGATTAAATCACGCAATTTGAAGTGATGTTTTATATATAACTGTAGCCTGCTTTATTCTTTCATACTGTCTGAAAGTAAAAATATAGTGGTGTGTGATTTTTTTCTGTTTGTGTGTGTGTAAATTTACTGTATTGAGTATCAAAATGAACTTTTCCTATGATGCAGTTGATGTTTTGGGTTTAGGGTGAAATGTTGTTTTCTTGTTTAATCTGGTAGTTGCATCATCATTTTTTTTCTTATTTTGTTTCTTTGTTGATCCAGGCTTTCCAGCAGTTTGGAGATATCCTGTTAGTACAATTAATTTAATAAGAAACATTGTGTAGATATGGAAATACTGGAAGTATATAAAAGCTGCTTTTAAAAATACATACAATGCTCAAATTTTTTCTGATCCTACATTTAAAAATAATACAGTGCACATGTGTTTCATGGTCTTACAAAGTACAGATCTTGGAAGGAGATATAGGAGAAGAAGAGATGTCTGATTTATTCATGATGGTGGAACACTAAACCCAGAACATGGAGTAAACTGCCAAATATTAAAGATTAAAGTTGGTACATGCAATAAAAAACAAATTGCTGGTGAACAGGACACTGTGTGAGAGCTTTCATACGTGTTGAGACGGGCTGTGCTCACCAGGAGGGGGACTGGGAAGAGAGCAGAGAGCAGGTTAAATGAACAAAGAGTTCTTAGTAACTGCAAAATGTTCACGTTGTGCTCACGTGTCAGCGGTAAAAATCCACAAGTTTTATATTGAGTTGAAAGAATCTGGAAAAAAAGAAAAAACTGAAAACTGCATTCAAGTTTTTTAAAGTTTGAATGTGCTGTGAAAGCTGTAAAAAAGCCCTGAACACACTGGTTTTCAAGAGAACAAGAGTTCTGTGTTTTTATTTGCTTGTGCAGTCCATGTTACCACAAGACCTGATCAGTTTTAGCTTGACACCCACAGTGAGCTGCAGACAGGATTGATGTAGCATTTTATGATAAGGAATTGGGTAATCAGCTCTGCTGCTGTTCCCTGGTGTGCAGGGAGTCAGGATTCAAAGATTTGGTGTGAGTGCTCTAACAAAAACTTCATTTCTCTTGGCAGACCCCTTACCATGTGAACCTTCTCCTGGCTGGCTACGACGACCACGAGGGCCCTGCCCTGTACTACATGGATTACCTGGCAGCTCTGGCTAAGGCTCCTTTTGCAGCACATGGATATGGAGCATTCCTTACCCTCAGCATCCTTGACCGCTATTACAAGCCAGGTGAGTGGAGCCACTGGACAGGAAAATTCTCCTGCTTCAATTTAGACCTTGAGTGTATTAACCAGTGAGACTGACATTTGCTGAATCAGGTGGCATTGCTATGGTGCAACAGATTGGAACTTGACTTTTTGTTAGATAAATGGAGCTCAAAAGATTGCCTTTGGTTTTGCTAGCATGATAATGGAAAACTGGTCAACTCCTTAATTTTTTTTTCCTATTTACAGCATAACAGCCTGGAAGTAAAGGATGTTTCAGTTATTCTAAAACATAATCAGACTTTCCTGGACCATTGGCAGCTGGTAGTCTGCTTTTGACAAAGAACAGTTTGACAGCTTTATCTACTTGCTTGTCTGTTGGCTTTGACATGTACATTTTCCCAGAGTATCAATATTCATAGGCCAGTCCCAGATCCTATTGCTCCATATCTTGGATTTGCTTTGTGTATGAAAGATTAAAAACATTCAAGTGAAAAGATATACCTAGCAAGTTCATCTCCAGCACTCTGAAGTGGTGATGATGAGTCACAGAGTATGGAATGGTTTGGTTTGGAATGAACCTTAAAGCTCATCTTATTTCACCTCCTGCCATGGGCAGGGACATCTTCCCCTATCCCAGGGTGCTCCAAGCCCTGGCCAGCCTGGCCATGGACACTTCCAGAGATCCAGGGGCAGCCACAGCTTCTCCAGACAAAAGAGAGGTTTTAGACTGATTCACACTTCTGTGCACTTGGCAGCTGCTCATCATAACTCTTGTACATGTTTGTACCTGTCTAAACTTTTAGTTTTAGAATAGTAATCCACTGCCAAGGAATAAACACGGCCCCATCCCCACTGTGCAGATAAGGAAATGTGCAAAGCATGGAATATTGTTAATCTGACATCTTTGGCTTTAGCTACAAACTATTTGACTCCTGTGTGCAAAGCTGAGTTTAAGTTCTTATCTCTGCTCTGAGATTAGACATCCTTTTATCTACCTCCTTCAAGAAATGTAGCTATAAACGGATCATTTTCATTTAACTTGCCTGAGCTGTGGATGCAGGTCTGGAACAAAGCCTAGAAAGAAGTTTTAGACCCTGTTTGTTTTCTAGTCATGTCCCTTAACAATGGAAATTGTTCCATTTTCACCATTCCTGGTGGCACAGAGGAAAATAATGAACTTCATTGTCATGGCCTGTCACCTCTATAGAGTGCTGGATTTTATCCTGAAGTGTGAGAATAGCAGGAGCATCCCACACGTGCCTTGCCCTTTATTGAGCTCATACCCAGCAGGAACATCACACTAAACCCAGCTCCACCTCCTGCCCTGGACTTGCAGCCGGCCAGGGCAGCTGGAGCTGATTTAGAGCTGCAATAAACTGTAGGAGAGGGAGGTGGCTGGGCTTCTCTGAGCCAGGCCCTGGCCATGGGAGGCAGAATTCCGTCATGCTTCCCATTCCCTGTAACAAATTGATTCTCAATGGCTTGTTGCAGCGTGAGCACTGCAGTGCAGGGCGTCCTTGGGACATCTGGAAAGTGTTTTCTGTGAGCTGGGAAGGAGAGGTTTTGGTGCTCAGCTGAAAAGTTGTTTAAATTTAATAAAAGTTTCTGTGGAGAGAGATGGCCTCTAATGAAATCAATCTGTGGATGTTTTCCCTTTCAGGTATCACACGTGAGGAAGCTATGGACCTCTTAAAAAAATGTCTAGAGGAGGTGAGTTGCTGAACTCAGGCCCTGATGTTCCTGAGAAAGGAATGTTTGTTTGCATTCATTTGCTGATACTTTCCTTTTCCTCTTGTTGTGTTTCTTGCTGCCTTTGCCAGAAGGGTAATAAAGGCACTGGCCAGATGTGGAATAGCTACTGAGGAAAAGGATTTACGGGCAGTTGCGTTGCCTTTGCACGGTTCACGTCCTCCAGAGCATAAACTTGGAGCTTAATCACTTTGCTTTACTTCTCCTTTTTGCATGCTTAGCATAATATTGATCCAGACTTTTTCCTCTTATGTTTCTTCTGAACATACTACAGCATCCTTGTCACTTGTGTTACACTTAAGAACTCTTAGAAGTATATGCTGATTATTTTCCAGCTTGTGAAGTGATACCTGAGGTAAAGCCTTGACCTTAAAGTTCATGACCAATTTTAGTGTAAACACTAGACTCCAGGCATTTCAGACACCAAGGCTTTTATTGTAGGAAAATAGTCTTTATCCTTGTTTTTAAGAGATTGATTTTAATGTAACATCAAGAAGAAGTTCTCTGAAGAGGTCCTGTTTGAAGGATAACTGTGATATGTACACTTTGTGTCCAAAATTTTAGCCCACTCTAGTTTTCCTGCTTAAGTGTCTTCCTTGTTAACCAGCCTGGCTATTTTGCATCTCTACCCAAGGCTTGTCTAATGTGGATCACCTTACAACAAACTCCCACTAATTCACTACTGAGCAGTGAAAAAAGCACTCCGGAGCAAAAAAACCCCTCTCTAGTTCCTAATATTTCACGTCACTAGAACCAGGATGGAAGTTCAAAGTATACTCTCCTCTTTTATTTAAGCTTTGAGTTAATCTCATATCTTCTATCTTTTTGTCTTTGCTGAACAGCTTCAGAAACGCTTCATCCTCAATCTGACCTCCTTCAACGCCCGGTTCATTGACAAGGAGGGCATCCATGAAGTGGGCAATGTACCCCTTACCAAAGTGGAGTCCTAACCCCCAAGATCTTCCTTCAGCAGTCTTCTTGGTTTTGTTCTCTCTTGGGTCTTTGTTTTTTTTTTTTTCTATTCCTTTGAAGCACACGAATAATGTACTGCAGTGGGAGCTCGAATAAAGCCTGACATTTATATAGCCAGTTTTATCTTTTTATTCCACTGATCCTTCCTGAGAGGATTTGAGTAAATTGTTCCACAGCGAAGGTGAAACTTGATTTACAGTTCATGGGGGCACATTCAGGTTATTTATCTTTCCTCTGAGATTTTACTGCTCTCCAAATTTCTTATTTGTGAGAAAACTGTATTTTCTAGATGACATTGTGCTGTCATCCCTCTCATCACTAAAGCTCAGCAAACCCTAGACAAGTTGTCCGTGCCAAACATACAGCATCCACTTTACTTTTTCAAAGATATTACCACTCTTTACTGTATAAAATAATAATCAGGTTTTCAAAGACCTAATTTATTTTTATAGAATTGGTTTTTTTTTCACTTGAATTAGATTTATACAAAGGTTTTCAAGTAGAATGGATTTTAAAATGTACTTTTAACTCACCTGGCAATGGTTCTGTTACTGGGAAAGAGCATTCTGCTGGCACAATGGGTTCATAGCTACATTAAATAGAATTTAAATAGTATTTTAAGTAGAAACTAATATATCAATTGCATGATTTTTCTTAATTGATGTGTCTGTACATTTAGAAGTACATGAAAGCAGTTCTGTGAGAAATTAAACTGCAGCACGCCTCATAAATCTTTGAATTACTCTCAGCTAGCTAGAGCTTTGTTTCCTTGAGAATAATCCCTGATAATCCATGTAGGCTCAAGATGCCTCTTCCCTATAAAACTCCCATTTATGGAACAGCCTCAGATAATTATCCTAAGGCTGATACTTGTGGTCTGCCCAGAAGTGATTCTGAGAACAGTTTTTGGTGTGACTTCCTCACTCCTTGAATTGGCATTAAAATTGCTCTGGGTGCTTATTTTATGTTTGAATAAGCTCAGAAAACAAATCTTGGAAACTGGGTAGATGCATACAGGATTTTGTGCAGACTGATGGTTGTGTGTTGTGGCATAACTCCCAAGTTCTCAGCTGGAAAAGGTGAGTGACAGACTTAACTGTTAAGTAGTCCAAGCTTTTTGGTCTTACCTCTGTGGTGTGTTTGAGAAGGTTCATTCCTTCCCAAAAAAAAAGTTGTCAAAGTATTCCTGTTTTCTGGAATGGATGAGAACTGGGTGAGACTGAGACTTAATGACACAGCAGGAATTTGCAGCTCCAGTGCCTTAACTCACCCTGCCTCTTCCTTAAATCTAATTCTTCTCTGGAGTCCCATCAGGCTTTGTAGTTTAATTCTTCTCAGAATGAGTTTAATTACAGCTGGTTTTGCTGCAATGGCTTTTATTTAAGGCAAATGGCACAGAACTCTGAAACATTTTGCTAAAACTCAGTATCTCTTGAAAACCTTTTAAACTTTTACACTCAGCAGTGCACAGCCTGACGATTTCCTCTTGGCAGGTCACATTTAACACGAGCAGAGTCAGAGCATTGTCATTCACCACTGAAGTCTCACCCCTTTGTGCTGTATTAATGTACTTATTCAGCTTAATGCAGCATCTCTAATTTATTTTACCACTGATGTTGAATGTTTTTGCAGGTTTCTTGTCTCATTTCAAACTCATCACAGTAGAGGGGCTGAACTGATGTGATATTTTTGTCACTGCATATCAAAGCCTCTTCATTGGAGAGATTCATTGTTCAGGCACCAAACTGGGATGTGGAGCTCTTGGATGATGTGAGCCTGGCAGAGAATCTGCCTGGTGTTTTTATTGGCACCTATTTGCATGCAGGTGATTAATAAACAAAACAATTATTCTCTGGTTGGATCCAGGTTGGAGTGGAACATATGTTTTGCCCAAGGGCAAGGCCTAGGATCTGAATCTCCCATGGAAAGGAAGATCCAAGGGGTTGCATCCGAAGCCAATGGAGCAGCAACCTCAAGGAATGAATAAATACAGCCCTTGATCCCAAACCAGGAACAAAAGAACTGGCCCGCAATGAGATTGGACTGTAGCCTTTAACAAAGGACATTTTTTGAAGTACTTTCCAAGAATTCATACTTTTTAAGGAAAAGTGTGATACTAGTGCTGTATAACTTACTTTTTTAAATGTCTACAGTGCTGATATTCAAATTCAGAAATCAGTTTTCATTTTTTGACAGTATTACATGAAATCTTTTTGAAAAATAAATATTTAAGTTAATGGAAGAGTAGAAAACTTTTTAGCTGCTTCAAATTTAGCCCTAAAGCTTCTGAAAACCATATTTTGCCTAGAATCTAGGAATCCTTTTCCGAAAGAATTCACCTCTCCATTTGTATTTGTCATGACAGGCCTCTCTTTCATAAGAAATCTCTGAAATAATTGGGCTCTGCAAGAAAATACTGCTTTGTGCTAATTTTTGTGGTTCATATTATGAGGAATGAATGTAGTAGTCAAGGTACCGTGTTCCTGGGGCACTGTGGCCACGGTGAGCTGCTCTGCCTTGCCTTGCCTGGTAATTCTGACCATATGTTTTACTCTCAAAGCCTCAGGGCCCAAAGAGTTAACAAGGCCCTTTTTCTCGTGTTAGGTTTCCTGTTTAAGGATGGTCTTTTTCTGAGGAGGAGATCATCACCAGCTCTTCTCTCCAGAGCTTGGAGTTAGCTCCAAGATCAGTTTACAGATTCTCTGTGCCTTAGGCCACATTGGGTTGGGAGTGCTTTGCTGGAAGAGGAATGTGAGTGTAGGTGCAGCCCTCACGGGGCTTTTTCTTGGTGTTAATTACACCTTTCCATGGAAGAAAATCTGTGTTTTGGGATAGACTTCCATGTGACCAGAAGCAGTGGCCCAAAGGAGCTGTCAGAGTTCAGCTGCCTTGTGGAACTGGTCTCACAAATTTGTAACAGTGCCAGGACAGTTCTGCTGCCTAAAAGTGACTCCGTGACTCAAAAGTCATCTTGAGTGAAGTGACAGCCAAGCAGGGACATCAATCAAAAGCTGAAATGCCTGGAAGGTGAAACTGTGTCCCATCCTACTGTATTCACTTTTATGGGGAGCTGCTGCTGAGGGGAAGCCCCCCAGTCTCAGCTTCCTTTCCCCAGGATTTCTTCAAGAAATCCATGGCCCTGTTCTGTTAAGCCAAGAGATGCTCCTGCCCTTGGCAGGTGAATGCCCTCAAGCAAGGATGGGGTTTCAGTGCAAACCTGAGTGTCCTCAGCAGAAATTAGTAAGACTGCCCAGTAATAATGATAATAACAAAAAAAAAAAAAATAAAGTGTGTGTGATCAATCCCACAGCACATTCTCAACAGTCCCTGAGTTTGAATTCTGTTTATGGTGATCGGTCACTGGCAGAAACTTTGCCACCAAATGGAGCTGTCACTTCCCAGAGTCAAGATGTGGAAGCAGAGGGGAGAGATCAGGCTGAGCTCTCCTAATGATGTGTTTTCCTTTGCTCTTGTCTCTAGTTTTGACAGCAGGCTCCTCCAAGAGGCATTAGCCCATGCCAGGGCTGACATTAGGGATTATGCTCATAGGATTTGGTTGAGTCCATTTTCCCATCTGAAGCAGGGACAGAATATTCCTTTGGTATTCAATAATTTGGCATTTAAGGAAGAAAAAAACCTTTGTTTGCTACCTGTGAAGCACTGGATATATTTAAGGGAAAATTAATTTATCCTACTTGTAAAAAGTTTATCCTTTAAGCCATTTTTAATTCTTTCAAGGTTTAGCCTTACATAGAGTTTCCATGTGTTGTTATCAGCCATCAACAGTAATTTAGTGCAGGAAATTTTCACTGATCAAGCTAAACAGACATCAGTTGTTTTAACAGATTAAAAAAAAAAAAGGAAAATGTGAATGGTGGAATTAAAATATACAACTTGTCTATTTTCCATGCCCTTGACTATGTTGGTTTAGATCTCTGACTAGCTGAGGACTATGTTAGAAAATAAGTTAGTTGTCTTGAAAATGTAAAGTGACAGTTTAAGTGTTTTGTTTCTGTGCTAATGTGCAATTAGGTCGTTATCCAATAAGCTGATTCATGTAGTTTAACTCAAGACAGCTGTGGAAGGCAGAGAAAACCCTTGGCTGCTGGGGCATGGGGAGAGGGTGTCTAAAAGGATCTTGCCTCAGAACTGCCAGGATAGTATTTTTCCCTGTGTAATACAGGAAAGTTAGCAAGATTTATGAAAAACTAAATTCTGCTGATCAAATCCTTAGAGAGAAAATCAAAATGTGGGTCTATCTTAATGCCAGCAAGTGTGGTATAATTTTTGATTTATAAATCAGCTCTAAGACAGCCCTACAAGGTGGAGCCAACCTAATCACTGAATCCTCTGAAGTGATTTCTTGGTTGGGTGTGTTTTGATTTGGTTAAATTACCCTTTGCTTTGTAGAGGTTTCCTTGATATTGTTAAATATTTCTCATGTTTATGCACAAACATGAAAATTGTGGATCTCCTCGAGTTAATTTACAGCAGACAAAGGAAACTCCAAGATTTTTTGTGTCAGTATTTTGAGGATTATTGACAATATCCTGCTGCTGTACCACCAAAACACCCATGGGCTTCAGTGGTGCTTGATCTCCTCTTGCCAAATGTTGCCCTGGGAATGCAGCCAAGGCCATTCCCTGCTCCCAGAGTTTTTGGTTTGTAGGGAGCACCTGAGTGTCTCCCCAGCTCTGGATTCAGCAGAGGGCAGTGATCTTGCGTGCTGCTGCCTTCTCCCAACCTGGTTTGTGTTCTTCCTGCCTTGCAGGTCAGCTGCTGGCCACAGAACTCATGGAG
Organism: Anthoscopus minutus; assembly: GCA_013399455.1. Taxonomy (NCBI): domain Eukaryota; kingdom Metazoa; phylum Chordata; class Aves; order Passeriformes; family Paridae; genus Anthoscopus; species Anthoscopus minutus. The sequence goes on from VWYI01028475.1 coordinate 54,853, forward strand.
AGAGGACCAGAGCCTTGTCCAGCAGTGGCAGGTGGGATGTACAGGGTTGTTTCTTCCCTTGGAAGATGCTTATTTTATTTTTCACAAATGTTGGGCAGTTGTGCCATGAAACAGGTAATTATCCATATTTTCACAAAGAAAGATAGCCAGTGACTTGCCAAAAACCAAAAAAATCCATCTTATTCTAGTTTGTCCAAGCACTGACACGCAGGGAAGTGAACTTAAGGTAAATCTTATCTTTTTAGGATATTACAATTCTCCCTTGTAGAGCTGCTCTGGATATTCACTGCTTGCAGTGAGGATACTCACAGGATTTTATCAGCAGCTGTGCCAGGGAGGGAAAGCTCCTGCACCACATGGTACTGTTTTCAAAGGACTTTCTGTGATCCCACAGCAAAATTTGCTGAAGAAAAAAAAAAAAATCAGGAAAAGTCTGCAATGGCTGGTTTGGAATGTGGGATATCACAACCCTCCCAACAAGCCTGCTGTGTGCCGAGGCAGTAGCTCAAGGGTGGCATTATGAGCCTGGCTGGAGCAGAAAATGCACTTGTCTGTGTAATTAAAATGTCCTCAGTTGGATTATATGGGAATCAGAAACTTTCAAGTACATAGCCAGTCTCTGACATGGGAATTAGGAAAACATTTCCAAAGCTGTCAGCTCATTTGGTGGTTTTCCTTTTTCTGAATGGCAGTTTCTTGTATCTTTCAAACTTTTGTTACTGAGCAAGGTTGAATTTGGGATATGAAAGAATTTTCAGGGTTACTTACTCCTTATTTTCTCTGATTTAAAATGACAAAATTCAAACCTGTTTCTCTCTTTTTTTATTTTTGGAATCATCCTTAAACTCACATAATTCTTAGTGAGCACCTTCAAGAAGAAAAGAATTAAAAGAGGATTTTAATTTAATTTGTCTTACAGTGTTCACTCAATGCACATGAGAAACCTGCCCAGAGCATCACGCTGGGGGCTTTGCTTGGGCACATTTGACATTCCAAGGTTTTTGTGTTGGTTTTTGCCTTGGGGTTGATGGCCTGTGCTGTGAAGAAGCAGGGGAAGCCTGGTTGTGTAAGCTCCATGTCCCATGTTCACATAAGCCAGGAAAGGATTTGAGGTTGACCCCTCCTAATGTGTTTAGGAGCTGTGAAGCCACACAGTTACAGTTTTGGTTTTGGTTTCCATGTCAGCTCCAAAATTTACAGGGTACTAAAGCAAAAGGTTCTTTATGTTCAAAAGCTGTGAAAAAACTTATTAACACATGGAATTAATAGAAAACATTTTTGCCCCAAGCTAAGCTGAATGGGGTTATTTTTTCCTCACAGGATTTGCTGAATTACTCCTTGGCTAAGAAGGTTCAAAGGCACTGACAATTTTTTTAAGGAATACTTTAAAACAATGTTCCTTATGTTTTTTAACATTTCATCAAAGTTTTCTGCTTTACCAGGTAAGACCTTTGTATTCTCTAAATGGTCCCTATACCAAATGTTCTGAAAGATGATCCATAGGGTTTTCCCATCTCTTGGGCTTTCCTCACTTTCCTGGGGAGAGCTGAGTGCTTCAGTTTGTCTGAAACCTTCCCCTTTGCCCAGTGCCCTGGTGAGGCAGGGGTAGGCTGTGGATACCCTGTGCCTATTTTTGCTATGGAGAACTTTGGAGAAGGTTTTTTTGGAGAAGTTTTGTGCCAAACCCCCATCTTCCTCACAGAGAACTGAACGGGGCCGAGTCAGGGCTGTGTGTGCTGCAGGAATGTTCTCATCTCTCATGGTGATTACTGTGTGCTCCTGGAGGATCCTTGTGATGACCAAATTAGCAGGAAACTCCAAAAGCCATAATCTGTAATATATAATATATAATGTGCTCCTGCCATATGACAGGGCTGGGAGAGGAAATGAAATGAAAATGGGTCAGGAGTGGGAGGCCTGGGCTGAAATAATTCCCTGTGGTGCCAGGGTCCATTTAAGAGGCAAAACAGCAGCACATTACCAAGAGGGTGTAAGAAAGATTGTTTTCATGGTCCAAACTGAGCAAACTGGCCTTTCCACCAGCCTCCTCCTCCTCCTGCGCAGTGCCTGCATCCTCTGTGTCCTGCCTCTCTGCTGGAATGCTTTTGCAGGTAGTGAAGTATAACAGAGATTCTTAAAGGAGAGGTTTTTATCATTGGAAATAAAATTATAAACATACAGATTATATCTTTGAAACAGACTGTGGAAGCAAATTTTGGGGGATTTTTGTAATTATGGTGCTTGAGTTGATTTACCTGTGTTTGAATCCCAACCATTTCCTAAACTCCCCACATCCCTTCAGCTGTTTATGTCACATCTGTTTTCAGTGAGGTGCAGGTAACAGTTTCCTTTGTAAACTTATCTACTGAAATAGAAATTTGCAGGTGAGACATTTCAGCACAAGGTTTAATACAATGAGGATTTGATGTTTGATGGTGCAACAAGGTACTGTGGGAACATAAACGTAACCCTGGTGAAACAGAGACAGGTGTTTGGAGTGGATAAAATGTTTCCATAGGAAATGCTCCCTTTTTTGAAAGTATTTGCTGCATGCTGAGAAAAAAAATATCTCTGGAAAAGCAACATCCCTGGAAGATCCTGTCTGCACAGGAATCTGGTCAGAATTCCATGGAGCTGCCAATGAGGTCTGCAACACATGGTGGAACTCTCACAATAAAGTCACTTGGCATTTCAGCCACTGATGTTCTGAATCTCATCCAGTAAAAGAATCCATGGATCCGCTTTGATCAGGTCTGTGACAGAGGAAAAGTTTGACTGGAAGACCTTGAGTTCCAGTAGGAAAAATGTGATTTACTTATAGCACATGTTTAAGGATAAATCCAAGATGTCATTGCAGAATGAGCTGAAACTTCTCAGTGGTGTGAGATAAATAGAACCACGAAGAACAGGTGGGATTTTGGGCCAGAGGAAGCTGATGGACCAGTTGTTTTTTGTTGGGGCAGTCATTCAGTTACATCAAGAAAATGCTGCCTCTTGGGGATTTTTTATTGAATGTAAGGCTCTAAACAGTGGAAAAGCTCAAGAAGAATTTAAGGCACAAGGCACTTCTGCACACCAGAGCCATTGTCAGGTGAAAAGCTGCAGCATCCAGACACATCTTGAGGTGCTGCAGCAGAACTTCTTGGCTTGAAGCAATAAATTTATGTTTCTCTGGACTCATTTCACACCCCAAAAAAAAGCTGAGCTGTCTCCATTTAACATTTTCTTTGTCTATAACCTTTGCTACTAAAACAAAGCTATCCTGCTGAGAAATCCTTCTGGATCTCAGGGATTTTAGGCTTTTCTCCACTGAAAATAATCAAATTAGAAGTATCTGAAGGTGTCAGGATAAAAACATACAAAGGAACCATCCAGAACTTCACGGCCATAATTTTTCCAGTCTTGGGAAAGTTCTGGGATGCTTCAGCACCACAATCATGGGGAAAAAGCTTGGGTGGATGTTCAATGTCTGGAATTATTATTGCTATTTATGGTAGCCTATTAGAAATGCACAGTGGGAATTCTTTTCCGTATAAAGGAGCTGAGGTGGGAAGACTAAAGTGATAACTTGTGGCTCAGCATGGCCACATTCTGGGTGATGCTTGGGTCAAACTCTCTCAGCCAGCTCTGTTTGGATAATGAAGGCTCCACATCCTGCACCTGGAAAGGGAGAGCAAGGTCTACACCAATAATCTTGGGAGCATCATGCCACCCTGACAAATAACATTTATTTTACTGTCTGACTTGAAAATGTTTCCAGTGTTGGTGCTTTGATTCAGTTGCACCACCAGGAGAAGCTTCCCTTGCTCATGGGCCTTGGATTCTGCATGTAAGGTTGGGAATTTAATGGACTCTCCTATAGGAAGGAATGCATTAACTACAGGTCAGCAAACTCTGGTTATTGGGTTGTTTCACATCAAGAGCTGTTATTACCCTGTTGCTTTTAAGGTACCTGCTTAAAGGTAATTATTTAGTCTGTCCAAAGCCGTGTGGAATTCCAACACAGCCTCTGCTCCCTGGCATTAATGATGCAGCACAGTCACAGCTCCAAGTTCCCCTTGGTTTGCCCTTGGGACAGCTGACTCTTAGGGATTGAAGAGTTTCTCTCTTTTTCTTTTTCACTTGTCAAGGATTGGTATGTGGTTTCCCTACATCTGTCATTCTTTCAAAATTAATTCAAAAAAGATTTTTATTTTGTTTCATTCCCCTTTAGAATTGGAATTACATCATGTTCTGTAACAAGCGTAGAAACCCCGAGCCTGGATCTATTTTTACTCTTTGACACAATCCAATGTATTTTCCCACGATGAGATTTGTAATCAGTGTGGGAATTTATACTGGGGTTGAGCCTGGAATTCTGTAAAATGTTTTTCTCTTATGATGGAAAGGGAGAGGATACGTCAGGGGGATGGCCTTGTTTGACTGTGAGCTGGGAGGGGGCTCCAGTACAGACAAGAGCTGGCCTTGCACAACCCTTGACTCTTCTAAAGTGTCTCTGTGGGCCTGCAGGAATGAGGGTGTCCAAAACGTTGGGAAGTCTTGATGCTTTTAGAAAGTTGCTCCTATGTGACGTGTCCATTACTCATCTTGAGCATCGATGGTAGAATCAACAAGTGAATCCAAATCATGCAACTTCCTCCCACTCACAGGTCATTGGAGGTGTCCTGGCCTTTCAGGCACCAGACTGTTCCAGATAAAACATTCCAAAGACTTGCAGGTACCCAAAAAGGAAAATTAGGAGGGAGGAATTTTCTACCCCATGGATGTGGTATGTAATTACTGGAGGCAGATCCTGATTCTCTGTCTGCGTTACTCATCTGTGCTGTGTCTAAGAATTCCTTGATATTCAAAGTGCCCCAGCCAAGCCAGGTTTGCATAATGTGATTAAATTAGGAAATGATATTTCATGCCTGGATATTACACTATGCACACACACACTTTCATCCTGTGTCGGAGCGTCGCTTGCTCTGCTCTGATACCGTGCACCAGAGGATGTCTGCAAATGGAATTATTTCAGGATAGTTATCCTAAATAACCCTATGTAGGGAAACCTGTATTGTAGCACAAAAGCACCTTACTCTCCTTTATCATAATCCATTTAAATGTGGGTTATGTTGATGCAGAACAGGGCGCTCCTACTTTGGAATAATTTTAAATAGGAATAGTTTTTGTGCTTTTGGCTCACACCCTGCATTATCCAAACCAGCTTTGAAGTGTAAACAAGCCTCTGATGTGTCTGTAGTATTTCCATTCTGCTCCCTGACTCCTCCTTGTTTCTTGGCTCTTCCTTTGGGAAGGTCCAGAGCAAAACCAGACCTGCAGAGCCCGTCATTTAGGTCTTTGCTTTCACAAACCTCATACCAAGGGACATTTCCAATCCGATTCCCAATTTAAATGCCTCCCTAAGCTTTGAAGGGAATATTTAGATGCAAGTTTCTGACACTGAGCCATCCCCACAGATTCTATTAGGACATTAAATGTTTCCTTTCACAATTTCCTGAAACAGAGGTTTGTGTTTCAAACCTCCTGTGGTCTCTTTTGGGACTGTTTGGGGTTTTCCCTCTATTACCATCAGCCTGTTCTGCACCTCCAGAAAAACCTGTGGGGTGCATCTCTGAGAAGGGTCCAGTGCAGGGAGTGCTGCCATAGCTCAGTTCCTCCAGCTGCCCCTCTGTGAGGATCAATGATGTGTAGGGAAGACAGCAAGGAGGCTCCCTAAAATCACCTTCTTCCATTGTGTTAAAAGCCATTTTTTTCATCTGTTCCCATGAAAAGTTGCAGCTTCTTACCTGAGGCAGGTAAGACTTACTTAAACCTGCTCCCTGACCATTTCATGGGTGTTCTCTCTCTTGATTTGGTGTCAAACCTTAAACCTGCTCCCTGACCATTTCATGGGTGTTCTCTCTCTTGATTTGGTGTCATCTTTCCCTGTTTGTGTTCTTTTATCCCATAGTTTTCCACACCTCTGTCACGTCGTGCTCATTTGCTTCCTCCTTGGTCCAGCCCTTGGTTCTGCCTCTCATGGGAGCTCCCACCTGAGTTCCCCATGGATTTACCAGCTGGATTTTACCAGATCTGTAAGTGCCATTCAGGACAGAGGAATCAATACAGGGCAAGCACATGAATGTCATGCGACATAATCTGGTTTTTGCTTTGTTAATCCTTTTTCTGACCATTCTCATGGTGTTTATTTCTAAGCTGTGGGAGTACGAGGTGCTGCTGCAGACTCCTGCTCGTGGTGATGCCATGAAACTAATTTGGAGCTTCATTGCCTGGAGATCAGTGGGGCTGTTTTATCTTCTGTTTTATCACTGATACCATGAGGTCCTTCTGCAGCTCCTCACAGACAGGTTTAGATTTGACTACCCTGAGTAGTTCTGAAACATCAGCAAACTCATTCATCTCCACTGGCGCCAGCTGGCTCGGCACGAGGGCTGGGGACATCAGGCAGGAACCCCAGCTCCTGTCACCCCCTGAGCCATGGTTGTGGCAGCACTCAACCCCCAGCCATGAAACTGGAGGATTCTTTCTTAAATCTATGCAATTTTATATAATTTCCATATAATAAACTATATAATCCCTTTTTAAGATACAACCACAGAGGCGAAGGATCCTTCTCACAAAGACGATGGAGGTGCTTTCTTCAAATAAAAAGAGGTTTATTAAGAGAATGAGAATGACATTGTAGTGTGGGTGTTGTACATCTATTGCAGCATTATGAGAAACAACAGTGAGTACAAAATCCTGCAGGACTTCTAGAGTCATCATCATCACAGCCTAGCTCGTCCATGCTACACTTTGGTGGATCCAAAACTTCATTCCCATTTCTAGCGGCAGAAAATCCAGAGATCTTCATCTTTCAAAAGAAAAAAACCCAACCCAAAACAAACAAACAAACAAACAAACAAACAAACGGAAAAAAAAGGCAAAATGAAAAACCCAACTCAATTTGATATAAATAACTTGCACTGGACATTTTAAAACTTTCAGATTTTAATTACACATAAATAAATATATACAGATTTAGCAGTTCAGTTTGGCCTGGTTCAAGTTCTGCTCCTTGTGCTTTATTTATTATTAATTCTACTAATTTTAGAAACTTGTGTGCTGTTATCTGTAGGTTGTGGAGTTTTATTTAGTCCTGGGTTTAACTTCACCTGCCTTACCCCCAGCCAGGAGGGCAGCAGTCAGGGGGACTCCCCTCAATCCTGCCCTGGGACCTGTTGGCTGTGTGGCTGTTCTTCCCTTGTGCCGTGGCCTGGGGCTCCTCAGCCCACGGGAAAATCCACAGTGAGTCTCATCTTGAAGCTGTAAACAAAGCCTGGACTTGCTTTAAATCCACAGCAGTTCTGCCAGCAATTTTCCTTGGCCTGGTGTCAGGGCTGGGCTGTGGGTGGGGAAATGGGAAGGTTTCCTGTGTGTTTGCCTCAAAACCAGCAGATAAATCCAGGTAGAGCCAGGGCTCCGTCCCCCTGCCCTCGGCTGCTCCTGCTCTGGGTCTTGGACTGATGAGGCTTTTGCTCTTTCTTCTCAGTTTTTCAGCTGGAGCAAATTCCTGGAGCACGTCAGGATTTCACTATGGGTTTTTTAAAAAGCAAAATAAAATCAAATTGCACATGACTTGGCTTCCTGCATCCACGTTACAAATAAAAAAAAAAAAAGGCAAAACCTCAAAGCCATACGCCTGGCTTCTCTCAATCTCACTATGTTCGTTAGCACTGTTTTCTTTTCAAATTCTTCTTTTTTTCCCCGTCTTTTCTTTCTTTGCTTTACAAGTTTCCTCGAACGTTCAAACTCAGCAGTTCAGAAAACAGTGCAGCGGCTCATCCTTCCCCCTGGAGCCATCTCTGGTGCCCGGGGGAAGCTCCCACCGGGGGAGGCAGCGCTGTTATTTCCGATGCTTCACCTCTTTGTCTGACGCTTTGGAGTCCCCGGTCGTGTGCCCGTTCCCTGTGCTGTTCATGAATATTTTATCCAGCCCCTTGAGGGACTCTACCAGGTAGTTCTGGAAGGCGGTGAGGGCGGCGCAGATGGCCGGGCCCCCGAAGCCGTGGGTGATCAGGCTGAAATGAGTCAAACAGCTCTGGACTCCGGGCTCCAGGATGAGCGAGGGGCGGCTGTTCCCCAGCGGAGAGCGGTCCTGGGCTATCAGGTCTGCAAACTCCTTGCAAATTTGCCTGGAAGAGAGAGGTTTGGTCACTAGAATGCACGTGGAGAGCTGCAGGGCGCAGGCATAGAATCGTAGAACAGTTTGGGTTGGAAGGGATCTAAAATCTCATCCAGTTCCAGCCCCTGTGGCATGGACACCAGGTTGCTCAGAACTTCATCCAACCCAGCATTAAATGCTTTAAAGCATGGGGCATCCACAACATCTCTGGGTGTATTTTGGGGTTCTTTTCCTGCTCCCTGCCTGAACAGCCACCTCCCCACTGGGAATTTTTGCCTTGAACCTGGGAAAAGCCCCTGAGTGCAGAACTGGAGCCACTGCTGCTGCTCCAGCTTTGAAAGGGCACATGAGGCAGTACCAAAATGCTCCCCAGGGCTGGGTTACCCTCTCCCATGCAGGAGCAAACCCTTCAATCCATGCAGGCCATTCCCCCTGTTGGACACCTTCCTGCAGCGTGAGCCCACCTCTTCCCCACAGAGGAGTAAAATTTAGGGGCTAATGCTGCCCTCCCAGGCTGCAGATACCACATGCACCAGTGGCTCGTTGCCCACTGCACTCACTTGGTAGCCAGCAGCATGTTTTTCCTGGTGTGGAGCTCCGTGGGGTCGGAGTGCTGCCGGCACAGGTACTCTGCCGCCGCCTTGGCCGGGAACTCGGTTTCGCAGACGTAGCCGAAATCCCGAGCCAGGTGAATGGCTTCACCTGTGAGCAGGACAGAGGAACATCAGCACTGTGCCAGCACCAGTGGGACAGGGAACTGGGAGCTGGGAACTGGGAACTTCTGTAGAGCTTCAGCCATCTCAGTCTTGGGGCTCAGTTCTGGTGGGATTGAGGCCCTTCCCTGTCTCAGAGGCTACGCAAGAGCTCTCCCCACCTTCATCTCGTGCTGCAGAAACACCACTGAGTTTCTTATTCTCATCTGTAATGCAATTAGCCTGTGTGGGCCAAATGAGCCAGTTCTTGCTGCCCTCCTGGCCACCATGACCCTCTGAGCACTCTCCTGCAGCCTCTCCTCCTCAAGATCTGGCTCAATGTGTCTTTAACACTAAAGCCAGAGTGCCCTGAGTCCTTCCTTTACTACCTTTTACAAGAACATCAAGACAGTGCTGGCCTTGGAGCAGGGTGAGGTGTGACTCTGGGCACCTGCTGCAAAAGGAAGAATAGCAAAGGCATTTCTTACTTGGGAACATCCCCTGCTGCATCTTTCCCTACTTCTTCCCAAATTTCCTGCTTGGCCTGTCCAACTTGAGAAGAGATTGAAAGGGAGACTGGAGGGTCAAAGAGTGACCTCAGCCCTGTGACTGCTGGACAAGGCAGGGCAAGAGGAAGGGGCAGCAGGAAGG
>VWYI01028475.1:64401-83399 GCA_013399455.1 Anthoscopus minutus
GCAAGAGAAAGGAGCAGCAGGAAGGGGCAGCAGGAAGGGGCAAGAGAAAGGAGCAGCAGGAAGGGGGTTTCATTCCCCACAGCGCCCAAGGGCCCTCGGGCTGGACGTGCAGGCAGCGTATCCATCACCCCGTGGAAATGCCCACCCATTGATGGAATTGATCCATCTCCAGGCATCCCCGTGGAAATAATCAGAGCTGATGGCAATTGATCATGCCCAGCACCCGAAATCCCGGTCGGACAGGCATAGCTAATTTGCCTTGCCCCCCTGCTGCTCACATGTATTAGGCCATCCATCCTAATAGCATTAACCCAGATCCCATCCCAGCCTGCCCAGCTCCTGGAGCTCAGTCTGTGGAGCACTGTTACAGGAAAGTGTCTCTGCTTCCCACATAACAACAGTACTTTCCACTTCATCTCCCCCTCCAGAGAAAGAGCAAATAAGGTAAACTGCAGGTTTTTATGTGTTAAAAAAACAGTCAGAAAGGAACAACTGCTGAAAAACTGATACTGGAATAATAAAAATGAGCTGAGTGACCTCATGATCAGAGAGCCAGGATTTATTTCTTCCATGAGTGTGTGAGTGGCTGTACATTTTAATGTTTTTGAAAGGCAATTTGGATGCTGGATTAGAGAGGTGCCAAGGGGGACAGGGCACTCTGGCTTTAGTGTTAAAGACACATTGAGCCAGATCTTGAGGAGGAGAGGCTGCAGGAGAGTGCTCAGAGGGTCATGGTGGCCAGGAGGGCAGCAAGAGCCTGGCTGAGGGCAAACCTCCTTCCAAGAGCTTAGGGATGTTTCTGGAGTGGAAATACAGCCCTGCTGCTCCCCTGGGTCCAGGCTGGAAGTGCTCTCTTGCCCAAGGGAGGGTGTGTGCTTGGTGTACGTGGTGAGGACTCCCAAGGGAGCTGTTTCTACTTGGTGCACCCTGGCTTCTCCAGGAACATCCTCCCTATCTGAGTGGCTGTGGGTTGGAAAAAATATTCCATTAGCACTCAAAACCCCATCAATTGGCTCTTTTAAATAATTGGACCTCAGGAAGGCAGAGGGGAGAAAACAAATTAAGCCAAGACAGCAAATGTTCAGGAAAGCGTGTGTTTGGGGCAGAAGGGCACGAGCCAGTTTGTGTATGCTGGGTGATGGCAGTGCAGCAGCACCTTCCTCTGGGTGGAACATCCCTTGGTTCTGTCATGCTTACAAGCAGGAGGAAATTATATCCATCAAACACACATGGCACCACTCCTATTTACTAAGAGCAAGAAGCAGGAACCAAAACATCAGCAGCCACTTGAAATCAAACTGTACATTTCTTCCTTCCTTTCTTTCCTTCATTCTTTTCTTCCTTTTCTTTTCATGGAAATCAGCCTTTCATTCAGCACGAACCAACTGCCCTGGGTAACAACCTCCGCCTAATGAAGCGGGTCATTTAATTTGCTGGTGACAATGGAGATGATTCTCTATTCAGGATCCGAAGGCAGCTGCCTGCACCACGCCAGCACGGACACAATGGATTCCTCAGCTCAGAGGGAGGCAGAGCTGTCATCCCATTTGTTTGCATCCCCGTGTGCTTTTCTCCCAGGATGCAGAGGCAACATCATCATTTCCATGCTGGAGAGAAGTAGGAAGGGAGGAGGCAACCAAGTTAGGCAGGGGCACCTCACATGTCTGGGCAGGGCTCTGCCTGCCAGGGCAGCACCTTTTCCATAGCTCTGAGGACAGCTGCTACACACCTGAGCTTCACCTGCAAAACCTCAGAGCAGTTTGACATCTCCTTGGTGTCTCACTCATTTCCTGGAGGAGGGAAGCACTTGGATATGGGGCATTTCCTTATTACAGGTGACATGACATGGACCTGAGCTTGGCTTGCTGCCCGAGGGCGGCGTGGTTGGAAGCTCCCAAGCTGTGCTGTAGGTGGGCTCATGGGGATGCAGAGCAGCTGGAAAATTCTTGGCAGCTTTATTCAGGCTTTTTTTTTGTCTCTGTCACCCAACTATTAAAACCAGCTCAGAGAAATGAGGGATACCCCGTGAGCTCCAGCCAGAAGGATGCTCACAGTCCTGCTTGGCATCCATGAGGAGGCCTTCTCCATGGGTCACATCTGATCCAACAGAAATGGCTGCGTTTTGGAAAACAGACATGGAAGCATAAAGTTCTAGAATGGTTTGGGTTGGAAAAGACTTTCAAGATCTTGGAGTTCCAACCTCCTACCACAGGCAGGGCAATCGTGCTTGGACATTTTCTTGAACATTTGCTGTCTTGGTTTCATATGTGTTCTGCCCACTGCCTTCCCAAGAGTCTGCTCATATAAAAAAGGGCACATCCTTGAATCAGTGTGGAGACTTCCACAGGGGCATTGCCATGCTCATTCAGTGGTGACCACTTCGTATTTTAAGAGTTCTGGCTTGTGGAAAGCTGGAAATTAAAGGGATGGAAGTTTTGGCACTCCACCCTCCATGGGAAGGGAGAGCAGGGAGAGACTCTTACCTTCCACGAGGGATGTGAGCAGGGTGACATTGGCAGCTTTGCGCCTTCCTGCAGGCAGATTTAGCCCAATTTTCTCTAACCTTTCCCTTAAACACCGACCCCCATTTTTTGATTTGGCTCTGAAAGGAGAAAACAAAGAGGAAAAATAAACTTCCATCTAACTCATGTTAAAACAACCACAATCCTAGCTCAAGCTTTGAGGTTTGAAAGGGGAAAAAAAAAAAAATCAATAAAAATACTATTCCTTAATGTGCCACACACCAGAATTTCTCATCTCTCTATCTGAGGTAAGAACTGGTGCTGAACACAGATCTTGGGGCTCTTGGGGCAGCTTACCTGCGGAGCACCCCACCGAGGAGAGAGGCGTTGAGACACTCGGGGGGCGAGAGCCTCCTCTGCACCTCCCCGACCGTCACCTTGTACTTGGAGGTGGAGCTGAGGAGAGAGAGGCGGCCGGGCACGGAGCAGAAAACCTCGTTGGGATTCGTGACCCCTCCAATGAGGCTGTCTTTGTTCATGGACAGGGTGGAGATGGTGGTGCCGTTGGCCTTCGAGGGGATGGGCACTGGAGACAAGGAAGAGGGAGAGAAGAGGAGACCATGGCTGAGAGAGCCAGGCTCTCCAGGCAGCAGCAGGGCTGCTGGGATGTCTCATTAGTTCCTTGTTTTCCTCAATGAGAGAAGCGAGGTGGGGTGATGAAACCAAACTAAATAAAGGTTAAAGGAAAGGAAGAAGCCTGGACACTGCCTTTGCCTGTGTTCCCACACCTCCCAGCCCAGCTGTAATTAAAGCCAAGGTTTGGGCTGGTCTTCTGGAAGGCTGAGGGTTGTCTGCAGCGTTGCTGGCTGGACCTGTGACTAGCTGCCCTCCCTGTCCCCTCTGGGTGCTCTGTGGAGGTGGGTGGCCAGGCAGAAGGTGGCTAATCCTGCTGGCCAGGATGCCAGTCCTCTCCAGGGACTGCAGCTGCAGCCCAGATCTGTGCCAGCACACACTGCATCCCACCAGGCAGGATCAGCTACCTGAGCCAACACCTCCATTTCCTGCCCCAAACCCAGGTGCTGCTGGGCTGGCCGAGAGCTGTGCTTCCATGGTGTGCCCACAGGAACCAGGGGAAAGAGTTTCTTTGCCTTGAGCTCTGGGATTAGCCCCACAAATAGCCACAGACCTAAACTTTCATCATCCCTGGCTTAAATGAAGCTTGAGAAGATCAAACCAAATTAATCCAGCACAAACTTCCCTTTGCTTAATGGGCAAAAGTCAATTAACACAAGGTTAGGCAGGCACTGGAAGCTGCAGCATCTTGTTGGGCCCATGGCATCACACTGGGGCAAAGGGGCTCAGTTTTCCCATTTGTCATTCCAGAAGAAATGTTCTTAGACGCAATAAAAGTTTATAAGTTCAAACTGTGTCTGAGACTTGTGCCAAATCTCTTTGGCTTTTATGCTCTGAAATTAATAACCAATTTAACTCAGGGCGGGGAAAAAAAGTAGGTTTTGAAAGAATCCAAAGATCATTTCAGCCCTGGCATTCTTTGTGCTTCCTCAGGAATGACTGTTCCACAGTCAGATGGTTCCTGCAAGTAACACAGCAGTGAATGCCATGGTTTATAAGGGAAATAACATATGCCCAAAATGAAACAGAAGCCCCAGGATTAATCAGGGAGGGTTGATGGACTGGACCTGTGAGGGGGCGTTTACAATCGGCATATTGTAAATCCAGCTCAACGACTTGCTAGCATGGCAATAAAAATCAGCACATGCTACATAAAAATGACTCACGTTTTCAGAGTAAGGGATGAATGGAAAGGAGCTGAAAGACACAGAGTTTCCTCCCAGCACAAAACTTGCACAAAGTCAGGGAGCAAAGGGCAGCACCAGTGCCCTGCTGGAGCCTGTGGTCAGTGTTTGCCATGACTGAGGTTGGCTCAGGGCAGCACAAACACAGCAACATCCCCCTGAGAGGTAGGAAAACCGAATGATTTCCAGGAAGGAGCAACTTCAAAGCTTTCTTCCGCAGTCCCAGAACAGGTTAGGTTAGTCTCTAGGGGATCCCTTAAAATCAAAAGTCAGAGCATGGTTTGCAAATATCAGTACAGAGCTGCTGAGGAGTGAGGCACTGCAGGGTCCCAGCGATGGGGTTCTGCTGCAGAAAGGGCCACCCCCAAACCAGCCCTCCCTGGGGAGCAGGTGTTGCTTGTGGAATGGTGTGAAGAGCTGTGTGCAATCGATGCTCCCTGTAACCTGGATCACATCTGTGCATGCCTGCCATCGTGCCGTGGCTGCGCTCAAGCCGCATGCGTGGCTGGGGACCTGCACACGCCCAGGGACAGCAGAGCCATGCAGGGAGGGGATTGTGCCTCAGCACACATCTGTGGCACACAGCACCTGGGGAGCAGGCAAACCCAGCTGGTACCGGTGTGCCTTAACATCAGAGCCTAAGGAAAGCTGGGCTGGAGAAGGGTGGGATACAGCTCTGTTCTCGCCAGTCGCCCCACAGGCAGTGACAGGGAGGCACGGATGATGTTGATGTGCAGCATGAAGACACAACACTTGGGAAACACGTACTGGAGGTTTTGGGAATGATGCTACTGTCAGAAACAAAGCTCTGGGAAGCTGTGCCCCGGAGCCGACTGCTGTGAATGCCAACAGCTGGGTCAGCCCGGCTCTGTGCCACAAGCAAACCAGGCAGGCACCAGCACTGAGCGTGGATTTTTGCATTGCTCTTCTGCCTCGAAGCCTCAGCCAAGGCCACAGCCGCTTTGGGCACGTGCAGGTGTGGGACAGGGTGCCTGTGTCACGCAGAGCTTGTGCCCTCACGGGGCACACGGGATGTGAGGGAGGGACGGAGCGGGCTGGGAGCTGAGCCGGCCCCAGAGTCCTGCAGCAGTGCTTCATCCATTAGACAGCGTTGCCTCAATACAACAAAAATAAACAAAGCCACATTCGCCATTAATCATGAATTATTGTTATTGAGCCTCACCTGCTGCTGTTTGCCTGGTCTGATCTGCAGCTTGTTTGCCCATAAACATGCTGCAGGAGGGAGACAAGCTACCATTAAAGCCTGACAGCTTTGTTTCCTTGGCTTTTGGGGAACCAAAATTGTCTCTTGTCATCTGAGTAAACCAAAAGTCCCCCTCGATCTTCAGTTGCTGCTTTCCTGTTCCCGCAAGCAGCAGGTGATCGGAGCACCTGAGCCAGCCTGCAGACAAGAAGGAAGCGTGAGAGCGGTGCGGGCGCCCAGCCCAACGCGACCCCTGCGCCCTTCCGAGCCCAGCCGGGAAGCGCTCGGAGCTGCTCCCGCTGCCTTGCGCCGAGGGCTCATCCCGGCTACGGCGCAGAGGAGGGGAAACAGGGTCTGCAGGATGAAGTTTGAGGCGCTGAGCAGCCCCGACGTGAGCGGGGTCGCTGTGCCCGGGCGAAGGAGCAGCCGGGCACAACAAGGAGCTGAGACCCACGCGGTGCTTTGCAGCTGGGGATAGAAATGTCACACCACGTCGCTCCTCATCCCTTCTGAGGTCCTGCGGCATCAGCCATAGCAGACACCCGTTTTTGGCAGAGTAGGACGTCACCTTTCCCTCAGGGACCCAGCTCTCCCCCGGCCTGTCCCCCCGGCAGGAGCTTGGGCAGGCTCAGGTGCCAGCCCTGGCCGTGCAGGATGGGCAGAACACATCCCAGAGGTGCTCGTGCGCACAGGGACAGAGCAACACGCTGCAAAGGCTCATGAGGAAGGGCTGGATGCTGGTGCCCAGACAAGTTCCCCTCCAGCCCTGCCTGGTGAGTGGGATGGGGTACTCCTGGGTCACTCCAGCCCACCCAGTGAGAGTTTGGGTTGATTCAGCCAAAGAAAGGAGAAGAAGAACTCAGACCTTTAACAGCTGCTCAGAGCACTCCTGGGGAATACAAGGTCCTCTTTGTTATCTTTTCTTATTATTTATCAATTATTATTTATTGATGCTTGACTGCTTCACTCTGTGCTCCTAAAGTTGGGTTTTTTTTCTCTTTTCTTAAACTACCTGGCATTCCTGAAAGGGTCTTTCCCATGGAAGTGTTGTTTATTCAGATTAATCCTGCTACTTCTAAATCAGCAAATCCAGGTGAGCTTGGCTGCAGATTTCAAAAACTAAAGCCCCTGCAAAGCATTTTGACCTGCCCTGGGGATGCTGCAGGTGGGCTGGGCACGGGTAAGCACTGGCATGGGTCAGAGGGGTCAAATCTGAAAAGGAAAACAGATTTTGGAATAAGGTTATGCTGGCAGACCTCAAAGGGCTTCACGCGTTGCTGATCCTCAGCCCAGTGCTGCTACAGCACCAAAGCCATTAGCTCACTCCTGACTCAAGCCAGCTCCTTTGTGCAGCTGGGGAAAATTGAGGCACAGAGCAAGTTAAATGATTTACCACAGCTCAGGTACATGGGCATGGTCTGTGTGTGTGCAATGCCAGTCTGTGGGAATGCCTTCCTAAGCAATGCAGGCTTCAGCTCTTGCCCAAGTGTTGAGAAGTGCCGTGCTGCAGGCTGATTATGTACAGCCTCTGTTTTCATAGCTCTGGATTTTCTGTATGAAGCTGTGAAATCGAGCTGTTTGTCACCACGTCATCTTGGCTCCCAGTGCTGTGGTGATTTGGAGAAGGGCAGCATGGCAGTAACAGGCATACAGCAGAATCTTGCTGAGTGTGGGAGGGAAAATGATCCTCATTTCTTCTGTACATCTCACAGGAAACGTTTCCATCAGATTCAGCCTCTCACTGCAGCCTTGAACCTCACAGGGAAGGTGCCACTTGCAATCTGTCATATTCCAGGTGTGTGTGAGCAGCAGTGGAGAGACCCAAACTCCCATATGAGTCGCTTGCTCCCATGCTTGGAGCAGGTACACGTGACTTCATCTTCCCTGTGAACCACCAGGTTTGTGATCTCCCATTAGAGAAGTCTTTTGTGTTGAGTCAGCTCTGGTTTGCCTTTGAAACCTGGTGTAACTGTCAGATGATGAACGCCCACCACTGCATTGCTGTGGCTCAAAAAACCCCGATGCAGAGAGAGAGTGATTTCAAACCAGTCCTGCTGTCCAAAAACACCAAGGGTTTCACCCCTTGACTTCCCTGGAGAACACCCTGCCAGCCTGGGTTTATCTCCTTGTGGAATTGTGTTATGACACAGGACAAGTCACTATCCCAGTTTGGGCTTGACTGTCTCCAGCAACAAATTGCAGATAATAATATAATAATATAATAATGTCTACCTGGGAGAGATACTGTGATACCCAATTAAAACTTGCCAAGTAATCTCTGGTGAGAGATTTCTCCAGGTGAGAAGTCCTTGGGTGTCGAATGCAGCCAGGAGGAGTTGGTCCAGTGCCTGAGCACAGGAGGTGATGATGCCCCTTGGAGCAGATAGACAATGGAAAAGCAATTCCCATGCACAACAGGAGCCCCGATACCTCCAGCGATGCTGCGGGTGGGATGGGATGTCACAGCCTTGTCTCCCAGAGGGTTTTGCAGGAGCCAGCCGGGAGAAAGACATAAACTGAATGGATTGCTCGGCTGTGAATCCAGTGAACGGAATAAGGAGCCTCATGCCTTCAAAGTGTCCCAAAAGAAAGCACAAAATTTCTGCCACTTCTGTTTTGGCTTGCAGAGGTTGGTCCTGTGGCTTTTAAGTTCGAGGTAAAAAGAAGGAGCCAAACAAACCCATTCTTCAAAGGCTTTTACCTAGAAAACCTTGGAGAATTTCCTGCTTTTGCCCAGTGAAATCCAGCACGAACTGATCCGCAGCCCTGCGCCTCTGCTTCCTCATCCTCCCTCTCCTGCACGGTGTGGGCTGAGGATGCTCCATCCCGTAGCTCCTGCATTCCTTCTCCTTCCTCATCTTTATCCGTCAAAATTTGTGGGTGAAATTACAATTGTGATTCCTGGAAATGGACACTTTGATATGCAAATATTCGGTGAAAAAGGCGCAGCTGCAGCCCGGCTCAGCTTTCGGTGCAGGGATTGCTGGGAGCTGCGGGAGCCGGTGTCCGTGCTCGGGTGCTGGCAGCAACCCATCGACCTTTGGGTCTAAGGGAAAAGAAACTTTGCCGACAAGAAGAGAAAATCACGAAGTATTGACTCGTTTCCATAGGAGAAATGTGCTGCCTGCTTGCAAAATTATTTGTAATCGGGAAAATTTGTGGTACTTGGGAACTGAGTTGCTTATCGTGGTGTTATTTGTTCTGTTCCATTTCCAGCTGGAGTTCGGGGTGCTGTGAGGGGGAAAACAGGTCCAGAAGGAACATGCAAATCGCGGCCCGTCTTACAAGTCTGTTTTCTTCTCTCTCCAGATAAACTACAGGTAAATTCTCTTCCTAGGTAAGGCGGAATTCTGGATATCGGAGCTTTTATTGCGACATCCCTTTAAAAGTGGGAGTGCTCTACTGTTGAGGTTGCATTTTAAAGAGGTATCAGTGAATTGCCTTAGGAGACAACCTGGGACAAAGCAATCGCTCATCTTCAGGCACAACAGCGCTGTCTCCAGCCCCCCATCAAAGCCTCTCAGCCCCCCGTCCCTCTCCAGGGCCGTGCCCCGGTCAGCTCGGCTGCCTCAGGCATCGCTGCGGGGCAAAGACCTGAGCCGGGCTGCCCGGCAAGGAACATCTGCACCCTCCAAACGTGCCGCGGTGCCGAGGTTTTGGTTCCATGACTCTGCAGGTGCGGCGGTGATAGCCCCAAAGCCCCCGGTTTGTTCCCTAGCCGGGGGTCTCGCTGCTCTGAGCCGCTCCGGGCGGGCAGCGGGGGGAGCTCGGGCTGGTGGATGTTTGTGTGCAGCCCCTGATGAAAGCGCTGCAGAGAGGTGAGGGATTGCTGTTGTCTTCCGGGAAGAGCTGTCAGTGAGCTCATCTAACCTTCGTTTGAATGTCTCTGATGGAAATTATAACATGGAGATACGTGTGAAAGAAACGTATCTGGACGTGGGTGTGAGCCAGGAGCAGCTGCTCCCGCCATCCCTAAAAAAGCCCTTTTTCAGGGAGAAGGTGCTGCAGAGTTCAGCTGCTCCAATTTCCTGGTGTTTCAGCAGAGAGGTATTTATTGATGGTCCAGGGAAGGAGGTCAGAGCCATCAGCTGTATTTCAAACGCGCACTCTGTAATTATCCTCTCTTCCCAGAGGGGATTATACAGGTATTCTCTTTATCTCGAATGCACAACCTGAACCAAGTCCCCGTGTCAAAGAGCCTCTCTAGGAACCACCATCATTGGCCTTTTCAAATGGAAAGATGGAAAGAATCTTGGTTTTATCTGTGGGTTTTCGAGATCGCTGGGTCCTGATAGGGAAATGAATCTCGGACCCTTGGAGGAGAGCAGGGATAAAACTTCAAACTGTTCCCATGAGAAAGCTAATCAGGAGAGGTCCCATGCCTATGCAAAACTCCCACATTTAACATTTTGTTTCCCATGCAAATTCATTCATCAGGTTGGGAAAGAAATATGAATTTGCCATGTGATATTAATTCCATTTTTCATTCTGTACCTCTGTTTGACCCAGTGAAGTCCCAACCACGTGTTACTGCAGGTGTCTCCTGGGGAACTTTGGGATGGATCAACAGAGCAGGAAGGTTCAGACTACCCCAAATTCATCAATGGCTTTGTTAAGGATTGCCTCTGCTTTGATAGGAATGGCCTAGCTAATATAATATTAAAATTTACTCAGCCCCCTGTGCTTGTGCAGGGCTTGGGAAGGGGATTAGAAAGTGCTTTGCAGTTGAGAATTTCCTGCTTCGCCATTTAGGAATGACTTGACCTCAAATATGCTGCATGTTCAGAATATTTTGTCAGTTTTTTGGAAACTGCTCACAATTAATTTGTGGTGAGTTCCCACACGTTTCCTTTCCATGCTTCATTTCCTGAAGGGGATTCTGCTGTCTAGGGAACCCCAATGTCACAGTCTGAGCACTAACTGCAGAAACACTTCACTGGAAGGCACCAAACATCAATGATTAAAATGTCCCCCTAAATAGTAAAACTCAGGTGTCTGAATCTTTGAAGAGAATGAATGAAAATTATTTGAGTTCTGCTTTTGAGTGACAAAGTGTTTGGAGATATTTCCTGCAATGTTGGTTGGAGCCACCCTGACGCAGCGACTTCATTGGAGAAGTCAGTTTAGTCTGGTAATTCACATTATTTCCCTCCCTCTTGATTCTAAATTATTTTTTCTGAATTGGCAGCAATGCCCTTCCATATCTACATTATAAAATTAACTATTTCAATTTCAGTTCAATTACTGAACAATTACTCAAAATTCAGTTCAAATTCTGCCCATACAGAATTCATGTTTCACAGCACAAACCAAGCAGGTTTAGAAATGGGAGGCTGGAGAGCCAGAGGATTAAAGTCAGAGGAATTTGGAAACCCACACTACTCCATGCTGACACCAAGGGAAGTTCCCCATCCAATGTCACCCCTGGCTGTGCTGCAGCGAGCACTCCCAGCCCCACACACCACCCCAAGTTTACTCCTTTAGCAGCACAAACACTTTGGCACCCAGTCTATGAGATCTTAACGTGTTTAAACAGTTTAATCCATTTTACAATACCATTCCCTATAGATGAATTTGTGTGGCTGGGATCTCCAAAAGCTAAAAGGGGAGAGAACAAAGCTGTGACGTCGCGGTGGCCGATCCCGCGGAAGCTGCTGCGATGTTCCTGTCAATTTGTTAAATCTGTTTGGGTTGTTGAAGGGCAAAAGACCGTTCAGCAAAGATTAGACATGAATAATAATAGAAAAAATTCTTCCCTTCATACTGAAGCTGCCAGCCTGCCGAGCTGGGGTGGTTTCAGTCTGGGTCTGGCTGCAGCAATGTGAATCCCTCACTTCGGCGGCTCCTCCAGAGCTGCCAGCTTGTCCAGGGATCGCTCTGGGTACAGGCACTGCTCACCCACTGTCACAGCAAAACCAGCTTTTCCTTTTCCTTGCTCACATGCTCTGGGTTGCTGACACCAGTGTATTGGTGAGACAAAGCCTCTGGTGATGGTTTTTCAATGGCTGCCCCCTCTTTTGCTAGCCGGGATCTTGTGCTGGAAGCCTCCCTAAGCGCCCTCGGTCAGATCCTCTGCTTGCAGCTCTCCAGCCCTGGGACAGTGGCTCTGCTTTCTCCCATGCGTGTGGCCACTTTGGGCTCCCAGGGAGCCCTGGGGACACCACTTGCTCCCTGGGACCTGTCTGACCAGTCCGGAGGGAGCTGACCCGATCCCTCGCTCCCTGGCGCCTCGGCACTGCAGTGACTGATGCCAGATAAATGCCTGAGATAGAGGGTGGGGAGATTCAGCCCGGCTGGAATCCCAAGCACGCACCGCAGACACTGTGATGGATTTTTAAGCCGCGAAGGTGAACCTGCTCCCAGCTCCCCTCGTCCTGTTCCAAACCCCAAGCTCTTGCCATGCTGTGTTTTGGGGTTGTTTAATTGCAATGGGCACCTTGGGTTCATTTCTAGCAATTCCCTCTCACACTCATGTGCTTCTCTGCCCTTTCCTCCCAAACCACATTTCTCACCTTCCCTTTGGAAGGCAATACCTGGGCACGGCGGAGTTGGGTTGGGGACAGGCCAGGGAGATGAGGGCTGAACAGGCAGCAGCTCCAAGCATCACATCCAGATTTGCTAATTAGTTCCTCCATTAGGAATTAAAATAAACAAACAAATGGAAGGACAGCAAGAGTGACTAATTCCCTGGATCACACAGGAAAGGGTGGGATGGTTTAGTGGTTAGAGTGCTAGTCTAGGACTTCAGAGAACCTCATTTAGGCTCTTTGAATAATTAAGAGAGATTGCAAACTTTTTTTTTGTTTTGAGATCATGTATCTAGGGTTATTATTAAACTGGGAGGAATAGTCTGTGTTTGCCAATGCTCTGCTGCAGGTTTAGTGTGACCCTGAGCTGGAGTGACACAGATGGGTCCCTATGGGTCTTGCCTCTGTCTGTGCTGCCAGTGGGTGTCCTGACCCCACTGAGGCACACAAATTAAGATCTTGGCCCCACTTCCTTTGCAGGGACAAACACCACAGGTGTCATCTGGCCAGGGCTGTCCTGCTGCCAGCCCACCTGTGGATGAAGCAGCCCCTGAGGGAGCCAGGGTAGTGATGTGAAAGTGGCCACGGAACTGCAAAAACCCCTCACAGCCCCCAAATGAAGGGAAAGGTGCTCCAGAGCAAGCCAAACATGTCTGTGCTGCTAACTCAGTGCTGTCCATGGAGAAGCCTCACCTGAGGCCCTTCTCCCAGAGCAGAGGCGCTGCTGCTTTGGCTCAAGCCACATGCCAAAACACAACCCAAGCTGGCTTTCCTGAACCTATCCTTTATTTCTAACAAAGAAAAAAATTCATTTAAAAACATCTAATTAAACAGTAAGTCATGACAAGGTACATGAAACTTGGAGATAACACATGCCTAGGAGGCACTGGGGAGGTTGAGACAAAGCCCAGCGCGTTCACCAGTACCCGCGTGTGTTATCTCACATGAACACACACCTGGGCTTATCCTGGTGCAATTATAGGACATTAAAAATATAATTTTAATGGAGGAATGGTGATCTGGATGCAGTTCAGAGTAAAAACTTTCTTTTAAGTTTCTCTGTTTGATTAGTAGGTGTTCCTGCCGCGCACTGTGTGTGCGCAAGGGGGAAGCGCCGGGATCGGGAGGTGTGACTGTGTTTTGAGGAACCCTGCTCAATCTCCCGGTGTGTGTGAGGGCTTGTCGAAACTTTAAAGCATTCGTGAGCGGCACTAAGGCAGCAAAACTTCCAGTCAAGACCTGGCTTGCCCCAGGTGAGCCCCTTTTCCTACTCAGGCAAACTACCGCTGCAGATGAAGCTGGAGAGAGCTTGGAGGGCTCCCCAGCGAGCCCAGCACCCTGCAGCCAAGTGGGAGCCAAGTACCTCCACCCACGGCCCTGGACAGTGCTATAAAAGCTGTGTCTTCACAGCCCCAGGTGTTTTACAGGATGACCTCATTTATTACCTTGCTCATCACAGGAAATGATGTTTATCTAATCTACCATTCTTTCAGGATTTTTTTTTTCCCTGCCACAGCTGGCTTCTTACATTTCTTATAGCTCAATTCCTCCTTGCAGCAAAACTAAGGAGAAATGGCACTGCTGCCATCATGCCCCAGTCCCACCAGCCTGGGAAGAAGCTGAGACGCTTCAAAACCTGGAGCTCGCGTGTGGTGGGGAGTGGATCTAAGGATCTCAGTCTTAATCTCCTTCCTCTGCCGCATTCCTTAGTAGTGACAGCTACTTCTTGCAATATTCCTTACTGTGGGCTCTGAGGCACAGCTTTCCATCTGTCTGTCCAGTATCCAGCCAAACAGGTCCACATTCCTGAGCAGAAACGCTAGCACTGCCCCTTGGAGCGGCTGGAAATGCTCCGATGGAAATTGAAACAAGTCACAAACATGAGGGAGGGCAGCAGCAGCCAGATCCACAAACACGAGGGACGAGTGGCAGCAGCAGATCCGCAAACACGAGGAGCAGTGGCAAGAGCCAGGTGCACAAACCCAAGGCACAGCGGCAGGACCAGATCCCACTGCCCCAGTACCGAGCCCAGGGATGTGCATGCCTGGGTGCCTGTGAGCCCACGCTGGTCACACCCTGCTCTGTCTCTCCTCCAGGTTGTAAAATGCCACAGCCAAAACTTGTGCCCGCGAGCGGCTGCACCGGCCCCTGTGGCTCTCCCTGCTCCTGCTGCCACAGGGCCCCAGCTCACTCCAGCCCACTGCACCCCAGCGTGTGCCCAGGTGCCAGGGCAAGAGATTTCCCTTTGTAATAAAAAGTCTCTCTCAGAGCTTTCTGCTGATCCCAAAAGGATGTGAAAGAACTAAAACTCCTCCTTATTTTACAACCAAGCTGCAGCATTTTTTGCTACTGAGTACAACGACCTAATGCTTGATTTCATAACCAGGAGGTCGTGCCCTGCACCAGGAGCTCTGGGCTTGCTGAATCCCCAGATTTACGTCTGGAGGGTCTCACAGCCAGACCTCGGTAGCTGAACTGGGCATTTAAACAGCAGGGCAGCAGGTGAGTGGAGAAGAAAATTCCTGAGCTGCTGTAGACTAAAACAGCCAGAGCCCCAGCTAAACTTTTTCAGCGCTAATTTTAATGTTTCCCAGTCTCATGCCTTCCTGGTCTTATATAAATGCTCGGAAGGAAAAGTAGTAATAATAATAATAATAATAATAATAATAATAATCCCAACCACAAACAAAACAACAACAAAAGAAAGACGCAAAAAACAATTTCTGAAATACTTTGGGGAAAAAAGGGAGAATGAGCAAATGGAGGTACAAGATATTCACAAATGTCCTGCT
This sequence comes from Anthoscopus minutus, assembly GCA_013399455.1. Taxonomy (NCBI): domain Eukaryota; kingdom Metazoa; phylum Chordata; class Aves; order Passeriformes; family Paridae; genus Anthoscopus; species Anthoscopus minutus. Next base: position 79,204 of record VWYI01028475.1, read on the forward strand.
GCCCTATCCGAGATGATATCCATTTAATTCCTGAACAAAATCTATCACCCCATTTGTCACGACAGCACGGAGGAGAAGCTCATATTCCGTTTTCAGAGCTATTACATCTCTCCCCGCTCCGAGAAAAATCCCAGCTCACACACCGCACCCACAGCCAAGCTGGACCCCCTCACCGGGGGTTTCCCGGTACCCCGCATTCACCCGGTGCCTCCAGCCCCGGGGATCACCACAGCGATAACGAACCGGAACCAGTCCCGAGGGCAACGGTGGAAATGGGCATTTGAACGCCTGTTTCCAGCCGGGATCTGCCTCCCTGGGCTGCAGCCGCCGCCAGGACCCGGCTCCACCCGCCGCGATGCAGGCACCGCGCAGCCCCCGCCGAGACTGCGGGATGGGGGTCTCGGGGGGTGCCCCGAGCCTTTGCTGGAGCGAATCCCCCCTGTTCCTCGCCACTTGCTTAATTTGGAGTTACCTGCTGCCAAGGGGACAGAGCGCTACGGGAGAGAAAACACTCGGAGGGGAGAGGGTGGCAATGCCCCGCGTCTGCGAGATGCCCACAAAATCCCTGGAATTATATTAACGGCTGGAACCGTGGAAGTTTATTTAAGGAGGAAAAGGAGGAAAAACAGACAGGCAGTCAGGGATGCTTCCACATAGAGCTCCGAGCAGCCTCTTCCCCGCGCCGGGCAGCGCAGCCCCCCGCTCCCAGGGCCCGTCCGTGCGGGGGGACACCGGCAGTGACCCCCCTGCCGTGGGGACGGCCCCGAAATCCCGGGATAGGATGGGGACAGGCTGCGGAGACAGTGCGGTGATGCGAGATCTTCCCTCCCGTTCCGGGCTGTTTCTGACCTGGGACTAAATGCGACTCCAAGGACAGGAGTTAAAAGGGAGATTTTGGGATTTGGGGCAGGTGATTAATATTTTGTTGAACCAGGACAACAGTATCTCGGCAACTAATTAGGCGAGATATATCTGTTTTCACACGCACAGATTTCTATCAGGTTTCTGTCCGACGGCCGTTCCGTACGGAATTCCAGGATTAATCGGTATTTGGGATCTCGGTGCGGTTTAGGACAAAATTGCGCTTTTTAGGGTTTACCCTTGCTCCCTTCAGGGAGGGGGTCCTCGAGTCCTGCTGCCCAGCCGTCCCCTCCGGCACTTTCTGCTCGGGACCCGCCGGGAGCTGCCTCACATGGTTTTAATTTTATTTTATTTTTCCTGGGGTGTATTCACCCGCTGGGGCTCGGGCTCGGCTCTGGCCCCGTTGGGGCTCCAGAACACAGCTCAAAGCTGACAGAGCCGACGGAGTGAGAACGATCACCTTTTATATGTTCTAAAAAATTAAATAAAGCCGAATATAAAGGAATTTATTCCCCGGGCCGTGTGGAGGGCATAGGCGTTTGATCCGGGATTCCCGGCTGCAGCTTCCATAATTCCTCTGATTTCTTTTGAGTTGAGCTCGCCCGTTTAGGAGCTTCCAGGGGCAGGGAAAGGGGAGCGCGGCCATCGGCTCAGTCCCCATTCTCCCGATCCCAGTTCTCCCGATCCCCGAAAGAGGAGTGGGTGACGGAGCGGTGCCAGGACAGAGCCCCCGCTGCTGCCGCCGCTTCCAGGAACCCCCGGTGGCTCCGTCCCGCCGCTTCCAGTGCGGCTGCCCAATTCCCCCCACAAACACGCTTTTGGCTTTGGATTTATCGATTTCTCCAGCAAACTCAGAGCTTCGCGCTCCAAACACAGGAATAATATCAGAAAAAAATTAAAATAATAAAAAGGAAGGAAAAAACAGGGACGAAAAAGATATAGCAATACTTTTAAAAATTTAAAATACCCAAACGAGAACTGGAATGGAAGAACAAGTGTCCGTGAGCACAGGGGTTGTGGCCGAGCCCTTTGCTCCATTCTCGCCTTCAGCAAGAGATATTTTAATTTTCTTTTTTTTTTTCTTTTTCTTTTTTTTTTCTTTCCAAGACTACAGGACTACAGAGAATCCCCAAGGACAAAACCCAGGCACTTAAACAACGACAAATCCTTCGAATAGGAGACAAAAAATTCTAAGTAATGGTACTTTAGGAAAAAGGAGGGGAAAAACCCCAACGAACCACTTTAACTCCAACCGAACTTCCAGACAAATACTCTCACTGCGGGGTATTTCCCGAGGGTTCCGGGGTGCTCCTACCCGGCCCAAGCCGCGGAGATACGGTCGGTGCCGGCCCACGCACCTCTCAGCTTCTTGCAACAATTCCTCACGCCCGAATGTTTAATGAAACGCCTCTCCAGCGTTCTGATTAAAGCTCAATTAATGCGGGTCATTAATGTCCCGCCGGCAGCAGCGTGCTCCTAGAACAGCCTTTTCTAGGGTAAGGGGCTGCGGCGCACCGGGAGCGCCGCTCCCCCCGCGAAACGCCCGGTGGCAGCTGGGGAAGAACCGCACGATCGGGAGATTTTTCGTGCAGTTACCGGGGATCGGCTACGGCCGGGACCAGCACCGGGACTGCGGGGCCGCAGCACGCACCGGCTCACGTTACCGACCCACCCCGGGGGCTGCGGTTCCGTTCGCACCGGGGGCTGGCTGTTAAACGCGTCCTTCCCATGCACATATTTCTGTAAAAAACCCCGGGGAGAAGCCAGGAGCAGCGCTAGAATATTCCACAGTAGGGATCACCCCGAGCACCGCACTGGACGCTCCCGGGTCCCCTCCTCGCTCTCACAATGCCCAGGAGGAAGGTTTGGTACAGAAATATTTTAGGGAGTTGAGCCGTTTTACCCATCGGATCGCTGGGATCTGAGGGACTGCTCAGCGTGCGGGGCAGAACCGGACGCGGGAGGGGAAATCCCTCTGCCCGCAGCCCTGCTCCCCGCGCCGGCCCCGGAGGAAAAGGTTGTTCCTCCCCTCCGGTCCCGGAGTAAAGCCCCAGTTCTGGAGCGGCAGACGGGGGTCTCCGCAGCCCCGGGTTTTGCCGAGGCTGGAAGCTACGGGACGCTCCTGGCTGCAAGGACGGGCAGTACCGGCCCCAAAGCCGCGCCACTTCTCTCCTTCGCTAAATGCGTCCTTGCCCTCGGTACCAGTCCCGCCGAACGGCCCCGCTCCGCCGCGGTCCGGGGTGAAGCGGTTGCGACCCGCGCTGCCTCCCCCGACACCGGGAGCGGGGCTCCGACCGGGAGCATCGGGAGCTACCGCCGAGGTATCCCCGGGCTTTCCACGCAAACCGTACGCGGCCGCCGGCGGGGTGGGCCCCAGGGCTCCCCGACAGCACCGTCCGGGCCCTTCGGTACCGGGAAGGAGCGGCGGCCGCGGTTACCGCCCCAGGGAGAGCAGCGGGCCGGGGACGGGTGGACGCGCTGGCCCGCCGGGAGCCGCCGCTTTCGTTTTAGTCTCGCCAGGGACAACAGCGAGCCCTTCCCGACGGGCGGGGACCAGCCTCGCGGGAGGGCGGACGTGGAGGGACCCGACGCTGGGGAACCCCGAGGGCAGGAGCGGGGCCCGGGCTGGTGCCGCTTTCCGCTGAGCCGCCGCGTTCTTACCTTTCTTGATGACGGACTGATCGAGCAGGTTCATCCCGCCGTCGTCCACGGCCTGAAAGCACCGAGGAAAGAGCCGTCAGCCGGCTCCCGGCACCGGCGAGGGGACAGCGCGGCCGCGGCCGGACCCACCCGCTGCCCCGGCCAGAAGGAATTCTGAGGGCACGAGCGAGCCCCAGTGAGGGGAATCCCCGGACCGGTGTTTCTGCTTGCCCGGGCGTACGGACGCCGTGGGGCCCGGATCGTCCCGGCCAGGAATCTCCGGTCGCACAGGCGAGCTGGCCCCGTCCCCGTGCAACCAACCCACACCGGGCACCCTCCCGGTGCTCCCGCGGTCTCCCCGTACCTGGATGTCCTCGAGGCCGTGGTGGCCGAGGCCGTGGAGGCCCAGCGGGCCGTCGGCGAGGCCGTGGCCGCCGTCGGGCAGCCCGTGGAGCAGGCGGGGCACGCCGGGGTACTCGCGGCGGGGGTCGAGCCCCAGGGCGCGGTGGGTCTGCGAGAGCAGCCCCGGCTCGTCCTGCCGGCTGCGCTGCGGGGGCCAGGCCGGCTGCTGGTGCTGGTGCAGAGGGCTGAGCGCAGCGTACGGGTCCGCCAGGTGAGGGTAAGCGGGCTCCTGGCCCTGCGGGTAGGGCAACGGCGGCTGCGGGTACGGCGGGGGGAAGTAGGGCGGCTGGAAG